>CM046046.1:59543814-60143814 GCA_025215565.1 Flaveria ramosissima
CTCGAGTATCCATAACAATCCCCTTGGTTACCCCTTTTAAGATCCGCGTATGCCGGTTGTAAGTATTCATGGTTATAGTTGTTATAATCTACCCGGTAACCTGATCTTTGTGCCATTCCAGATTCATAGTTGTTACAATCCCAACATTGCCTAAAGTTGTTCACCTCATACTAATAATATCCTTGATAAATTGGTGGATGTGGCTCGTATTATTGATACGATGATGAAGTATTATCTAATTCTTCATAATCCGCCTTCCTATATTCTTTGCTTCCATTAAACATTTTTCTCATAACTTTACATATATGCTTTAACTTTTATATGAAACACTTGACAGTATAGCAACTCATGAAAGAGGCTCCTGCAACACTCACACGAATCATCATCCCAATTTATGGCGAAACCAAATTCTTTGATATTCTATTAAGCCTGCAAAGAATGAATCTGCATAAGCAAACTAGAATACCCAAGGTAACAAGGAACAAAAGACATAGAGCAAAAAATAGAAAATAATATTTTTGGATTTTTGATTTTTAAACAAATCTAAAACTTAACACTTTGCGCATGTATTCCCCGACAACGGCGCTATTTTGATCGTGTTGTCGTGGTTGGATCAAAAACAAGTTAATATTAAAGACTTAACTACCTATAACTAGTACGGACAAGTAAGGTCGTCTCTACAGAGAATTGGTGGAAAGTGTAAAGCTTTATAATAAGAACTTGAAATACGAAACGAAAATACTAAAAAGAAAATATTTTTGGGTTTTTATTTAAGCGAAAATGTAAATTGAATAAAAATAAATGAAAGCAACAAACTTGATAATGGGTTTTGAGAAAAAGGCAACCACTTTCAAGATTCAAGTTCATTGGAAATCACATAGACATGATTTTGCGAAATTATTTGATTAAAGTGATAATTATGAAACAAACTCTTAAGACTCGCTCGTTCACACAATTACCAACTCATTTATGCAAAGAATTCACATACATGACAAACTGCTCACGATGCAAGGAAACCAAATGCGAATAAAAGCACACAAATACTTAAACATAAACAATTGTTTTATTTTTAAACAAACATACAATTATATTCTTGTGTCAAGAGAACATAACCAAAACATCAATTCAAACTAAACCTAGTGCTTCACTTACAAGAACTCTCCTCTCGAAAGTGATTACGAATGTGATTAGCCGCTCATTGGCATGATTGGATCTTCAATGCTTGATTGGATGTTCTTAATGCTGGATTCGGTTGAAACCGTGGTGAAAAGAACTCCCAAAAACGCCTTGGAAACTTCTAAAATTCGTGTGGAAAAAGTCTCCTTCGAAACCCTAATGATTGGGGTTAAACAGGGAAGAAAATCCTCAAAATCTGGAGGTTGTTAGGGTGACCGACATATCATACGGTGACCCCGGCGTATCATACTCCGGTCATGAAGTTATACGGTGCTCGTTCACCGGATTTAGTTCAGGATACGGTGGCTGATACGCTGACCAGCGTATAATACGGTGACTGATATGATGACTAATACGGTGGTCAGAGTATGGTACGGTGGTGTATACGGTGACTGATACGGTGGTGCCTGATTGACTTGATTTTACTCCATCTTTCGTGTAATTGCACATCTGGTCCTTGCATTTGTTCCAATACTTCTCTAAAGCTCCCAAATTATGTACTTTTGTCTAGCACCTGCACACATTAACACACTCAAAGTACACATGCAACACCAATATTTGTGTACAATAACGCAATGGAACACTATAAGTATCGAATAAACACCCTCCGATCAAAATGAATTGATCAAGCATTTATCTTCATTAAGGACAGGACAAAACCTGTTTATTACACTTCCAAAAAATAGGCGAAGTAGATGCCTTGTTCTCCAATGTCGATTTAAGGACATTCTAACCATTCCAAGTCACAGTATGACTAATTTCGTCCCTCCATCCTCAGGCAATACAATACCTTTGTTCGGATGTTTGTTTGAAGTACCAAATGACTTGAATAGTTGCATCCATATGGTTTTGTTGGTGATATCTTACAAACTGACTTAACACATTCACAGAATAGGCTATATTCGAGCTCGTAGCTTGGAGATAAAGAAGTCAACCCACTAACATCCTATATTGATTTACATCAACCTTTGCTTCTTCCTCCTCTTTGTCTAACTTTAGATTTTCCTCCATGTGAAATGAACTCGGTCTACCCCCTCGAAGCCCACTATCTTCAGCTATATCCAACGTATACTTTCTTTAACTGAGCACAAGATAACCTTGTTTCATCTTTGCTCGATAACCCTTAGGGTCTTCATATACACCAATTCATCTAAATTACCATGCAGGAATGTGTTGTTAACATCGGGTTTGTTGGACAATCCACTAAAATGATCTTTGTGAAATTTCACATGTGAAGATTAGGATGCAAATAGGTTATAGTTAATGAACTTCGAATAAAAACGAAGCAGTTATGAAGCAGTTTTTCCCCTGATTCCGAAAAGACATTTTTGGACATTTGATTTTCTTTTAGTTCACAAAAACAAACGCAAAATTTCATATTTCTTCTTGATATACATTTAGTTTTATCTGATTAATCTATTCAGGTTGAGCAACCTAATAACTTCAATCTGAAAATACAATCCACCTCTTAATTTCATACAAGGGTTTGATCATCTAGAAGTACAAATCTCCTTCATTGAGCACACATGTGGAGACCATTTTAATATAGTCATACTACAAAATATATTAAGACCATTGTTTCATTGGTACGTAATTGAAGAGGAGCAATCGTGACAACTACATGGAGTATAGTGGTTACATCGATTCGATTTGCAATAACAACACGATAATTAATACGGATAAATGTTTTAACTTTTACCAACAAATTACTTGTATATGGAGGTTGGTAATATATAAAGTTGGTTACTCTATGCATAAAGCTTCGATCTATACAATGAACATCAAAACATAATCGGGTTAGCGAAAGATGAACTAATAATGAACCCATGATTATCAAGTGACATCATGAATTTAGATTAAAGATGCTAAAGGAATGGCAAAAGATTGGATGTCTACGATTGAGATGAAGTCAATTGTAGATTATAGAACATAGATGGTAATTACAAACAACAAATAACATCTACATTGTTCCTAGATGCTTACTAAATAAGGCAACATCTAGTTAGGGAAGGTTCAACATGTCGGAAGAATTTCTCCATATTTTTTGTTCCTAGATAGTTACATAGAAAGAATAAACATCCACGTTCATCCACCTTGAAAGCTCCACCATTTTCTTCCTCAATTAGTAAGCTATTGAAGATGCAATCATTTACATTAGTTATCTCTTTCAATGTTGACATGTATAGCTACTAACGAATTAGGGTTTTGTCCTAAATGATGTCTTTATTGTTGAAGTGATAAACTTTACATTTGAATGCTTCAATGATGATTTTGTTTTTAATATGCAGGTACTAACAAGTGGACGCAGCCAGAATTGCAGGATGACATTGATGCGGTTAAATATGTAAAGAGAGGCGTATAAAGTGGTGATGGCTTTATTTTAAATGTTGAAACGCTAGTAAAAAACATGTCGTAATGATGTATTCGGAAATCAAGAAAAATTTACGTTGAATAAAATTTTTATAGCAATGTAGACAATATTAAATTTGTCATAACAGTGTGTTTCAAAATGTTTGTAAACACTACATTTGTGTTCAGAATGTTTGAAATACTAAATTTTAGAAGTTTGAAAAAACAAAGTTTAAACTATATATTACTATTCTTATTAATATGCTTGGTCGGTGGGGCTTTCCCCCTGGTTTTCTTTTTTGGGTTTGAATTTGCTGTGGGCTCAGGACACGTGGGTTGTTTTGTGGTTTTCAAATTGGCCACGGTAGTTTATGGTCTTCAAGGGTTTTCTATCTTATTTAGTCATCTGCTTTGTTATTTTTGAAGATCAAAAGATGTTACTAGAGAGAAAGAGTAGAGAGAGAGAACGGGGGATGAACCGGCTTTTTCGGTGGTGGTTTCGCCGGCCGACCATCGTCTGGTCTTTTGACCGTGACATTCGTTGCCTCCCCCTCTCGATTTCTATGCTATTTTCTAGAGAGATAATAGAGAAAGAGGCGGAGGAACCACCGATTCGGGTTTAGGGCGGCCGTCCAACCTTGCAGTTGTGACATCCGGTGCCTCCGTGTCTTCGCCTCTTTGATTATCACTCTGCATCTATCGATGATTGGTGGCCTGTCGTTGCCGGTCGCTGACCACCGCGTCTTTTGTGGCGGTGGCCATACGGCCTTTACTTTGGTAGCATAGGCTATACAACATCTCGATTTGGTGCTCGATTACATTGTGGTCGTTTCTTTTCTCGATGATGACTGGGGCTGCCTGGTCTGAGACTTTGATTATCTATTTGCATCTGTTGATGATGGTTATGACTAGTAGCCTGAGACTCTATGGTGGCCTGTCGTTGATGTAGCTTACCACTACGCCTTTTGTGGCGGTGTCGGCTTTGCCTTGGTGGCGTTAGATCTACAACCGCTCGATTTGGTATTCGATTATGTTGGGGATTTCTATTTTTTCAGTCTATGATGACTGGGCCCTCTGGTCTTAGACTTGATCGTGTTACCGGCATTGATTTTTTTTGTCTTTTTAACTGATTATAGCTGGTTTTCTGTTGAAACCCTAGACAGGGTTGTTATGAGACTTTTTAGATATGTTTATCAATGATGTTGAGGTTCTTCGATCCGACATGTGTTATGTAGGTGAGCTTTGATTTTGGTTTATGAAGTTTAAATTTGTTCTTGAGATTTGTCTTGTGAAGTATAGATTGGTGGCATGTTTGTGATGGATCCTAAATTGCTAATGTTGAACCCTAAGTTTGACTGTCCAAGTGGATTAATATTGACAAATCTCAGTTCATTTGGCGACGATGACTTTAGAGCAAACCGGGCTTTGGCGTGGCATTCCCATGGACGGTGAGTACATTTTTATATACTTACAACTTGAGTTGCAGCCAATACGCTCCGAGGTCTAACACTGAGCCTAAACCAAATCTCGAAATGATGCCTAATGGTAATTCTATAAATCCCCCCGCGGCAACGCGCAGGAAAAATACCTAGTTAATATTAAAATAATAAAATCTTTAATAAATTAAAAATACATCAGAGGTTTTTGCACGTGTGGGAACAAAAAAGTTAGTGAGCTATGTTTGAACTGGATTCGAAGTCTAATTATCGTATTCGAATCAAATTACGAATTTATGAAATTTGACTCGACTCGATTTGAAAGTCAAATTAGAAATAAACAGTCTTACATTTTTTTATTTTATATATTATAAGAACTATGTATAATGAGAAATTTTGAATAGAAATTTAAAAGTTATTATAAATCTCAAATTTTAAATCATGATATTATGACATTTAAACTTAAAATTTTTTGTATGTATGTTATATTTGTTTTTCTTATTTTGATCACTTCAAATTTGATCATTAGAATGAATTTCAAAAATATTAATCGATTAATTATTTTTTTACTGAATACGAACATAATAAATTCGAATTCAAGTCGAAATTGAAATCTTTTTCGTATACAAATCGAATTCGTATCTTATTTGAAAATTCAGAATTTGACTTATCATTTTCAATATCGAATCCTGTGTGAAAATTTAAAAATCTGACTTATTCGATTTGATAAACACATACTGTATGAGGGTGTGTGGCAACCAACCTAGAGAAAAGCAAAAACAATCACTTGTGGGTGGAGAAGATACGAACCCCAGGTACATTGGCTTTGAAAAGTGAAGTTGTGCCAAACCAAATTTTATAATGGTTTTTTTTATCAACTTACTTAATTAAGAAAAAAAAGAAATTATTAAAGGTATTGTTTTAGAATAAAGATGCAAGTTATAGTTATGTAGAATGAATTTTCTACTCTTACGTGTATTGTTTGCTAAATCAACTATCACATTGTATTACAGTGAGCTCCCTCACCAATACCATGTTGATTAAGAGACAAGAGACAATAAGTTCATGAGTTTATTTTAAAATAGCAAATGCAATATTTCATAATACAACAACATGCTCATAAGTTGACGAAAGCATTAAGCATGTATGCTTTATTTCCACGCATCTTGAAATTCAATTTGCGGAAGATAAATAATTACTTGGACTTGATATGTATGTAATATGATCAAGCCTTGAAACTTAGACCGAAAGATACCCTTCCATGACTGTTGTGGCTTTACCTCGAAGGCGTACTCTTTGATGTTGCTTATCGAGATGGATATGTAATATGCCACTTCTACGTGATGCCTGCATTGACCCAAAAATGAACAAACAAGCATAAGAGTTCAATATAAGCTCGCACGAGTTACTTGGGGAGAGAGTTACCTGAAATGCGATAAAGTCACATTTCCCTAACTTCTCATGCCAGTAGGTTACTAAGGCGCAATGGGCGCTCCCACAAACAGGATCCTAAATGACATAGAAGCATTACTGAAGGTTAAAAAATATTTTTTTTTCTTTTTTCATGACAAGGGGCTGAATGGTAACTCAAAGGACCTACTCATGTATAATTTAGTGGGAATGTGAAAGAAGGGTGAAAAACAAATGAATGACTTGTCGATTTTACGTTTATTAAATAGGTTTAAAGTTTAAGTTAGTTTGATCAAAAATTATATTATGGTAATGTTCTCCATTTCATTTGAATACTTAAGATTTGTTTGATATGAGATAACGTAATTGATGAGAGAAGAAATATAAAAGAGAATATAATGAAAAAGAAATAAAATAGATCATTATCACTCTATTGTACAATGTGGTTACCTTATGAGAATGGATTGAATTATTATTTATGTTGTTTGATAGATAAAAAAAAGAACAAATGAAATATAATGGTGGTGGTCATGGTGGCAGTTTTTGGAAATGGTGGTGGTGTTTGGTGGTGGTCATGGTGGCAGTTTTTGGAAATGGTGGTGGTGTTTGGTGGTGGTCGTGATTGGGGCATGTGGTTGTGATTGGTGATTGGTGATGATGGTGGTGGGGGTGCGCGGTGATGGTGATATGGTGGATGGTAGTGGTGATGGTGGGTTGTGGTGGTAGGTGGTAGGGTGTGGGTGGTGGTCGTCGTCGTGGGTGATAATGAGTGTGGTGGTAGATGGTGGGGGGCATGACGGTGGTGGTGGGTGATGATGGTGGTGGTGGTGGTGGGCGGTGGTGGCAGTGATGGTGGTTATGGTGGTAGGTGATGGTGGTGGTTATGGTTATTGGAGGTGGTGTAGTTGTTTGTGGTGGTTGGTGATTGGTGGTGGTGGTGGTGGTGATGGGGGTGAATGGGGGTGGTGGTGTGGCGATAATGGTTGGTGGTTGTTGGTGGTTGTGATGGTTGTTAAAGGTGGTGGTGGTTGGTGGTTGTCATAGTTGGTTGTGGTGGTGGTGGTTGGTGATGGGTGGTTGGTGTGTAGTGATGGTGGTGGTGGTGTGGTGGTTTGTGGTGGTGGTTGGTGGGTGTGGTGGTTGGTGGTGGTTGTTTGCGGTGGTTGTGGTGGTGGTTTTCGTGGTGGTGGTTGGTGTGAGTAAGGTTATGGTTAACCTGTGTTGGGTCATCCTCCTCAAGGAATAATAACTTTTAAAAAGAATGTAATTCCTTATACATTGACGTATTCCATTCTTATAGAATTAACACATATTGTTTATTACAGCTAACATTTATGCATATCAAACACTATCTTAATTATAATTACTCTTACTATTTGGCTAAACTTTTGTATATGATAGTAAAAATAGGTCACAAATAAAAGCTCATTTGTAATGTTTGAGAAAGTTTCAAACATTATAAAAAGAATTAATCTTCCATTTAAGTTTTCTCTAAATGTTTGATAGAGCATTTCTAGCCTTTTCCTGCTTCTTCTATCTATTTCATATTCAAAAACCAAAAAGAGATCTATCGATGTTTACGTATAATATAATTACCTCATCATTCCATGTTTAGGGCAGAAAACACGAGTATAAAAGTCGAACCCCGACCCGTTAGGTGCACATGCTGCTGTAATTATTATCGCTCTACCAGGAGCTTCTTTAATCTTACTAAATTGTGGCTTGAAGGCTGCAACATCTTCTCCGGATGGAAGCACCACCTACAACAAAGAATGTAGAACAAATAACCTTTAAGATGTATAATCACACCCATTTTTAAAAAAACAAGTGAATGTAATCACAACTTGAACACATACAATAATGTCATCAAATGCATTCTTCTTTAGAATATCAACAACATCAACACCGTTTAATATTTCTGAAATTGTAGAAACCTCAAGATCATTGTAATCTGAAAGTGGAACAACTGGCATATCTAATTCTATGTAGAAACTGTCTTGTGGTTCACATTCAGCCTTTTCATTTAGGGTTCTTTTGGCTGTCAAAATTCCAGAATGCGTTGAGAATTCGATCATGTTAGAGTCCACCATGCCTGATCGGAAAAGAACATGGGAGGCTGCTAAAGTTGCATGCCCACAAAGTTCAAACTACCAAAAATTAGAACAAACGTAAGATTATGGTATGATTATTAACATCATGTATGGCTAGTGACGAAGCCAATGCATTTTGGTTGGGAGGGGGTTGGGGGCGTAGTGTGATAATTTATAAATTTGTTAATTTATAAGCTAATTTTGATCAAAATGGGGTAGTTTGACCCGAAAAAGAGCATTTATAAACAAGTCAGTGATACACTTTGTTTAAATTTCAAATCAAAATTTTAACCATTTATTATCGCCCCATGCGCCAAGAAACCATGGCTCCACCACTATGTATAGCTACAAATCGAAAACGTAAAGTAACAACCTCAGAGATAGGAGCAAACCACCGAAGCTGGAATCGAGGCTCATCTGCATCAATCGGAGTCAAGTAACATGTCATCGGAAGATTGAATTCAGTTGCAACCGATTGCAACCACTTATCATCTTTCACTACGTCGTCTAACCAACACACCACCGCAGGGTTTCCTTTAAACGCGGTGTCCGTAAAAGCGTCAACCTGTTTATCATAAAGAAACAACATATTAACAATGTCCCGGCAATGGCGTCAAAGTGATGATGAATACGAGAATGAACTTACAACAAAGTAATTGATCAGCTTTTTTGCCATTTTTTTGTCTCACTTTTATATGATGAGAAGAAAATAATGATCTTACAACGGTGCGTTTTGTCTAGTTAACTGGTAGTGAACAACTTGCTCCATTCAATTTATTCTAGAGACAAATACATAAATGGTCCTTTGGTTTATTAAAAATAGAATATTTTGAGTATAGTTTTAAAAAGAAAGAGCTTTGTTATTTCTAGTTTCTATTTTTTTTTTCTCTCTTACGAATAAATTGTGTTATTTATAAATCACAAGGACCATTCGTGTAATTTACCAACAAGTTTTAATGATAAAAACACAATATCTAACATTTATTAGTGAACTCTCCTTTTCTCATTGATGTTACCAATCTCCCGACCCTCGCGTCCCTCCTCATCGTCTCCCGTTCACAAAATCCACCTACCCAAAATACTCATTTATCACACCATATATATTTGTGAGTGCAACATGTTGTTAACATTAAGTCATTAATAAATGAGACAATGCTTAAGGTGGTAGGGGGTTGGGGTTTTAGGTTTTTTTATTTTTATATAGCAAACTACTTTTTATTACGCGCGCGTTGCGGCGCATTTTTCTTGTTCGTACGTTGCAACGTGACATTGAAGTAATTAAGTACGTATGTAAAGATAAATGTATTAACTTATGTTTATTTGGCCTTTAATATAACAATCTTGATATCTAAGAAACATGAAAATGAAGATTAATTAAATACATAAAGAACACATGAAGTCATGATAAATTTGTTTTAAGTGTTGGAGCGTGGATAAAAAACTCGTCGGTGTATCCGGATATCAGTAAAAAGTTATGCATTGGTAATGATGAGAGTTAAAAATACTAAAACATAAATCGCGTAACCAAATTTATATATGAAAAAAGTTAATTACTTATAGAAATTATATAATAGAATATTATATGTGCGCCTGTGAGGTGCGGAGAGTATGTGATGTGAATAAGATTATAAAAATGTAAAAATAATAGTGTGGAGAGTGTGTGATGTGTCAAAGTGTGCATCCAGCAAAAAACAACCTTGGAATGAGTAGAACCCATGATCACAAAGATGGTGAAGCAATAAACTAACCAACCAATCTAAACATGCATTTAAGAACTTACATTGTTTGAATAATATTTACCAACTAAATGAAGAAGTGGCCGTCCTTGGTAAATAAGTACTTGTATAATTACATATAGGGCTGCAAACGAACTGAACGTTCTGTGACAACCCTAAAGTATAGGATTCCATACCATCATATTAGTAGGCTACATAAAAACCATATATATTTAAATACGTGAACATATGCATGTTTCATACATACTTTACGTATGCATGTACCATCTTTTGCTAAAATACATATGTATATCACATGTTTATATAAACATATGTATTATTCATTGATATAGAACTACATATGATCAAAATACATCAATAATACAACATCAAACAAACCAATACAACCCAACCAACCAACACCTTCAAAACAAAAAGTAACACCAAGAGAACTTGACATCAAAACAGACCTAAACCAATACATTACATTTAAACCTTAAACCAAAATACCATTTAAGATTAAGAACCGATCCATTAACACTCTTAATCACCGATTAAACAAACTAAACTATTGGATAATCTTGTAATGATTGTTTGGTGACTCACACCCCCCCACTCGACACCTAGCCGCAAGAGACACTCACCATGCTAATGTTTTGCCACCTTACTAGTCTAGAACTCTAGTGAAATGATGGAGTTCTCTCCATTTAATCCAGCCGAGGCTTCCATCGGGTATTGCATGAACCATCAAACATTTCACCACCTCTCCTCTCTAACCACTCGGTTGCTATCAATCACCACCATCCTAACCGAACACCACAACTATTTTTCATTCACACTCCTCACCTCCCGGACACTATACATCATCTCCATTCGGTCACCCTCAATCACACACTCTCGGTCACCACCATAACACCTTAACAAACCGTTTGTTATCATCATTTCCTACATATCTCTCGGTTATATAGCAGCAACATCCAAGCCTCGTGTAAACACCATCTCCCGAAGATTATCAAGAACACCAAAACCAAGCGGATTCTTAGGCTATCTTCATCATCTTCTCATACTCTCCCTCTGTCAAAATCAAGGTTCTAACCTCTAAAACCCTATTTGATTAAGGTTATAAAAGTTAAACATGTGTTTAAATAAACACATGTGATCAACCCTTTTGATTAAACACTCAAGATTTTTATAAAAACATATGAAGTCAAACTTATTTTTCAGACAAATAAAGAAGCTTTCAAGAATCTGAAATAAACAAAACAAACCTTAAAAATCAAATTTATAAAAGAAAACTATCAACAAAAGGGTTAAAAACCTAGATATAACTTGTAAAAATCAGATCTTCATGTTAATGATTATGATTATGGGAACAAACATTGAAAATATGTTTAGAATATTAGGAAATAGAGATCTTGAAATTTTGGTGTTATTTCTTTAATAAATTAATTTATATAAAATATCTAAGAATTTAAAAGGAAAAATCATGCTGGAAGAACCGACCATGGAAATGTATAGAAAATTATATATTGACTATTACAATTTATAGAAATTACTGAGAAAATTTCGTGACCTAACTCAAAAATATGCCCAAGATATGAATTTTTAATTATTCTGTCAACTGAAAATCGGGAAAAATACTTAAATAACGAAATAAATTATGAGAAATTTATAGAAAATATAAAATCAAAGTGAAACAGTCTGTGTAAAAAAGGAAATTTTTGAGCATATTTATGATATTTTACTAAAATTTGGTAAAAATAAGAAAAATCGTAAAATTGACTTTACTATGATTTAGGATGTAATAAAATTGTGAGAAACTGTAAAAATTATGACAAATATTCTGACTAAATTTGACTAATTTTAGAGGCCCGAAGGTATTTCTAAGGAATTATTTAAATAATGTAAAAACTATAGAAAATAGGCTGAAAATAATAATAAAATGAAATTTTAGTATATTATGTCTAATATTAGAATATATCTACTGTAAAAATTTCGTGATATATACATAAGCATAACTTCTAAAATAAATTTTATAGTTTGAGGTGCTAAAAATGTTAAAGAAAATACATTTTTCTAAACTATAAATATTTTTCTTGTTTATAGGTTATCATTGAAAGTAAAAGGTGAGATTCATAGCCCCATTTTTATTTTATAAACCTTTGGAGGAAAAAGCATACTATTTTTATGAATTGATGCATTAATAAGATTTCTGAGATTTATATTACAACCATTAATTCGGATGTGGAATCGTTAGATAATATTGGTAGCGCTACTTAGGAAACCTTTCCTGTATTAACAGAATGAGTGTTGTGATGCTATATTATCTGATTTATGAATTATGATATGACAGATATGAATGATCTGATGGCTAAGTAAGGTTTGGTTGTATCTAATGCATCAATGCTAATTGTTTATAATAAACCTATGAAACTCACCAACTTTATGTTGACTATTTTGAGTATGCTTTTTCAGGAGTTCATCATGACTAACAGCTTAATGTTCTCCTTTGATGTGTATAATGGCTGGGGAGAGATAGTGGGAAAAGTATGTGTAAATCTGACACTTAACTTGTATGACCTCAGTGTATCGGTGGATGCTCACTTCCATCGTCTCTTAAGATGTTGCTGTTAGATCAATAATGATGTAGTAGGATTATGTTACTTCAAATTTTGACTATCATGAATTAATGTAATCCTAACCTCTATGTTATGTATGAATTATGTTAAGATTATGTGATATTTGTTAAAATTTAAGCTATGTTATGAAATATGTTGTGTTTATGTGATATTTGGTTAAAATTTATGAATCAATGAGTTCTGAGCAAACAAGTCACACCCTAAGCATTTCACGCTTCCACCGGGATGTGACACGTTCAGTGAACAGTTCGTGAATCATTTGGCGGGAAGTTTGTTTATGTTCGTTCGTTTAGTAAATGAACAAACACGATCAAGAAAATTTCGTTCGTTTAAACAAACGAACATGAACACAATCTGAGTTCCCTCATTTATGTTCGTAAACGTTCGATAATGTGTTCCTTTATATTCGTTAATGTTCGTTCGTGAACGTTTGATAATGTGTTCATTTATGTTTGTTAATGTGTTCGCTTATATTCTTAATTTTTGTGTCATGTATTTTTATGACTATTATAATAAGTACTTTTTGATATTTATGTTAAAACTTATTTTTTTTATTGATTCTGTGTAATGTTTGTAATAAAAATATAAATTTTATTCTACAATAAATCTATAATCATTTGTACTCTTTGTGTTCATGAGAGCTCTTTGAGTTCGTCATGTTCATGAACAGTTGTTTGTGTTCCTTTGCTTTTGTTTGTGTTCGTTTGCGTTAATTTGCGTTCGGTGAGTTTTCATGAACAGTTTATGAATGTGTTCATTTTCTTAACGAACGAACACGAACAAATATCTCGTTCGGTAAGTGTTCATGAACAGTTCATGAACAAGTTTATTTTATTAACGAACAAACACGAACATGACCTTGTTCGTGTTAGTTCGGTTCGTTTGGAGCCATAATTACATAGTTTATACAAAAGCTAGTGTTGGATCCCAAAAGTATTGTAAAATTAAAACTAGAAGTACAAAACTTATTACTTTTAAAAGTTAGATTTCAAAGCTGTATTATTTGTCAACGCACATGGATCATTGTTTATGGGTTGTGTTATACAAACACCCTTTTTTTGTTATTTAGACATCCTATTGTGTTTATCTCTCTTCATGTATCTATATGTATGTATAGAGAAAGATAGAGATGATGAAAATAAATATGGTGTATCTATAACATACCCCTGTTTATTTAACTTTTTGTTTTCTAATTTAGAATGGGCCTTAGTATTTTCCTAATAATTACTCCTATATTTATTGAGATGTAATTGAACAGTAAAAAATAATAATAATAATAATAATGATAATAATAATAATATAATAAATAATAATAATAATAATATAATACTAATAAATAATAATAATAATAATAATAATAATATAATTTTTTACAAAATTATATAATATAAATAATTAAATATTATTATGATTTGTTTATTGAATTATAATTATTTATTGAATTTAAATTTGGCCGGTCAACTTGAACATGTCACCTTGATCTTCTTAAGTCTATAAAGTTTCGTGTTTACCCCGATACAATTTTATTTAAAAAATAATAATTTCTTACGTTCGTATTTGTATGTACGAGTTGTGTCAAATATAAACGTTTATGTGCATGTTTTTATAATTTTACATCCGTTTTGAGATGATCTACATCTCAACATTTGTTTGCGTTTTGATGTGAGTTTTGTTCAAAAATGAGTCGGAGCAAATATAATACGTTTTCACCCAATGGCATAAATCCAAGTTAATCTACGTTTCGTTGTAAATTTAGTTTAAAAACGAGTCATGACGATTGTAATATGTTTTATGTATGATACGATTTGACTTGGTTTATGTTTGACTATAATACGTTTTCATTCAATGGTATAAATTCAAGTTACTTTATGATTTGAAGAGAATTTAGTCGGATACAAATTAGGAGATTGTTAGTTTGTACTTATCAGGTTGCATACAATATCGTTGCAATGCTTGGCTGATAAATAACTAGTTTGATAAATAGCCGATGTCGAACTCGTCTGGTCTGTCAAACCTATAAATGACAAAGTTAAGATATTGCAAAACGATACCTAATCTCCCAAGGACACGTCAATGAGTTAATATTGAAGATCAGTTTAAACAACTTGGCTAGAATTTGTGGTTTTAAAATTTAAAGAATTTATCATGTGAACCCTCTCAAAAGAGTGACGCCAGGCCTATACTTGTCACTTGAACCACCAAAGTTCATGGGCACAAACACGAAGGATGACGGCAAAGCTTTGATGGGATTCATACGTCTAGCCATAGGCACCCGATTGAGCATAGATGTACAGATCAAGAAATATTGTAATGTAAAAAAAAATTGAGATATTGTAACGTAATGTAATTTGTGTGATTTACATATTAGAGTAAAATTCGATTTTTCTCACTAATATTTGACAAAAATAATTATTTTACTTTAAAAAAGATTAAACATTAATTGGCATTCAAAAGTTTCATCATTTAGTTTTTTGTTGTTCAAAAGTTTCAATATTTGTGTCATTTTTAATACGAGCTTAAAAAGATGATGAAACTTTTGAACTGAAAGTAAAACAAATAATGAATCTTTTGAGTTGAAATTATTATTTTTAAACTATTAAAGGAAAATGATTATTTTTGTAAAACCTCAGGAAATAAAATCAAGTTTCACTATGCATATTAAACGTGTTTGTAAGTAATATGTACAACTCACTAATATACAGAGTAACATCTTACAAGGTTGATTAATGTCTTGTTAAAAGTTATGTTAATGTCCGTTTCGTTGATCATAACAATAAAAATAACAAGCACAACAATAATACTAGTAGTTTTACCAATGGAAGTTTCATTGAAAAGTCCTTAGTAAATTATTAAAGAAGTAATTTACAAAGATGCTGTGACATCCGGTAAATTTCCGTTATCAAACTCCGTTAGTTCCGTTAAGTTTTGCATACACGTGTCGTAAACACACACTAGTTGTCGTTTAACGTTGGTGACCTAATAATAATTAGAATGTTAAATTATTGATAATTTAACTGGTTATATGATTATTGTATTATGCTTATTTGTTTGTGTGTTTTATATGTTAATTGGGAATTAATCGCGTAACGTGGAAACGTGTGTATTAATTCGTATGTTTGTGTTTTATAAAGATAAAACATATAATTGTTACCATGAGTTATATGTTTATTATTGTAGTTAAAAACCATTTAAAAGGTGTTTAAAAGAGTGCCTTTTTATAAAACGCAAAACACAAGGGTTTAAGTTGTAAATATGCAAAATTAAAATAAACAAAACACTAAACCCTAGCCCCCCACCCATTTGCGGCCGTGAACTTCATCCCACACCCCTCTCCCATTCGAATTCAGCCTAGAATCATCAAGCAAGCATTGGTTTGGATCGATTTCAAGCATACAACTCGTGGAAATCATCAATTGCAAGTTAACTTGTGTTTAAAGGTTAGATTTTTCAAGTTTTTGTGACTTGTTTATGATGGCCGAACCCTAGTTGCAAAATTTGTGTTCATGGAGTCGAATTGGATGTTGTTTGATGTTGTTAATACGTTAGTTAGATTATATACATGTTAGTTAGCGTTGATTATGCATGAATTGTGTAGTTTTAGTGGATTAATCATGAACTATGACTTGAAGCAAACCCTAATTCGAAAGTTGATAGAATTATGGATGAATGATGATTGTTTGATGAATGTTTGATGGTAAATAGGTTGTATGGATGCTAGGTTATATTGATTTTACAAGAAATTGATGAATTGATGTTGATGTTCATAGGTTACTAAGAATAGTAACTTTATTTTGCATGTAATGTTGAATTATTGATGAATTGATGTTATGGATGTGTTCATGGTGATGATTAGATGTTAGATTGTTGTTGTGAGCATTGGGAATTCAAGAACACATGTTATAGTTCATACATTATTAAAGATAGTAACTTTTTAGGATATGAATTGTTGAGTTATGATGTTTGGATGTTGTTGATCATGCTTAGATGTTGATATGAACTTGAATTGGTATATTATTAATGAATTCATGAATGCATAGGATGTTTGATAGATTTTGGGATGTGCTTTCCCAAAAGGGAAACTTTATTTATGCAAAATGTGAAAGATGATAGTTTGATCATGTTTGAGATGTTAGGAGCATGTTAGTAAGTCATGGATGAATTCTAATGTGGTTGGAACATGTTAATATTGTTGTATGAGATGTTTGGATAATCATGGGTGGTGTTAGGACTTTGATGATCATGTATGAGATTGATGTTGATTAGTAGTTAAGACATCATGCTTGTGACTGGAAATTTATTGTTGTGATGTATGTTGAATGTATGTAAATGGTTAGTGAATGTGAATGTGATTATCATACACGCGTGCGAATCTGAGGCCCCTACTTAGTAGGATTGGCAGGGTTTAGGGTGTGAAGTCGTGAGTGGCTTCACATGGCATGTGGTGCGTGATTTGATCTTTGTGTGACATGTTAATTATGTTATAACTAGTGGACATGTTAATGTTCTAGATTCGCATGACTTGTATGATACTTGGTTGTATGATGATCTAAGTGATATACCTGGATAATGTAGCATACATATGAACCATTTGAATGTTAAACTTGTATGATATATGTGTATGATTGCTTAAATGGTTTAAACACATAAAGTCACCAACGCGTCAAACGGTCAACTGTGTCAAATGTATTATTTTCTGAAACCTTGAGTCTTTGGTGGTAGTGTACTTAGGGTTTCACATGTTCTCTGTTGCACATACTCATATACTTATATGATCTAGGTAACCTCTGAGGGTTGTCTGTCCACTCTGTCAGTCAAGTCAAACTCTAAGTATCTATACACATATCAGGTGAGTTCATGCCCCACTCTTTCTTTAATCTCTTTTGGGGGAGATAGCATACCGGTAAACTACAAACGCTTTATATATATTTCAGTTGTGCATAATATTAATATAGTGTTGTTTATCATGGAAAGTCCTCACACATTCGAATTGTTAATATTGAATAGCGGGGAAACTTGGGTAGTACTACTGGGTCTGACGAGCCCCACCTGTGTGACTCGAGGTCAACCGGGTGCAATTTGTCCTATTGAACATTGTCACGACCTGTTGAGTCGTGACAGGAGGCAACAACGTAACACAGTCAGCTTCAATTGCGAAATCACTATGCATTAATATTTATTGTTAATGGACTAGCTATCTGTTACAATGCACTACTTGTATATCTCTGTTATTAAATTGTTTATGATTGAATATCAACACTTGAACTCACCAACCATTGTGTTGACATTTTAGTATGCTATTCTCAGGTCATTAGCTTGCTTGCCTTTAGGAGCACTCCATGGTTCACTTGCATACTAAGACTCGGTTTTCAAGACATTTTTATCATTTAATGGTTAATGTTTATTTCTTTTGGGTTGGCGCTTGTTTTGCCATAGTATACACTTTTAATTCTTTGGGTTGTTTTACAAAACGCTTCCGCACAATTTAAAGTTTGTACTTTGGTTGATTTATTTTAATTATGGCATATAGAGTCGTTCTGAGTAACTATTGACTGTGATCCTGGTTTGTTCACACGCCTCGCGGTAAAACTCCGCACGTGGATTTTGAGGGTGTGACAGATTGGTATCAGAGCCATTGGTTATAGGGAACTAGGTTGCATACACACTAGACTATAACGCAACCGCAGTTAGTTAGTTACCTGTACTTTATTTTCATCTACTGTATACTCATTGGCATACGCGTCACACTATCTGCAGCATGGCATCGTCATCAAGAGCTCCTGGTAACGACCTGCATCACCACCGGCACGATCCGAGTCCCCACCTCCCCGCACCTGTACCTGATGATGGACTTGACTGGCCTCGTTTAGATTATCCTCGAGGGGAGTTTGATTGGGATCAACCTTTTGCGTTGATGAAGCGTGACCCCCCAAGGGACTGGAGTTTTTACCCTAAGTTTGTCAATCACATAATGTATAGGGAACGCGTACCTGACCCGAGACCCAGAACGAGAAGTAATTCTGATCAAGCAATGCCTACACTTCCCCGGACGGTGCAGTCCAATGCAATTGATTGCTGCATTGGTGGCAGCACTGGATACAGAGCAGCATCGAGTCAGGCGACTCACGAGTGACGTTTGTACACTGCAGACCGAGGTGTACAAACTACGACATAAGGTGGATGAACTCGAGGAGCACCATGGAAAGACCCTAAACGGGTGTTACCAAATGGAAGATGGGATCATAGCACTTAGAGGACGCGTGGCTGCTCGCGAACAGAGGGATGCAGTGCTGATGATAGGATTGCTACCTTGGAAGCTCAGCTGGCAGCGCTTCAAATTGCTATAGCTCCTGCTCCTGCAGTAGACCCTGAGGATGAGGAACCTGAGGAGGAACCCGAGGAGGAACCGAGGAGATGGAAGATGACAGTGATGGGTCAGATATTGTCGATTGATTTTCTTATATGACTTAGACTAAGTAGTGTTTTTCTTTGAAACCTATGTGGGAAGGGTTTTTCCCCACCCGAACGACAAACTTAAATTTTGACATTGATGAATACATTGTGACTCATTTGCAATTTATTTACTTTGGTTATTATTTTTGTTATGAATGTTGTGGTTGTGATGATTTATTATTTCTTTATTGTTTATGTACTTCAATGAGATAAATGTGTTTGATGTTACTCATTATTGTATTTGTGAATGTAAAGTGAAAAATGGACGCCCGTGGACGTGGACGTGGACGCGGGCGTGGGCGCGGACGTGGACGTGGCGGCGGAGACCATGGCGGTGGTGCCGTGAACATGACCCCTGCTGAGATAGCTGCCCTGATTCAGGCAGCGGTGGCTGCTCCCAAGCGGGACAGCCAGCAGGTAAACAATGATTGAAAGTTAAACCGAATATCCTGTGTAACCGTATAGGTTGTCTGATCAATATTTGTTGTGTTAAGCAGGACCACCGGCGTGTACTTATAAGTCCTTCATGGACTGTAAGCCACATACCTACAGCGGTACTGAAGGTGCTGTGGGACTAGTACGCTGGTTCGAGAAGACGGAGTCCGTATTCTCCAAATGCACTGCCCACTGCCACCTGATCAGGTGAAATATGCCACCGGGACCCTGGAGGGTGCCGCCTTATCCTGGTGGAATGCACAAGTCCAGATGCTAGGGCAAGCAATGCTAATGGACTGCCGTGGGCTGAATTCAAAGCAATGATGACCGAGGAGTACTGTCCTCGCAATGAGGTGCAGAAGTTGGAGATAGAGTTCTGGCAACTGAGATGCAGGGCTCGGAAATCGAGGCCTACACACCAGAACTCACGAACTAGCAACACTATGCCCGGGAATGGTGAATGAGATGCATAAAAGGGTTGAGCATTACATACGGGGACTAGTACCCGAAATTCAAAGTATGGTAACTGCTTCCAACCCAACCACCATACAGCAAGCCATCCAGTTAGCTCATAAGCTAACTGACCAAGCCGTGGAGCAAGGACGTCTACCCAAGCGGGGCGCCGTGGCAAGCGTGCCCGATAACAAAGAAAGTGGGATAGTGCCAACAACACCAAAGCATCATCATCTTCTGGCGGTCAACCCCAACCTCAACAGCAACAACAACCGGTCCAGCAACAACGGAGGTTCGACAATAATCGTAACTTCCACCAAACGACTGCAAATAATCAAGGACCCAGTGGTTATGGTGGTAGACACCCGAGGTGCACTCGGTGCAACTATCATCATGTGGGAAGATGTGATAACTTCAAGTGTCAGCGTTGTGGTAAAATTGGACACGCTGCGAAGGATTGCCGTGGTGAGCTGGTAAGGAGGACACAACAACCTCAGGAACTCCTAAAGGTTGTTTTGAATGTGGAAAAGAAGGGCACTACAGGCGAAATTGCCCACAACTAAGGAGGAATGGTAATGGCAACAACAAAATGGTCACAACAACACAACAACAATGGTAATAACAATGGTAACAACAACGGTGGAATGGTAATGGTAATGGCGGTAAAAAGATGGAGCCAAAGGGAGAGCCTTCGTCATTGGCTCAGGTGAGGCTCTAAATGATCCTACAACTGTTACTGGTAGATTCTCTGTTATGGTTGTTTTGCTACGGTACTATTCGATACTGGAGCTGATAGGAGTTTCGTGTCCTTAAAATTCTGTAGTCTTTTAAGTGATATACCCTCCGCCTTAGAATCTAAATACACCGTAGAATTGGCCGACGGTAAACAGATCTGTAACGCATATCCTTAAAGACTGTAAGATAGAACTTGCTGGTCATACTTTCGCTATAGATCTTATGCCTGTTACGCTGGGGAGTTTTGATGTTGTGATAGGCATGGATTGGCTTTCTAGCAAGCAAGCGGAAGTTATATGTCATGAGAAGATCATACGAATTCCTGTTGATGACAAAATTCTTACAGTCCGAGGTGATAGAAGTGGTGCTGTGATAGGCATCATCTCGTTCATGAAAGCCAAAAGTTACTACGAAAGGGTCGTGTGGCTATTCTAGCACTTGTAACCGATAAGCAAGCGAAAGAAAGGAGAATGGAGGATATTCCCATAGTGCGCGACTTTCCAGAGGTGTTTCCAGAGGATCTTCCTGGATTACCACCTCACCGTCAAGTGGAATTCCAAATTGAGCTAACTCCCGGCGCAGCCCCCGATTGCTAGAGCACCTTATCGATTAGCACCGAACGAACTACAGGAGTTGTCATCACAACTCCAGGAGCTTTTAGATAAGGGCTTTATTCGACCTAGTACATCACCTTGGGGAGCCCCTGTCCTGTTTTGTTAAGAAGAAGGATGGCACATTTCGGATGTGTATCGACTATAGGGAGTTAAATAAAGTAACAGTCAAGAACCGATACCCTCTACCTCGTATCGATGACTTGTTTGACCAACTCCAGGGATCAAGTTATTATTCGAAGATTGACTTGAGATCCGGCTATCATCAACTCAGAGTCCGAGAAGAAGACATTTCCAAAAACCGCGTTTCGTACTCGCTACGGTCATTATGAGTTCTTGGTCATGCCTTTTGGGTTGACAAATGCACCTGCTGTGTTCATGGACCTCATGAACCGTGTGTGCAAACCCTATCTCGATCAGTTCGTCATTGTGTTTATCTCGATGATACTGATATATTCCGGACCAAGGAAGACCATGAGGAGCACTTGCGAATGATCTTAGAGCTATTGAAAAAGGAACAGCTGTACGCCAAATTCTCTAAGTGTGACTTTTGGATACGAGAAGTACAATTTCTAGGTCATATTGTTAATGAGAAAGGGATACATGTTGACCCTGCCAAAATTGAGGCGATAAAGAATTGGACCACACCCAAAACGCCGAGTGAGATAAGACAATTTTTTGGGATTAGCAGGTTATTATCGACGATTCATAGAGGGATTCTCTAAGATCGCACAACCTCTCACAGCTTTGACTCACAAAGGGACGACATACAAATGGGGTGAGAGTCAAGAATCGGCTTTTCAATCGTTAAAGCAGAAACTCTGTACCGCGCCGATACTAGCACTGCCAGAGGGACGGATGACTTCGTGGTGTATTGTGATGCATCCATTCAAGGATTGGGTTGTGTCTTAATGCAACGAGAAAAGGTGATAGCCTACGCCTCGAGACAATTAAAGGTTCATGAGAAGAACTATACTACTCATGACTTAGAGTTGGGTGCAGTGGGTTTTGCCTTAAAGATTTGGAGACATTACTTGTACGGTACCAAGTGCACTATCTACACCGATCACAAGAGTCTTCAACATATCTTTGAGCAAAGGAGTTGAATATGAGGCAACGACGTTGGGTGGAACTGCTAAACGACTATGATTGCGCTATTAAATACCATCCGGGAAAGGCGAACGTGGTTGCCGATGCCTTAAGCCGGAAGGAAACAGCTAAACCCAGACGGGTGCGAGCTTTAAAGCTTACTATCAGTACTCAACTGCCCGAACAAGTCAAGGAGGCACAGATAGAAGCTTTAAAAGCGGAAAATGTTGGTTCTGAGTCGTTGAGAGGAATGGATAAACAGCTGGTGATGAAGGAGGATGGAATTCGGTATTTCATGGATAGACTTTGGGTGCCTGCCTATGGAAATCTGAGAGACTTAGTTATGAGTGAGGCACACAAATCTAAGTATTCTATACACCCTGGATCCGACAAAATGTATCATGATCTAAAGGCGCACTATTGGTGGCCTAACATGAAAGCGGATGTAGCTACGTATGTGAGCAAGTGTTTGACCTGCTCGAAAGTAAAGGTGGAATATCAAAAACCATCCGGACTATTGCAGCAACCCGAAATACCAATGTGGAAATGGGAACAAATCTCCATGGATTTTATTACCAAGTGCCCAGGACTAGTACTGGTTGTGACACGATATGGGTTATTGTGGATCGATTGACAAAATCTGCTCATTTTCTTGCAATTAAGGAAACTGACAAGATGGAGAAATTAACCCGCCTGTACCTCAAGGAGATCGTTTCGAGACACGGTGTACCGATCTCAATTATCTCTGACCGCGACGCTCGTTTCACGTCACACTTTCTGGCAGTCATTGCAGAAATCTTTGGGTACACGATTAGATATGAGTACTGCTTATCACCCACAAACGGATGGCCAGAGTGAGCGTACCATACAGACGTTGGAGGATATGCTACGTGCTTGTGTAATTGACTTCGGAATAACTGGGAAATTCACCTGCCATTGGTGGAGTTTTCTTATAACAACAGTTATCATACTAGCATACAGGCAGCACCTTTCGAAGCGTTGTATGGGAGAAAATGTAGATCACCGGTTTGCTGGGCGGAAATTGGTGATAGCCAGCTAACAGGCCCGAGTTAATTTCATGAGACAACCGAGAAGATTGTACAGATACGGAACCGTATGGCGGCAGCGCGAGACCGACAAAAGAGTTATGCTGATAAGAGACGGAAACCTTAGATTTTCAGGTTGGTGACAAGGTTTTATTGAAAGTTTCACCATGGAAAGGCGTAGTTCGGTTTGGCAAGCGAGGAAGCTAAACCCGAGGTATGTTGGACCATTTGAATAGTGGAAAGAATAGGTCCAGTGGCCTATCGACTAGCCCTACCTGATTCGCTAAGTGGAATCCATGATGTATTTCACGTATCAAACCTAAAGAAGTGCATAACTGATGAAACGATGGTCGTACCACTAGAAGAAGTTCAAGTGGATGAACAATTGCGTTTTATTGAAGAACCAGTTGAGGTGATGGACCGTGAGGTGAAAACACTTAAGCAAAGCAAGATACCTATTGTCAAATCCGTTGGAATTCGCGACGTGGACCGGAATTCACATGGGAGCGAGAAGATCAAATGAAGCTTAAGTACCCCCCAATTATTCGAAAAGACGATGCAGCAGACGAAGGTATTGATTTAAATTTCGGGACGAAATTTCTTTCAACATGGGGATGATGTGACAACTCATCCAAACTCACTCGATTTCGATTTCTGTGTGCCAATGCAGTAGACCAGTGATGGAACACTCTCACCATGTAACGCAATTTTCGGGACGAAAATTCTTTCAACATGGGGATAATGTGACATCCGGTAAATTTCCGTTATCAAACTCCGTTAGTTCCGTTAAGTCTTGCATACACGTGTCGTAAACACACACTAGTTGTCGTTTAACGTTGGTGACCTAATATAATTAGAAATGTTAAATTATTGATAATTTAACTGATTATGTGATTATTGTATTATGCTTATTTGTTTGTGTGTTTTTTATATGTTAATTGGGAATTAATCGCGTAACGTGGAAACGTGTGTATTAATTCGTATGTTTGTGTTTTATAAAGATAAAATATATAATTGTTACCATGAGTTATATGTTTTTTATTATTATAGTTAAAAACCATTTAAAAAGGTGTTTAAAAGAGTGCCTTTTTATAAAACGAAAACACAAGGTTTTAAGTTGTAAATATGCAAAATTAAAATAAACAAAACAATAAACCCTAGCCCCCACCATTTGCGGCCGTGAACTTCATCCCACACCCCTCTCTCCCATTCGAATTCAGCCTAGAATCATCAAGCAAGCATTGGTTGGGATCGATTTCAAGGCATACAACTCGTGGGAATCATCATTGCAAGTTTAACTTGTGTTTAAAGGTTAGATTTTTCAAGTTTTTTTTTGGACTTGTTTATGATGGCCGAACCCTAGTTGCGAAATTGGTGTTCATGGAGTCGAATTGGATGTTTGTTTGATTTTGTTAAATACGTTAGTTAGATTGTATACATGTTAGTTAACGTTGATTATGGCATGAATTGTGTAGTTTTTGGTGGATTAATCATGAACTAGACTTTGAAGCAAACCCTAATTCGAAATTGATAGAATTAATGGATGAATGATGATTGTTTGATGAATGTTTGATGGTAAATAGGTTGTATGGATGCTAGGTTACATTGATTTTACAAGAAATTGATGAATTGATGTTGATGTTATAGGTACTAAGAATAGTAACTTTATTTGGCATGTAATGTTTGATTATTGATGAATGATGTTATGGATGTGTCATGGTGATGAATGAGATGTTAGATTGTTGTTGTGAGCATTGGTAATTCAAGAACACATGTTATAGTTCATACATTACTAAAGATAGTAACTTTTTTAGGATATTAATTGTTGAGTTATGAGGTTTGGATGTTGTTTGATCATGCTTAGATGGTTGATATTAACTTGAATTTTGTTATATTATTAATGAATTCATGAATTTTGCATAGGATGTTTGATAGATTTGGGATGTGCTTTCCCAAAAGGGAAACTTTATTTATGCAAAATGTGAAAGATGATAGTTTGATCATGTTTGAGATGTTAGGAGCATGTTATTAAGTCATGGATGAATTCTAATGTGGTTGGAACATGTTAATATTGTTGTATGAGATGTTTGGATAATCATGGGTGGTGTTAGGACTTTGATGATCATGTATGATATTGATGTTGATTAGTAGTTAAGACATCATGCTTGGGACTGGAAATTGATTGTTGTGATGTATGTTGAATGTATGTAAATGGTTAGTGAATGTGAATGTGATCATCATACACGCGTGCGAATCTGAGGCCCCTACTTAGTAGGATTGGCAGGGTTTAGGGTGTGAAGTCGTGAGTGGCTTCACATGGCATGTGGTGCGTGATTTGATCTTTGTGTGACATGTTAATTATGTTATAACTAGTGGACATGTTAATGTTCTAGATTCGCATGACTTGTATGATACTTGGTTGTATGATGATCTAAGTGATATACCTGGATAATGTAGCATACATATGAACCATTTGAATGTTAAACTTGTATGATATATGTGTATGATTGCTTAAATGGTTTAAAACACATAAAGTCACCAACGCGTCAAACGGGTCAACTGTGTCAAATGTATTATTTTCTGAAACCTTGAGTCTTTGGTGGTAGTGTACTTAGGGTTTCACATGTTCTCTGTTGCACGTACTCATATACTTATATGATCTAGGTAACCTCTGAGGGTTGTCTGTCCACTCTGTCAGTCAAGTCAAACTCTAAGTATCTATACGCATATCAGGTGAGTTCATGCCCCACTCTTTATTTAATCTCTTTTAGGGGAGATAGCATACCGGTAAACTACGAACGCTTTATATATATTTCAGTTGTGCA
The DNA here is from genome assembly GCA_025215565.1 of Flaveria ramosissima. Lineage (NCBI taxonomy): Eukaryota > Viridiplantae > Streptophyta > Magnoliopsida > Asterales > Asteraceae > Flaveria > Flaveria ramosissima. Next base: position 59,570,274 of record CM046046.1, read on the forward strand.
TAAAATTAATATAGTGCTGTTTATCATGGAAAGTCCTCACACTTTCGAATTGTTAATATTGAATAGCGGGGAAACTTGGGTAGTACTACTGGGTCTGACGAGCCCCACCTGTGTGACTCGAGGTCAACCGGGTGCAATTTGTCCTATTGAACATTTCACGACCTGTTGAGTCGTGACAGGAGGCAACAACGTAACACAGTCAGCTTCAATTGCGAAATCACTATGCATTAATATTTATTGTTAATGGACTAGCTATCTGTTACAATGCACTACTTGTATATCTCTGTTATTAAACTGTTTATGATTGAATATCAACACTTGAACTCACCAACCATTGTGTTGACATTTTAGTATGCTATTCTCAAGTCATTAGCTTGCTTGCCTTTAGGAGCACTCCATGGTTCACTTGCATACTAAGACTCGGTTTTCAAGACATTTTTATCATTTAATGGTTAATGTTATTTCTTTTGGGTTGGCGCTTGTTTTGCCATAGTATACACTTTTAATTTTTGGGTTGTTTACAAAACGCTTCCGCACAGTTTAAAGTTTGTACTTTGGTTGATTTATTTTAATTATGGCATATAGAATCGTTCTGAGTAACTATTGACTGTGATCCTGGTTTGTTCACACGCCTCACGGTAAAACTCCGCACGTGGATTTTGAGGGTGTGACAGATGCTCCTTGTGGTTTTGTTAAAATTTTAAATTTAATTCTTAAAGTTTAAAGTATTTTAATACAGTATTTAAATTTCTTTTTCTTTCATCTATAGTCTTTAGGTTTGATTGTCAAAAGTTAAAAATTATAAAGTGACATTTTATCCGCATTAACCATCCAATTAGTTTACCTTTTAAATTAGATTTTTATTTATTAAAATAAATCATATATTTATGTTTTTATATTTTTTGTTAGAGTAAATTATCATTTGCATCCCTAACATTTTTTTATTTTAACTATTTGCATCACTATAATTTTAAAATTCTCACGTGTACACGATGTTACATGTTATCTTCATTCGAGTGTCATTCGTTTTATTTTATTTCCATTTAAGTCAAGATGACTAACACTGTTAGTTTTTCTGTTAAAGTTATTTAAAAAGACTAAATTACCCTTAATTAAATAAAAACAAGAAAAACCTTAGGGGATCATTCATCAACATCTTCACCACCACACTCTCATATTATCTCTCTCATACAACACAAATACACTCCCACTCAGTCTCTCTCTCACTCTAGCACCAAACCAACATTTTATCTTAATTTAATTCTAAATCCTTGAGAAATTGTTGCTTTCAGTCTACTCCAATTCATCTTATTTTTGCCCCAAATATCCAGACTTTGCTATATCATCCACCGTTGGAGAGAGTATACAAATCAAAAGCCTCCATCACGACCACCACAACAATCCCTATCACCCCACCACAGCCACCTGCCGCCACCACAACAGCCCCCATCACCACAACCATAGCCCCCTTCATCACCACAACAAGCCCCCTACACCACCTATTTCCACTCGAGAAACCAACTTGAACACCCCTAATCAAAGCCCCATCCCACCACCACGGATGCCAATCACTACCACAACATCCCCCATCACCATCACCACAACCACCTATCATCACCACCACAACCCCCATCACCGCCAACTATCATAAAATATGACAGAAACATCTTGCTGATCCAACCTAAAATTGCTCAAACATAAATCGTCACCCAGATCCGCTTCACCCTTGGATCACTAGATCTTTAAAGATACTAAAAGCACACCACCATTAATCTCTTTGCCCCGTTAAATACTAAACTCGCGCCGCCACCATCATCGTCGCCACACGCGATGGTTTATGTTGTTGGAATCGCGTTACCACTATTAGAACCTAGGTTGAGATGATGAAATCTTCAATCAATATTGTGTCGATTAGGGGGGACCATGTTGATGATGAGGATGTTGGTCTGATAAGATGATGAGAGGGAAGGTTAGGATGGGGGTGGGTTTTAATAAAGTGAGGATTAAAGGTATTTGTCAATTTATAGAAACGTAATGGTTAAATTTAACGGCATTAGGGTTTAGGACTAAAATAAAGACAAAATAAAACGTTAGTGGGCAAAGCGAGGTTTTAAAACTATATGGGCGCAAGAGGCTAAAATAAGAAAACATCAGGGATGTAATTGATAATTTACTGTTTTCATTAAACTTTATTAATATGTTTAGAGTAAATTACCATTTGCATCTGATCGTATGGTGTTTATTCGATACTTGTAACGTTTAATGGTTTATTTATACGAATATTAGTGTCGAACATGTGTACTTTGAGTAAGTTAATATGTGCAGGTATTAGAAGACAAAAGTACATATTTTGGGAGCTTTACGAAAGTATTGGAGCAAGTGGAAGGACCGGATGTGCAATTACACGAAAGATGAAATAAAATTAAGTAAATCAGGCATCACCATATCCACCGTCGTATCGTACTCTGACCACCGTATCAGTCACCATATCAGCCACCGTATCCTAGCCACTGTATCATGAACAAAATCCAGTGAAAGAGCCGTACAACCTCACGACCGGAGTATGATACGCGAGGTCGGCGTATGATACGCTGAGGTCGGCGTATGAAAAACGTCGGTCACCTCAACAAACCTCTGGATTTTATGGATTTTCTTCCCTATTTAACCACAATCATTAGGGTTTCGAAGGGGACTTTTCCCTATGAATTTTAGAGGTTTTCAATGCGTTTTTGGGAGTTCTTTTCACTATGATTCACCCGAATCAAGCATTAACAACATCCAATCAAGCATTGAAGATCCAAGCATGTCGAAGAGCAACTAATCTTGTTTGTAATCACTTTTGGGAGGAGAGTTCTTGTAAGTGAAAGCACTAGGTTTAGTTTGAATTGATGTTTGGGTTTTGTTCTCTTGACACAAGAAATTATTGTACATTTGTTTAAAGTTAAAAGAATTGTTTACGTTTAAGTATTTGTATTTGCTGTGCTTTCATTAGTATTCGGTTTCCTTGCATCCTGAGAAATTTGTCATGTATGTGAATTCTTTGCATAAATAAGTGTAAACTGTGTGAAAATACGTGTCTTAAAAGTAGTTTGTTTCATAACTATCACTTTAATCAAACGATTTTGCAAAATCATGTCTATGTCAATTCTTATGTAAGCAGGTGTGAATCTTTAAACTTGAATCTTGAAAGTGGTTGCCTTTTTCTCCTAAGTTTTAAAACCCATTATCAAGTTTGAATACTTACAACCGGCATACGCGGATCTTAAAAGGAGTAACCAAGGGATTTTTAAAAAAAATTGAATGTGATCACAACTTAAACACATACAATAATGTCATAAAGTTCAATCTTCTTTAGAACATCAACAATAGCAACATTGTTTAATATTTCTAAAATTGTAGAAACTTCAAGGTCATTGTAATCCGAAACCAGCACAGCTGGCATATCCAATTCAATGTAGAAATTGTCTTGTGGTTCACATTCAGTCTTTTTATTCAGGATTCTTTTGGCTGCCAAAGTTCCAGAAAGCGTTGAGAATTCGATCGTGTCAGAGTCCACCATGCTTGATCGGAAAAGAACATGGGAGGCTGCTAAAGTTGCATGACCACAAAGTCCAAACTATTAAAAAAATTAGAACAAACGTAAGATTGTGTTATGATTATTAAGATCATGTATGGCTAGTGGCGAAGCCAATGCATGGGGAGGAGGGAGACAGTGTAACAGTTATTAAATTTGTTAATTTATAGGTTAATTTTGATCAAAATGGGACAGTTTGACCCATAAGAAGCATTTTAAAACAAGTCGGTTACATATTTTGTTTGAATTCCAATTCAAAGTTTTAACAATTTTTTTATCCCCCGTGTGACAAGAAACCATGGCTTCACCATTATGTATAGCTAGAAATCGAAAGTGTAAAGTAACAACCTCAGATACAGAAGTGAACCGGGGCAGTGTAATAATTATTAAATTTATTAATTTATAGGCTAATTTTGATCAAAATGGGGCAATTTGACCGAAAAGAAGCATTTTCTAACAAGTAGGTTACACGTTTTGTTTGAATTCCAATTCATAACTTTAACAATTTAGTATCGCCCCATGTGGCAAGACACTATGGCTCTGCCATTATGTATAGCTAGTAATCGGAAGTTTAAAGTAACAACCTCAGATAAAGGAGTGAACCATCGGAGCTGAAATCGAGGCTTATCTGCATCAATCAGTGTCAAGTAACATGTCATCGGAAGATTGAATTCAGTGGCAACTGATTGCAACCACTTATCATCTTTCACCATATCATCTAACCAACACACCACCGCAAGGTTTTCTTTAAACGCAGTGTCCGTAAACGCGTTCACATGTTTATCATAAAGAAACCCAGATTAACGATGTAACGGCAATGGCATCAAAGTGATGATGAATACGAGAATGAACTACAACGTAGTATTTGATGAGCTTTTTGCCATTTTTGTGTCTTTTTTTTATGATGAATAGGAAATAATGAACTTACAATGGTGTGTGTGTTTGTCTAATTAATTGGTTGTGAACAACATGCTCCATTCAAATTATTCTGGAGTTAAAGTACATAACAACATAAGCGGTCCTTTGCTTTATTAAAAATAGAATGCTTGAGTATAATATCAAAAAGAAAGAGCTTTGTTATTTTAGTTCCATTTTTTTCGCACTTTCGAATATATTTGTTTTACTTACAAATAAGTAAATAACAAGGACCATTTGTGTAATTTACCAACAAATCTCAATAACAAAAACACTATATTTTTTTTAACAATAAATGTACGACCCTGCTTTGAAGAATAGGTGTTATCTTAATCGGGCTCACCTATTAATTTCACAGCCGGAACCGCACTTTTAATCTTCTCATGAGGAAAGTTATCATTGAAAAAACCACGGGCTCAACTCTAAGTATTTTGTTCAAAATGAGACGTCATATTTATTAGTAGCCTCTCTTTTTTTCATGAGGTCATCGATTTCCCAACGCTCACGTCCCTCCTGATTATCTTCTGTTCACAAATACACCTACCCCACTCTACTCATTTATCACACCACATAAATTGTGAGTGCAAGTGTTATTAACATTAACAAGAGAGAAAATAGAGTCAATAATCATTTTCATCTTTAAGGTTTAGTGCGTTTTGTTGTTTATTTAAAAACTTTATTTTTTCCCTCTGTGTTCATGTGCATTCTAAAAACTTGCAACTTTTATCCACTTTTGTTAACGTCGTTAGTTTTACCTGTTAAGTGGACATCAACTTTGAATATTAAAAACAATCGAATAACGTTTGAATGTTTAAGGCAATTAAACAATGTTATTTGGGTTTTATTTTTACTAATGTGATGTAAAAGTACATAAATACCCCTCACATGAGGTGCACGTGATGGGTACTTAACAGGTAAATAAACGAGGTTAATGAAAATGGATGAAAATTACAAGTTTTAAATGTCTGGGACGCACATAGAAAAGAAAATTTTTTTGATAAAATGACAAAATGCACCAAAACTCGGAGACGAAAATGACAATTTACTCGAGAAAATGCTTAAGAAATTTTGATCAATAGCGATGATATTGCTAGAAAAGGAGGTTATGTCGGTGGTTCAAGTTGGTAAGGGGTTGGGGTTTAGGTTTTTCAGTTTTTTTTAGAAATTTACACAAAAGGTTCATAGGATACAATAATCATCTTACATAGTTTATACAAAAACTAGCGTTGGATCCCAAAATTATAAAAATTAAAACTAGAAGGAGTAAACTTTTCAAAGTTAGATTTCAAAGCTAAGTTGTATTTTTTTTTGTCAAAGCACATCGATCATTTATTTATATAACTTCTTTAATTTCTTATTTAAAATGAGCCTTAGAATTTTCCTCACAATTTGATAAATAGCCGATGTCAAACTCGTCTGGTCGATTAAACATATTAATGACAAACTTTAATTATTGCAAAGCGATACCCAATCTCCCGAGGACGCGTCATTGAGTTAAATATTGAAGATCATTTTCAACAACATAGCTAGAATTTGTGGTCTTTAAATTTAAAAAATTTATCATGTGAGTTAGGGGTGTGCACAGTGCGGTTCGGTGCGGTAATACAATTTTCGAAACCGAAACCACAAGTTCGGTTAATACCATTTTTTTTAACCGTAACCGCAACCGAAACGTTGGTTAACCACACTTGGTTAACCACCGGTTATGGTTAATTTCGGTTAATTGACCATATATTTAACATATGCTTTTAAACCAAAAATAGTAAAGTAATAATATACTGTTAGACTAAGTTTGAACCAATTTTATAAGGGTGTGCACGATACACTTTGTTTTGGTATTGTATTGCCAAAACCAAACCGAAGTCGGGGTGTGCATACATCAATGTGTGTGCGTTTATTTGCATTTCCTGTTTATTTATGATGTTTCTTCAATACATAACGGAATCCACTATGTAAATATATTTTTTTATAAATTAGAATTAAAATGATGAATATAAAATTCTAGTAAAATCATGAGAGGAGTAGTGTAAATTTATTATACATTAATGACATTCGGTTCGGTGCGGTTAATGCGGTTAATTTGCACATCAAAACCGAAACCGAGCCTCAATGTGCGGTTAATCGGTTATGTCTTAACCGAAACGTCGGTTAATTGTTCGGTTCGGTTAATACGGTTGATTCGGTTATGAACCTTATGGTTCGGTTAAATCGGTTATCTGTCCACCCTAATGTAACTTAATTTGTCAATGGAATCATATTGGGCTAGAATTAATGGCCTCAGAATGTGGAGCCAGGCCTATACTTGTCACTTGAGCCACCAAAGTTCATGGGCACAAACACGGAGGATGACAACAAAGCTTTGATGGAATGATGGGATGCTCGCGTCTAGCCATTAACACCCAATTGAGACATGTTAGGGCTGGCATAATAGGTATACATGTACTTGTTAAGACACGAACACGATAAGACACGAACACGAAACCTGTATATCTGTACCCGACACGACAACTTATCGTATACCTATTTCCAAACCTGAACACGGACATGTTAATACCAGGTATACATGATAAGACACGATAAGAACCATTAATAACACATATTTAGGAACAATTTTAGTGATACAAAAATCATCCGAAAGATTTGTAGTGGGGGTACCTTAGGAAGTTTTTAGCAAGCAACACTAATAATAGAAAAATCAGAATGTGAAGATGTGAAGTTAGGGTTATACTTATGTATTTTAATGTTATATTATTTATATATATTTTTTTAAAATATATCAGGTACTAACGGGTACATAACAAGTAAACAGGTAAAATACCTGTTTAGACACGAAATTTAACAGGTATATTCGTGTCTACCTGTTTCGTACACGAAACCTGTTAAGGTCATACCTAATACCTGTTAAAATCGTGTAGGTTCGTGTCATGTATTCGTGTTCGTGTCTAAAATTGTCAGCCCTAAGGCATGTACAGATCAAGAAATATAGTAATGAAATTCTTTTTTGAGATATTGTAATATAATTTATTTTATGTAATTTACATATTAGAGTTAATTTTGATTTGATTTACTTTAAAGATTAAAATATTAATTATACTATATATTAAATGTGTATGTCGGTGGACACAAGTAAGTTTATGTAGTTTCTATTTTGGCCACTATGAGTTTGCAAAGAGTTCCTACTTACACCGAGTTTGCAAAAGAGCACCCTACCTACACCTACTAAAGCATACAGTACTGTTGACTTGATTCCACAATCTTCCTCTTGGTCTTTACTCTTCATCTTCCACTTTCTTCTTTTTATTGCTATTTCATCTTTTCTCCATAGTTGATTCAACCCCACCAACCACAACACAACCACAATCGGCTGCCACCATTGAAGTGTGTGTTCACGATAAGAGGAAGGATCGGAGGTATCGTTTGGTGATGGTGGTCCTTGATGCCATCTTGTGCAAGCGGAAGAGAAAAAACCGATGAGTGCAAAAGTTTTATAACTATAATTAAAAAATAATGTTAAATAAATTAAAAATAACCAAAAGTAAAGAGCAGGGAACTTGAAAAGTGTACCAAACTCTGCAAGTGTTGAAAATTGAAATCATTAGTTGAGCTACAAACATTATATATTTTGCTTTCTATTTTACAAGGATTTTTAAATTATATTAGTTTATGAAAATATATTATGAATTTTAAAATGTTGCAAAAGTAAAAATATGAAAAAACTAGGAAAACGAGTATCTATTATATTTTATAATCGTAACTTTTTTATAATTTCTAAGTATCTCGCTACGATTTTTCTCTATCTACGTCTTAGTATTTAAAACAAAGCTGATTGCCGCAGCAACACGCGGCGGGGTTTCATTGCTAGTTGACATTAAAAAGTTTCATCATTTATTATATTTTTAATTCAAAGTTTTAATATTTGTGTCATTTTAATACCAGCTTAAAAATTAATGATGAAACTTTTGAACTGAAAGTAAAACAAATAATAAATTTTGAACTAAAATCAATGTTGTTAAACTATTCAGGGAGAATGATTTTGTTGTAAACCCTTAGGGAGTAAAATCGAGTTTCACTCATATTAAGACATGTTTGTATGTAATATGTACAACTCACTAATCAACGGAATAACACATTTCAAGGTCGGTGAATGTCTTGTTAAAAGATATGTTAATGTCCGCTTGCATCAATCACAACAATAAAAATAACAAGCACAACAATAATACTAGTAGTAGTTTTACCAATGGAAGTTCCATTGGAAAGTCCGTTGTAGATTAATAAAGGAGTAAATTACACGAATGGCCCCGTGGTTGTGTTAAAACTTTGTATTTGATCTTTGAAGTTTGTTTGTCAACAGTTAATGATGTTAAAAATTATAAAAAATGACATTTATTAGTTTTATTAAATAAAGCATTTTATTTATGTTTTTATATTACTTATATTATTACATTATTAATATGTTTATTATTTAGTAAGATACTTTTTAAATACACAAATAAATTATTTAAAAATATATTTTTAAGATGTTTGGTTTTTAACGTTGTTAAACCGTTCAATTTTTAAATGTTATTCTTAAAACTGAATTTTCAAAACAAAGGCATTTTTAAAATAAAAAAAAAAGTATTTGTGTATTAAATAATATAAATATTAAAATTATAAAAATAATATTAAAATTAAAATAAAATGTAAGTTATATTGATAATCCTTATAGGTAAAATAGTTATATTGACAAATTTAACCTCACTAACCGAAGTATAACATCAAAGACTATTTATGAAATTTTAATAAATTCAACTTTTAATCACTCACTCCATTTTCATTTCCCTCTTTAATCCCTTCATATCTCTCTCGCATGACCATTGCAACTATGACTGTTCAAACCGCTCGACGTTCGTTCGGAATTTGCTTGAAAAATGCTCGTTCGAATTTTTGTTCGGTTGTAAACTATTATATATATATAGAAATATATATATAGAATATATATATAGATATATATATATATAAGATCTAGATGAGACAGAGGAGAGAGATACAGATATATACATCTATCGATAGATAATATATATATATCTATATTAGAATATCTAGAATAGAGCTTATATATATATATATATCTATATCTAGATATATACACCTCTATATAGAATACATATATATGTATATATTCTATATATCTATATATATATATATATTAATCTTACATATTCTCTATCTCTATATCTTATGTATCTATATATATATATATCTATATATATATAATATCCGAACCGAGCCGACTAGACTATAAATAAATATATAATTATATAAATATATAGTTTATACATAGCATTTTAGTAGATTTGGCCCACTATATATAAATATATAATTATATTTACATATACTTGATCATTCAACATAATAAAAATTATAAACTAAGCATAAAATTGAAATCCTAAGTCTCTAGTAGGCAAGTTTTGTTGATCATCTTACGCTCTCGCCGTCATCTCTCTCTGCAATATGTTTCCCGCCTTATCGGCCATAATCTTAGCCTCATCATCAACCACGTATTGTTATGCATGAAAATGTTACGTTATGAATGTGATGCTTTTTAAGTCATTAACACATATTCTCCGCAATATAAATCGTATGACACATAAGATAGTTTGGTTATACAATTTTTTCGGTGCTCGTTTGCGCTCGCAATTAACGCTCGGAAAATGCTCGTTCGATTTTCCGCTCGGTTGAAAACGAGCCGATCAGCTCGGTTCGGTTTGGAAACAAGCCAAGCACGAGCAAAGGTCCGCTCGGTTCGGCTCGGCTCGTGAACAACCCTAATTGCAACAACAGAGCTCAAACGCACCATCATTATCCCCCACCACGACACCATCACCACGAACCATCATGGCCGTCGTCATCGTCGCACACACCCATACTATTGTCGCCATCACAGTCACCATCGCCTTTGCCATCACCATTGTACAACCACTGTCAACCTCGTCATCGAATTATCAAAGGTAATCGATCCCCTGTTTTGATTTATTGTTTCTGCAATGTTTCTATCCATTGTTTTTATGGTGTTTCTGCCTTTCTGTTTCTCCAATTTGGTTTATTGATTGGGATAAAATTATTGATTTCTTTCAAGATTTATCATGGATGATTGGGTTAAGCATGCACATAATTTGGGCATAATAACATTGTCATTAGAACTTACACCAACTCACTATGAATATGTGGTTAATTTGACTCTAATGACAACTTAGGATACAAGTGTTCTAGTGACTATTCTTGTACGTTTAAGTGTTTTTGAAATCTGTCATCTTTCTTGTTGATTACTTGATTGCATTGTATGTTGTTGAAATCTTCGTGACTGTTTATGTATATGCCAACAATAAGTTCATAAAATTTGGTTTCAAATAGCAATGCCGTATACATCGTATATAGCCATACTCGTAAGTTCAGTAAAGCATATATATGTTTTATTTTCATGCATCTTGATATTCAATTTTCCAAGGGAAATTTATTACAATGATAGAAGATACTTTACTCAGACCGGATTAAGCCCGAATGTTAAATGTTATACCAAAAGAGATCCTTCCATGACTGTGGTGGCTTTACCTCGAAGCAGTACTCTTTGATTCTCCTTATCGAGATGGACATGTAATACGCCGCTTCTAGGTGATGCCTACATGCACCCAAAGCAAAAAAACAAGCTAAAGAGCACAACACACTAATCATAAACAAATGAGCATGAGAAAACAACACACTAGCATAAAAATGATCATATTGTTGTCAGGTGTTTGTGTTTGGGTGAACCAAAGAGTTAAACAAGGCAAGAGCAATGGGAATGTGGCAAACATGTGGAAAAACAGAAATTTCAAGCATGCATAAAACCTGAGAAGGGTTACAGAGCTCATGACCAGCCTACAAAAAGGTAAAGGTCTCAAAAATCCACACAGGCAGAAGCAAAAGTGCTTTGCGATTTTGGCGATCACTTGGGGATCCGAGTTCACAATTCGCCTATTTTTCAAGATCTTTCCTTTTTTAATGGTCACAACTGATACACATGATTCATTTATGCCCAAAGATCATTATGAAATATAATAATTCTCTCTTTAAAGCATGTATATATCAATGGTTTGCTAAAACATATGTATCATGCTTTCCTTTCCAGTGCAAGCACGCGCATGTGTGAGTGTGTGTGTGTGTGTGTGTAAGAGAGAGAGAGAGAGAGAGGAGGAGGATACCTGATATGCAACAAAATCACATTTCCCCAACTTGTCATGCCAATAAGCTGCTAAGGCGCAATGTGCACTACCACAAACAGGATCCTAAAACAGAAGAAAGCATAGTGAATGTCAAACAATCCTGCTAAAACTAACCACATTCCAATAATATTCATCCCATACTAGAAGTTATAATGATGTCTACTACTGATATAATTTGTTCCAGATAAGTACAAGAACAGTACTCTAACTACTTCCAATTAGAGTCCATCAAACACCTCACAAGATTAAGGATACATTTGACTTTGGTCTGGAACACTTGTGTTTGTAAACTGATATAAAAAAAGCAAGTTTTTATAAAATTACCTCATCAATTCCCAGTTTTGGGCAGAAGAAGCGACTATAAAAGTCGAACCCTGAACTGTTTGGTGCACGTGCTGTGATCACTATCCCTCTGTCTGGGGCTTCTTTAATCTTATTGATTTGAGGCTTGAATTCTGCAACGTCTTGTGCTGATGGAAGCACCACCTGTAGGAAAGAACAAAAAAAACTAACTTTAAAAGACTTTCATCACAAATGTTTTATCCAAATATGCAAATATAAAAGCAATTTTAATACATACATATATATCATTAAGTGTGTTCTTCTTTACATCAACAATAGAAACACCATTTAATATCTCCGAAATTGCAGAAACCTCAAGATCATTGTAATCAAAAACAGGCACAACAGGGAAATCCAATTCTATGTAGAAGCCGTCTTGTGATTCACCATTCGATGAGCCATTGATCTTGCTAGCAGGAATCCTTTTGGCAGTCAAAATTCCAGAAAGGGTTGAGTATTCAATCATGTCAGAATTCACCAATCCAGACTGAAAAAGGAAGTGGGAAGCTGCTAAAGTTGCATGACCACAAAGCTCCACCTATAGCAGAATATAACAACTCAAGATCAATGCAGTTTCATCAAGTGAACACAATCTCACACCCCATCATCAACAATCACATCATTTAACAGAATCAATATACAGTATGAAGATAACAACAAATCCAACAGAACATAGCACTCTGTCATGAACTTAGAGGTTGTTTGGCAAATTCTGAATGATTAAGTGCTGAACCAATAAAAAGTCTGAACCATTAATTGATGATCCATTAAGAGGTCTGAACCATTAAGAGCTAGTATATCGTTTAACTATTCAAATATAAATGTCTGACCAATTCAAATGAGAGGTCTTGACCATTCAGCATTAGACCTCTTAACCATTCAGCACTAGTATAATGTTTAACCATTTAGAGGCAAATGTCTGAACCATTCAAACATTTACTTGCGAAACAAACAGTCTGAACCATTAAGTGCTGGACAATTCAGACATCTGAACCGTCGTTAAGAGGCTGATTAAGAGGATGCCAAATAGCACGTTAGCTCCATTTGGTGAGATTATGAGATACAAATGTACACAGTAAGAAGCAAAACTTTGAGATCTAAAAGGCAATATATACACTCATCAGAAAGCAGAACTCTCAAATCTTGACAGAAATCATTTCAACTATCCATAAGTTTACCAAACTGCTGATAACTCAAATAAACAACTATAGATGTAATGAAATTGTGATTTTAAAGCAACAATCAACCTCAGCTACAGGAGTGAACCATCTGAGACTGAATCTAGGGTTTTCCGAACCGTTTTCGGCAATCGGAGTCAGATAACAAGTCTCAGAGATGTTGAATTCAGTTGCAACTGATTGCAACCACTTTTCATCTTTCTCGATGTCGTCTAACCAACACACGGCCGCCGGATTTCCTTTAAACGGAGTATCTGTAAATGCATCCACCTGTTTTTGAACGTAAAAGCACTATCAACTATCGATTGATGAAGCAAATTGCAGCTCGTATACTGTTTTCGTCGTTGTGTGTGTGTTTTGTAGTGTAGTGAGTGAAAATGGCGATTGATGTGAGAATAAGGAGCTTACAACGGCGTATTTCACGAGCTTTTTCGCCATTTTTGCAGAGAGTTGTTCGGTCAACGGCCACGGTCTTCGCCGGAGTCAGCACCTGCTTTCTGCTTTCTGCGTGAGCGAGCTTAATATATACCACAGGAAAGGGGTTGGTTAGATAGTTTTCAAAACCGGATTTTACGTTAATGGTTTGATGGTCGGACCGGATTTAAAAACCGAATGAGGTCATAATTATATATATAGTATATTATTATTATTATTATTAGCATTATTATTATTAGAGTTAATTACGCAAATGGTCTCTGTGGTTTATTGAAAATAACAGGTTTGGGTACTAAGGATTTTTTGTAACAAGTATGGGTATTTTGTTTTGAATATGTAACAAGTTAAGGTATTAACACTAACAGACGTTAACTTTTCAGTTAAATATAAGGGCATTTTCGTCTTTTAACCTTACAGGAACTATTTGTGTCATTAATACATAAAAAATATTGTTTATGTAACTCACCCATGTTTCACTTTACCATCATCTACACCCACCGTCATCGCCGTCATCGCATCCCACCACCGTCGCATCACCACCACTGTCCTCCGCCTTCAACTTTCGTACATCCACACACCCACCACCGCCATTGACTGCCACATTGTCAAAGAGGTTAAAAAATCCCACCTAACAAAATCACTCGGATCCTGCAGATTTGGTGACGTCACAACAGGTGGTGTCGGGTCCACCACACCATCATCATAAAAATGCTCACAAACGGCACCGACATTCTCGCCATCGTCTCCGTCGGATTTGGATGGTGTGGTGGTGGTTCACGGTGGGGGTCGGTGACGCCAGAGGGAAAGTGATGAGGAATTATGAAGAAGATGAAACAGAATGGCGGGAAATGAACATCCTGAGGGCTAATGCGACGACGTAGAGTGATTGATTGTACTTACAGTGAGCTCCGACGAGTGAATTTTGTGAGGGCTATCCTTCGATGGTGGTGGTGACAGTATTATTTTTTTGTCATGAATATATAATATAGATTATATCTACTCTAATATATATATATATATATATATATATATATATATATATATATATATATATATATAATATATCTATATATATATATAATATATATATATATATATCTATCATATATCTTATATATCTATTATGTTTGTGTGTGTGTGTGTGTGTGTGTGTGTGTGTGTGTGTGTTTGTGTGTGTATTAAGAGAGAAAGTGTGTGTGTGATGGTGGGGCTATTAAAAGTAGAGTGTGTGTGTGTATTAATACCTTAACTTAACAGTAAAGTGAAACAAGGGTGAGTTATACAAACAGTCTTTTTTATGTATTAATGACATAAATAGTCCCTGTAAGGTAAAAAGACGAAAATGTCCTTAAGTTTAACTGAAAAGTTAACGTCTGTTAGTGTTAATACCATAACTTGTAACATATTGAAAACACAATACCCATACTTGTTATATATATCGTTAAACTTACAATTCAATATAAGTAGTTTATATGTATTTTATTGTTATATATAAATTTAACAATAATTTTATGTCCAACACACTCATTTATTGTTTAACACCTCGTTTTTATCTATTAAAATCCAAAAAAAAACCAAATAAAAATATGGTTCGGCCACACAACAGGTTCCTGGTCGGACCGGCTGATCCGATCCGGTCTTCACAACATTAGTTAAATATCACCATGGTCGAGTCTCGTTTGAAGCAAAACTAACCTTAGGGTTTTTTAGTTATGGGTTTTCTAGCTGGAAATAAATATGTGAATCCGATTAAGATAATGTGCAGGATCGTACATTTGCCGTTCAAGCAAAAAAAGTATATATCACCTGGGTGATTTGACCGTGGTTGATTTGATCGCGGTGTTTTATAAATTTCTATACGCGGTGTTGGCTACCTCATGTATTCTTGTATTTGACCTCATAACCGGATTTATACCTTGTTCATGTATATGGTCGTATTCAACACCATAAACTCACGCATATGCCCGTATTCAACCTCTTAGACACTAATGTATTCCAGGTTTGAAAAAATAGAATGATTGATATGACAAGAAAATCGCATACAATAATAATATACCAATCATAATCTTTATTAAAAAGCAACTGCATTACTACGGTAAAGTTTCCTTATTAATATATTAGCCACATGGAGTTTCTTTTTTTAAATATTGGCCACATCTTTTTTAAAATTGATATTAAAACTCAAATCCTAATTAGGATATATTTTTTTGTTTTTTTGCATAAACTATTACTGAGGTTTTTTATGATGAAAGCAAGTGAGGTGCTAATTTTGTGATCCGTATATTTTTGTTGGTTTGAATTTGAGGCATTGATATTGTCTTCGTAAGTTCCATTGTCACAAGATGGTTCTTCCACAGCCAAAAATTATTGGTGGTTTTTAACATTGCACACGGAAAAATTAACATACAAGATTCTAGGTATTGCTTAAAAAATGTTGGTTGCCTTATATTAGTGTTTATTAAAAGTTTGCATACTACTTCAATGCTTCAAATGCTTAAAAGAAACTGTTAGGTCTAGAATCTGTAGATCTAGTCATTTTGTATAGGCTTAGTACTTGAATCAATATTTGTAATGAACCTTTGTAATTCATTATTATGTATGCATTAAATATATAGGTTAACCCATTTATATATGTGTTGATGTATGTATGGTTGCAGGTACAAACATAATACTTGATCAATTTTGAAATTGACCAAGTGTAAGAAACATCTACGGATGAACAAATTAGTCTTCCGTAGATGTATATCTTACAAGTAACAATACATCCGAAGATCATCTGCGGATGAACAACAAGACCAAAGAACATTACCTTCGGAAGAACAAGATTTCAGAACATAACCTTCAGAAGAAGTTACCTTCAGAAGAACAAGATACCTTCGGAAGAATATTATCTACGGAAGAACAAAATTTCTACTGAAGACAATATTCCTGCGGAGACCAAACACTTGTGTTATCCAAGTGGTACAAAACAAGTCAACAAGTCAACAAGGCGGTTATACGAATCCCGAGAAATCCGTTGATTCCTTATCAGAAACAAATCAAATCCCAAGAGATCCGGTGTTTCCTATAACTGAAACATCTGTCTATAAATATGGATCCTAGGTTTCGATTCAAGGACGATTGAAAACAGACGATTGATTGATTGAGAACAGCAACAGCATTACAGCAATCATCAAAAGTCTTTCGATCATCATAACATATACAAACATCATAGCATTCATTGTTTCATTCTTTTGTAATCTTCAATACATTATAATAAAACATTAATTAATCTTTAATTGTGTTTTGTGTCGTGTGTTCTTGATATTTCATTAACATTGAATGTTGTTCAAATACAATTAAACCAAATCAACGTTAATTCCGCTAACGTTGACTTGAAATCAATTCTCACTGATAATTCCTGTCGACGATCCTTGGATTCACAGGTGGTATCAGAGCCAAGTGCTCATTGATTTAGATCAATTGATCTATCAGTGTTAGTTGTGTTTAATTGTGTTTGTTTTCGTTTACCAATCTATATTCAAATCAATTGAATAGTAGATCCTGTAAGCATCATGAGCAACTTCAGTGGTTCATCTTACCAACCCCCGAAGTTGGAAACAAAAGCAGATTTTAAGTCATGGAAAATCAAGTTCAGGAATCATGTAAACTATACTGATTCTGACTTGTGGATTTCCATTACTGAAGGTCCTTATATTCCACCCACTCTTGGGCCGGATTATAATGACAAAAATCAACCAATCAGCACAAAAGATCTATCACCTGATGATGTCAAAAAGGTTAAAGTCGATATAAAAGCATACAGTCTGCTTAGTATGGCCTTACCTGAAGAGATATTAATCAGGTGTGAGAACTATAAAACAGCTCACTCCTTATGGAAGATTCTTCACACTCTCTGCGAAGGGAGTGATGAGATAAGAAGCATAAGGAGAGACACCCTCAGATCACAATATGAAACCTTTCATCATATTGAGGGTGAATCAATTCCTCAGCAACTTCATAGATTCATGCAGTTAGTCACTGAAATGAATATTCTAGAGTTGAAGTATACTAGTGAGGAATTAAACAAGAAAATGCTCCACACTTTGCCAGAAAGTTGGAAGCATACTGTGTCCATGTTCAAGAATACTATAGATCTGAAAGCAACTGGTTTAGATACTCTGGTTGCAAAAGTGGAAGCTCTTGAAATGGATGAAAAATCAAGAAACAAGAGTGTGAGAACTCATGTCTCACCCTATCACTTCAAAGAAACAAATAATGTTGGAAGTGCATTTATTTCAAATAATGAAAGTGATAGCTCTTGTGTTAGGAGTGATGATGAGGAGGAAGTTAGCTTTTATGCTTCAAAACCTCCAAAGAAATCATCTCAAGACAAACAGCAGAAGAATAAAGGGAGAACTACTGATAGACAAGATACATCTTCAGCAACAACTAAGTCTTCCTTTTCAGCAAATCAGTCAGAACCAATAACTGTGATATTGGATTCTGAAGAACAAAGAGCAGCCTTTGCAGCTTTTAGCTCAAGTTTTCAAGCATACCTGGGAAGCTCTCTAACATCAGCCAATATCTGTCAACAAGATTTAGAAGAACTACCCCCAGATGTAGTGGAAGAGATGGATCTACAATGGCAGATGGCCATGATTGCTTATAGAGCTAAGCAATATCTCAGGAGAAACAAGAACTTGGCTTCAGCAAGCAGAACATCAAAGATTGGTGTTGACAAATCAAAAGTAAGGTGCTACAAATGCAATCTCTATGGACACTTCTCAAGAGAATGCAATCAACAGTCTTATCCAGAGATGAGACAACATCAGCAGCATCAACAACATCAGATTCAAGCAAATCAACAATCTTCACAAAGACCTCTGCACAAGCAATCTCAACTGATGAATACTTCCCCACCAGCCACCAAAGAATCAGCAGGACCAAGTAACTCAAAGGAGTCAGGGCTGATCATACTTCAAGATGGAACGTGTGACTGGAGTCTTTATGAGAAGGAAGTTTTGGAAGAAAATCAAGCATTGATGGCTCATATGGATCAAACAGTGCCACCAATGGCAAAAGAGGTAAAAGAAAGATTGTGTTCATCAACTTGTGTTGAGGAAGTTGAACGATATAGAGTCCATGCTCAACAGTTGGCTGATAAAGTAAAAGAAACAATGATTTTGAATGAATCTCATGTTAGAGAACATAAACTATATCAAATAAAAATTAATTCTTTACAAAAGGATTTAGAAAAATTTGTTTCTGAAAATTATAGCCTGAAAGCCCAAGTTGAGCATTTGACCACTTCCTTAACAAAATCCATGGCTGATCATGCATCAACTGAAGTGAAACTTCAGAAGTTTCAATTATCATCTCAGCAATATGAGAAATTATTATCTTCTCATATTGAATCAAAGAAAAGGTCTGGGTTGGGTTATAATGCGGTTGCACCACCTATAAATGATAATTACACATCCTTACCTACAACAATGACAAACACTCTGTCAAATCATTTTGTGCCTAGCACCAAATTTGAAAAAGATTCATCAAAACTAAAATTTATGATAAAGCTGAGGTGAGTGAAACTGAATCATCTGAATCAGAATCATTAGATCAAAATGATTCAGAATTTGATTATGATAAATGTGATGACTTGGATGATTCTGATGAACATGATGTTGATCAAACAAGCACTGGTAAAAATTGTCAATTGAAAGGCCATATTCCAAAAGTGCTTGAAGAAACAAAGCTGCCATATCCTCCTAAACAAAGAAACATGCTGAAGACCATCTGCAAGAGGATAGCTCAATTGAATGAAGGTCTTCAAGAACTAAGTATGCAAGAATCCTCCAAGAAATTAACTGATGAATCTGTCATCACTGAGGAAAGAGGAAAATTCAAAGGAAGGAACAAGGCATCAGCAGATCATCAACTGAACAAGAAAACTTCAGCAGCTGATCTACGGAAGAGAAATGTGCACAAAAATGAAAAAGCTGAAGCACATTCAAAGCTAAAGAAGAAAGAGCAACTACAAAAATCAGCAAACAAAAGGAATGATTCTGAGAAAGAATCAGAAGAAAAGTATTGCAAATGGTGTGACATGAAAAATCACAACACTGAAGATTGTTACTTCAGCAGTTATTGTTCTATTTGCAATATGAACAATCATATGACTGCTGATTGTTACTTCAACAAACATTGCTCTATTTGCAACAAAAATAATCATTCCACACAGGAATGTTATTTCAACAAAAGAACAAGATAAAAGGATCAAAGAAGAAAGAATCAGACAAATCTGAATCAGATTCCCAATCCACAGATTCAGCAAAGGTGCAAAACTGAAGAAGCATGAACAAAATCAAAGGCAAAACCAAAGGACAAATCATCATCAAGTGTTAAAATACTGAAGAAAAGATCAACTTTTCAGCAGTCAAAAACACCACACAAAAGAGTGGATTTGTCTGACAAGGAATCAAAGGATGATGATTCATTCTTTGATAAATTTGAAAAAGGCATTCATATCCCTCTTTCAAAAACAAAAGACAGTGAAACATTTAAAGGTTCACTATCAAAACAAAAGAATCAAACAAATGAAGTTGATCTAAGTAAAGCAGACAATATGAATCATGAATCTACTTCATCAACATCCCATTCAGCAGAATCATCCTCATCCAAATTAAATCAGAATGAATCAATCAAATCTGAAACAGAAACTTCAAAAAATATTCTTGAAAGAGTAACTGTTTTAGATCCTGTTGACAAACCCAAGATCACTAAGGCTTGGGTTGTCACTTCTAACTGATTTTCTTTTCTGATTGCAGGAACAATATTGGAGAGCTGACAACATGTGGTATGTTGACAGTGGTTGTTCCAGGCATATGACAGGAAACTGTTCTCTTCTCCATGACTTCAAACATAAAAATGCTTCTTATGTGGCATTTGGTGGGGATAAAAAGGGAGGTAAAATTGTTGGTGAAGGAATGATAACCAATGGTGTACTTAAGTTTGATAAAGTAAATTACTGTAAAAACTTACAGTATAATTTACTAAGTGTATCTCAAATCTGTGATCAAAATTACACTACAATGTTTGATGACACTAACTGTTACATTCTTAAGCCAGGATTTATTGTCCCAGAAGATTGGATTCTCCTCAAAGCAGCAAGAAAAGGAAACACTTATGTGTTGGATATGAACAACACTTCTCTCACAAAACATGAAACTTGTCTTATTTCTAAACTTTCAGAAGATTTGTCACAATTATGGCATAGAAGACTTGTTCATTCTAACATGAAAAATATGAATAAATTGGTAAAACATGACCTGGTCATTGGCTTACCAAATAAAGAGTTCCATTGCTCAACTCATTGCTCTTCTTGTTACAAAGGAAAACAACACAGAGTGTCACATAAACCAAAAACAATCAATACTAATACTACACCACTCAAATTGCTTCACATGGATCTATTTGGTCCAACCAATGTAATGAGCATTGGAAAAAGGCAATATTGTTTGGTGATAGTTGATGATTTCACTAGATTTACATGGGTCTTTTTCTTAAAACAAAAGAGTGAAACATCAGAAACATTAATGGACTTTGTCATCAAGATTGAGAATCAACTTGATACAAAAGTTAAAATTTTCAGGAGTGATAATGGTACTGAATTTGTTAACTTTGAACTTGATTCTTTTTGCAGGAGCAAAGGAATTGCAAGACAATTCAGTGCACCAAGGACTCCACAACAAAATGGAGTTGCTGAACGAAGAAACAGAACTCTCATTGAAGCAGCAAGAACAATGCTAGCTGATTCACAACTGCCTATTACCTTTTGGGCTGAGGCTGTGAATACTGCATGCAATGTTCAAAATAGAACATTAATTGTCAAAGAACATAACAAAACTCCTTATGAACTCCTATTTAAAAGAAAACCTTACATAGGATATCTAAGAGTATTTGGGTGTCAAGTAACTGTTTTGAACATCAAAGAGTCATTAGGAAAATTTTCAGAAAAAGCATATGATGGTTTCTTTGTTGGATATTCTTCAACATCAAAATCATATAGAGTGTATATTCCACAGCATAACATTGTGGAAGAGACACCTAATGTATCTTTTGATGAAAATGTATTCGTTAAGTCAATTAAAGGATCATCATGGTTATTTGACATAGATGCCTTGTCTAAATCTTTTAACTATGATTATTTGACAAATACAGGTTCTGATGAAGTATGCTATCCATTTGTTCCACCAATTATGACTGAAGTACCTTTATCTGCTGATCCCCCAAGGATACATACATCTACAAGTGCCAACAATTCAACCGAAGCAGATACTACATGTGGAACTGAACAAAATGCATCAGTAGAAGCTCCTACGGAAGCACAAAATGCATCAGTAGAAGCTACTACGGAAGAACAAAATGCTTCAGGAGAAGCTCCTTCAGAACAGCATGCATCAGGAGAAGCTCCTTCGGAAGAACAGCATGCATCAGAAGAAATTCCTTCGGAAGATCAACATGTATCCGGAGAACTTCCTTCGGAAGAACAAAATGTTTCCGGAGCAGCTCCTACGGAAGAACAAAATACTTCCGCAGAAGTTCCTGCGGAAGAGCAAATTCCAACTGCTGATACTTCTGAAGCTCAATCACCAGAGACTCAATTTGATTACTTCTTGAATTCTCAAATTGAGATGAATCAGTCAGAGGCAATGGAAATGACTAATCTGGAATCATCTATTCCAGTTGAGTCAACTCCCTCAATGAGAATTCATAAGTCTCATCCACTTAACAATATCATTGGCAATCCTGAAAAGAGAACTACAAGGAGCCAAAGTGGTACAGCCAACCTTTGTCTATTCAACTGTTTTCTTTCTCAAGTAGTGCCTCCAAACATTACAGCTGCTTTAAAAGACAATAGCTGGATTGAAGCTATGCAAGAAGAGCTTCAACAGTTCAGAAAGCAAAAAGTATGGTGTCTTGTTGACTTACCTGAAGGTCAACATCCTATTGGAACTAGATGGCTATACAAAAACAAACTGGATGATAGAGGTATTATTGTCCGAAACAAAGCAAGGTTAATAGCACAAGGTTACACTCAAGAAGAAGGCATAGATTATGATGAAGTTTTTGCACCAGTTGCAAGAATTGAGGCAATAAGAGTGTTCTTGGCATATGCATCATACAAGAAATTCACTGTGTATCAAATGGATGTCAAGTGTGCTTTCCTATATGGAAAAATAGATGAGGAAGTTTATGTGTCTCAACCCCCCGGATTTGAAGATCCTCATTATCCTCACAGGGTATACAAACTAGATAAAGCCTTGTATGGTCTTCATCAAGCACCAAGAAAATGGTATGAAACATTATCATCTTTCTTACTCAAGCATGGCTACAAAAGAGGAACAATTGACCAGACACTCTTTCTCAAACAAGAACATCAAGATCTCTTAGTAGTCCAAGTATATGTTGATGACATTATATTTGGATCCACTAATAAGAGATTGTGTGTGAATTTTGAAGAGCTGATGAAATCTGAATTTCAGATGAGCTCAATGGGTGAACTAACATTCTTCCTTGGCCTTCAAGTTCATCAAAAAGCAGATGGAATTTTCATCAATCAAGAAAAATATATACATCAAATTCTGAAGAAATACAATTTTGCTGAAGTCTCCTCTTGCAAAACACCAGCATCAACAATTGATAAGATTGCACCTGATCCCTCTGGAAAATCTATTGATCAAAAATTATTTAGATCTATGATAGGTTCACTTATGTACTTAACTGCCAGTAGACCTGATATTATGTTTGCTGTTGTGTTTGTGCTAGGTACCAATCTGATCCAAAGGAGTCACATCTCAATGCTGTCAAAAGAATTTTCAGATATCTCAAGGGAAAACCAGGACTTGGTCTATGGTATCCCAAGGATGGAGACTTTACACTCTACTCATACTCAGACAGTGATTATGGTGGATGTAACAGCAATAGAAAATCAACAACCGGTGGATGTCAATTCATTGGACCCAGGCTAGTGTCATGGCAGTGCAAGAAACAAACAAATGTTTCTGTATCCACAGCTGAGGCTGAGTACATTGCTGCTTCAGCCGGGTGTTCTCAAGTGCTTTGGTTACAAAACCAATTGCTTGACTATGGTTACAACTTTCTTCAAACTTCAATCTATATAGACAATTCAGCTGCTATGTTTATAACTGCTAATCCTGTGCAACATAGTAAAACTAAACATATAGAGATCAGGTATCATTTTCTGAGAGATTGCTCAGAAAAAGGATTGATCAAGTTAGTCAAAGTGGATACATCAAATCAGCTTGCTGATTTATTCACTAAAGCCTTTGATTCAGTCAGATTTAATTTTCTGATTGAGTCTCTAGGTATGATTAACTTAGATTAAATAAAATTCAAACAAACAACATGCTGTGTGCTATAATGCATCAGTATGCCTTATGCATGGGAAATGATAGTAAACTATAGCTTTGCCTATTTCTGCATAAACAAATATCAATATATCTCAACAAGTTTCTTGATATGTGAGTAGGTTCAACTTGAGTGGAAACAAATCTTAGTGCTTGCATAACATAATATTATCATAATTGTCTGTGGGAAACTTCATTTTGAGAAAACAAAGTGAGTCTTATCCTAATGTGATCAAATCATTCATCTGCACACACTATGTAAAAGACTTTATACTATCTATCTTTGCAACTCATACTTCCTCTGTTTTGTGTGAACAAAGACCTGGATGTATGATCACCATACTGAATCTCAGTATCAAAGGTGAAAAGATCATGTTCATCATCATCCCTCTGTTTTGTGTGAACAAAGACCTGGGTTAAAGGCACCTCTGTTTTACGTGAGTAAAGACCTGGTGACCTGATGATGATCATATCTAAAGCTCTCAAAAGAATCATAAGTGATCAACTGTATAGTATCCTGAGCTTTATAAACATTGCATCAATGAGATGTCAAACACATCTCAAGATAGCTATTATAATTTAAAGTACATAGTCACAAGAGTGCAAGAATGATGATTTGACTTACAAAGGGAGGACAACACCTTTGTGAATCAACTGTGAAGTCCATGACAGTTATTGCTAAATCAATAAAACATGATAAACAGCAAGCCTAGTTGATACATGAGCTCTTGTATGGATTTATAAGGACAATATACTTGCAATCAGAACTTGTTCCAGTATCAACTATACAACATAACTAATCAGGAAGAGGCTTAGCAATGTAGTATGATCCCATCTTAAGTGCATCTGATCATTATCATATATTCAGTGTTTATGTTATTCCTCTTAAAGAAATTTATGATAAATGCTTAAGTTCATCATTAATCACAAATTTAGGGGGAGTAGTATTCATGAAATAACATCTATATCAGCAGCAGCAATGTCTATATCTTTATCAAGTTGAAGAGATTGAAACCTGAGCATCACATTAGCAGTTGGTTACATGAAATTTATTTTAAGTTTCCTTGTACTAAATTGTCATGTATACAAAGCCAACGAGGTCCTATAGCAATAATTGGTTCAACCAATGGAGTTGGGCCATACATACAACTGTGTAAATCAATATTAGTAGATTAATGTTTATCCGTAGATTGGTAAACTGCGGATAAACAAAAATCAATCAGTAGAAGTTGTTGATCCGTAGATATACTACGGAAGAGTAAGTTGTCGATTACACTTATATGATATTATTTCTACGGAAGAGTACAATGTGGGACCCACTGAATAAATCCGAGAAAATTAATATGTCTGAGGGTATAAATAAAGAGATTTGACTTGTCAAATGCATTATGCACTTTTTCAGCTCACTTTTTCAGACCTAGAAAATCTCGCAATAAATTTTTCCCACTTTCTCAACATTCAAAATTTATCAAATCAAACCTTAAGCAAACGTATATCTGAGTTCTTAATCAGCGTCTATTAAGGTAAAACATGTTGTAATCATCAAGAATGAACAAGTTGATTCTTGTTTTATCTCATAACTGTTCGTATTCTTATATCAATAACATGATTCTAATGAAGTCTTTTCTTATGAACAGATGGATCATCGATTTGCAAAAGAGCATAATGTATGTGCTTTCTTGAACCCTGACGATCCTGTGTCGGAAGGATGTCAAGAAATTATGAGATATTTGAGAAGATCAAGGGTTTTCTATGCATTATCTGCAGAGCCAACAATTTATCGATCGCACATCAGTGATTTCTGGAATTCTGCGCGTATAGAAGAAGATAATGAAGTAATTATTGCTGAAGTAAGGAATCGAAGGCTGAGAATAGACGAACAAACTATAAGAAGGGTACTAGAACTGGGAGATGTTGAAGCAGGACACCCTGATGTATTCGATAATGAATACATAGAAAAGGTGTTCCTTCTAATGGGATATGATGGAGACTTTGAGAAGGGAGAAATCAAGAAGGGAAGACTCTGCAAACCATACAGATTTTTGTGTCACACTTATCTGAAGTGTATGTCAAACAGAAAATCTGGGCTTGACAGATTTTCTAGACACATATCATCTGGTATTATTGGGATCTTTGAAGGAAGGACTTACAACTACTCAAAGTACATCTTTAACTGCTTGTGTGACCACATCAGAGTACAGAAGGCTGATAAGATGTATATGTTTCCAAGATTCATTCAGCTGATCATTAATGCAGACCTTCCTGGAACAAATGTGGAGGGTGGTGTGTTCATTCAAGCACACCTTGGCAGATCTGTGCTGAACAAAATCTCAGGGAGATATGAAGGAGAAGATGTAGACATGTTTGCACATGTGATTGATGCTAGTGCAGACATACCTCCAGAGTTAGTTTGGGAAGATGAGGAAGAGAGCTCTGCTACCAGCTCTGCTCAAGACACACCATCACCAGTAGCCTCACCACAGCAACAACAAACACCCCAAATACAATCACCAGCCAGCCAAACTACAGAACCCATCTCACCAATCCTCAATCTATCACCACAACAACAACCAACACCCCAAGCTCAATCACCTGCCAGTCAAAATACTGAACCAATCTCTCCCATCCAACCCCAATCACCAAATCAGCTTCAGATGCAACTCTACCAACAACCTCAAAACTCAGATACTGAGAGCATCTACACTGGAGAGACAGAATTAGTCTCAGATGCAAGTACAGTCAAACTGTCACTATCAAAGACTGAATCCCCTGTGCACTCAAATGAAACTGAACAAGTTTCTCCCATGATTGATCAGCAACAACAACAAACTCTTCAAGAACCAGAAGATCAAGCCACTGAAGCAAAGTCTAGTTCAGCAAGTGTTGATCATGAGGAGGTAAAAGAAGAAGAGATTGAGTCTGAGCATCAGGAAAGAGATACAGAAGCAGATCAGGTTGATGTGATTGCCTACAATGAAGATGATCTGAGTGATGATGACATTCCTGTAAGCAAGAGTTATCTGGTGGCTGAGTACAACAAGTTGGTGCTCAAGTCAAATAAAAGAAAGGCAAGAATACAAGAGCTGAAGGGCATAATTAAAGAAAAAGATGAAGAATTGATAAATCAGCAAGAAAGGATAAAGAGACTGAGAGAAGATGCTCAAAGTGATAAAGAAGTGATTGATGCTCTGCTAGACAAAGAAGCTGAACTTATAGAGTCAGCAGAGAATGAGAAGAAAGATAAAGAAAAGATCATGAAGAAACTTGAACTAGCATCTGACACTATGACTGCTCAGTCAAACATAATAAAGACAAAAGAAGAAGAAATTGAGCAACTTAAACTGAAGATCAGCTCATTGGAATCCTATGCCAAAACTTCAACTACTCAAACAAAACAAAGTCCTAAGGCATCAAAAGAAGTGATTTGGTACTCAAGGAAAAGAAAGTACCTTGGTACTACTGAGAAGAAGCCAACTGATGAAAGTAGTCCAAAGAAACAAAAGCTTTCTCCTGAACACACACCAATAATAGACTTATCTGCTGAGGAGCCCATCACTGAACAGAAAGATGAAAGTGACAAAGAATGGGAAGAGCTAATCAAAGAAGACACACCTCCAAAGCAAGAAGTCTCAAAGGCTGATGATCTTCTGACTACAAGTGACATACTTGAAGAGAGGCCTGAATCAACCATGTTCATGACACTCATAAATCATGGTTTCCCTTATGACATGGTTGAAAGACTGAACATGACAGAGATGAAGAATTTGTTGAAAGAGTTTGAGCTTGCCAGCTTCATGATTCCAAACTGTGACTATGAAGCATTCAATACCTTTCAATCAATTCAAAAGATAAAGAAGGAGTTGGGACACTGTGACACAGCCAAGCTGAGCAAATACAACATGACTTGCTGGTTACAGGACACAACTACAAGCCTCATGAGCTTAAAGGAAGAACAGTGGGAGAACTAAGAAGGATGATGGAGCATGTAATGAAAGTTGAACTAGATACTGGGGTAAAGTTCAGAACTGAAGCTCCACATCAATCTTATGAACAACAAAGCAAACTCCCTGCTGAACCCATAACTGTTGAACCCAAAGATCAGCATAAAGGGAAAGAGAAATTGATTAGAGAGCCAAGGGAAGTCATCCCCGGAAAGGTATGGCCACTTGGGACTGCAGTTAGAGAAATAACTGAGCAAAAGTCCACTCTAATACAACTGATAGATCACCTCACAACTCCCAGCTCTGCGGAGAAAACAAGATCATGGCATGGAAATATGATCCAGAGTGGGATTGTGCTGTCATTAAAAGAACATCTGGAAGAGTTGAATACTTCCAAGATGTACTCTCAGTGGTGAGTCTGCCAGAGAATGACATCAGAGACCTTCAAAGCTTAAACATCAGCAACTATCCAATTCACCCTAGAGGAAGAGACTTCTCAACTCTAGTGGGAAAGTTAAAGACTAAGTTTAAAGATGATGTGCTGATTGAAGCTAAAAGAGAAGACATAGAACATCAGAAGAGAATCAAAGGGCTCAAAAATACAAGTCCAATGCCTCAGAACATGTAGATGATGAATTCATGAAGAGGATTGGATATAACAACAGAAACAAAGCAGCTCTTAAATGTATTGAAGGGACTCAATTCACATACCCAATCACTGAATGGGGATATGTAGAAAAGACAAAAGAATTGGTCCTACTGAGGAATGCTGAAAACAAGAAAGCAGAAAAGATCAGAATCTTTGATCCTGTGGAAATCAAACTGCTTCATCCCAGCTACACTTCATACTTAAATGACAAATTCTTTCCAAAGCTGTCTGATGAACAAGCACAAAATGATTTATTTCTACATGTTCATGTGATTCAAGTAGTGGACAAACTTCATGCAAAAGCATATAAAAGAAGAAGATTTAATGCTGGATTGCTGAAGGGAACAACATTTGAAGAAGTTACAGAACTAAGAATAACAGAACAAGATGAGCTAGAAGTGGTGAATAACAACAAGGTGTTAGACACACTCACTACAGAAGAAGATGTTCTGGGAATTAGTTATGAAACTTTGAAGATGATGAGCAAGATGAAGATCAAGTATAAGTATGATGATCAGAAGACTGCTGTCTCCTACTTCTACAACAAGATGATCGCAAGAATCAAAGATCTTGCAGTTTTGAAGGAATGAATACAAGTAGCTAAGCCTAAGGGGGAGTATTGTTAGGTCTAGAATCTGTAGATCTAGTCATTTTGTATAGGCTTAGTACTTGAATCAATATTTGTAATGAACCTTTGTAATTCATTAATATGTATGCATTAAATATATAGGTTAACCCATTTATATATGTGTTGATGTATGTATGGTTGCAGGTACAAACATAATACTTGATCAATTTTGAAATTGACCAAGTGTAAGAAACATCTACGGATGAACAAATTAGTCTTCCGTAGATGTATATCTTACAAGTAACAATACATCCGAAGATCATCTGCGGATGAACAACAAGACCAGAAGAACATTACCTTCGGAAGAACAAGATTTCAGAACATAACCTTCAGAAGAACAAGTTACCTTCAGAAGAACAAGATACCTTCGGAAGAATATTATCTACGGAAGAACAAAATTTCTACTGAAGACAATATTCCTGCGGAGACCAAACACTTGTGTTATCCAAGTGGTACAAAACAAGTCAACAAGTCAACAAGGCGGTTATACGAATCCCGAGAAATCCGTTGATTCCTTATCAGAAACAAATCAAATCCCAAGAGATCCGGTGTTTCCTATAACTGAAACATCTGTCTATAAATATGGATCCTAGGTTTCGATTCAAGGACGATTGGAAAATAGACGATTGATTGATTGAGAACAGCAACAGCATTACAGCAATCATCAAAAGTCTTTCGATCATCATAACATATACAAACATCATAGCATTCTTTGTTTCATTCTTTTGTAATCTTCAATACATTATAATAAAACATTAATTAATCTTTAATTGTGTTTTGTGTCGTGTGTTCTTGATATTTCATTAACATTGAATGTTGTTCAAATACAATTAAACCAAATCAACGTTAATTCCGCTAACGTTGACTTGAAATCAATTCTCACTGATAATTCCTGTCGACGATCCTTGGATTCACAGAAACTATCAGGTCATATTTTATTCTAATAATTACATTTAGAAGATGATATGAATAGTAGGGCTGGCATAACAGGTCAGACACGACACGATATGACACGATGATCTGTCATGTCAGACACGAACACGACAATCGTGTCATTTTTTAAAACACGAACCTGTTAACAAACAGGTTACACGAAAAAACCTGTTTAGAAACCTGAAAGCTGGTGTCTCGAACTCTAGATGAAGGCTGGTGGTGTCAGCTCTCAATGAATGGTGGTCTCGAACTATCGATGGTGGCTGGTGGTCTCGATGGCGATGACGGCTGGTGTCAGGTGGTCCGATGAAGGCTGGTCTCGACGGTGGTCGTGATGAAGGCTGGTGGTTGGTGGCTGGTGGTCTCGATGGTGGTCGCGATGAAGGTCGATGCCTGGTGGTCTCGATGAAGGCTGGTCTCGACAATGGTCGCGATGAAGGTTGGTGGTTGCTGGTCTCGATGGTGGTCGTGACTCGCGAGGATGGTGGTCTCAGTGGTGGTCGACTGGTGGGGAGGGAGCCTGGTCGGCTGGTGTCGCACCCCCAACCACAGCGGTTTCCCGCGGGGCGTGAACATCATGGAAACCATAGTCATTGATCGACCACTACATGGTTTAGTAAACATACGTTGCAAATAAGTTTAAAAATACATAATTGTTTTCAGAGTTGAATTGCGGAAGTAGTAGAGCTAAAGTAATTGTTTTCAAAACATGACAAATAGAACAATAAATGTCCCAAACAGCATGAATAGTCCTAAATGCGACGTGGACCAAGCTAGCTTAACTTGATGCAAGGGTCAAGTACCTGAGAAAACATACATGAAAATATGTCAACACAAAGTTGGTGAGTTCGCAGGTTTTAAAGTAATAGTAAACAGTGTAATGGACCACAAGTCTTTCCATGATTTGATTGTCGATCATACAATACTACAATATTATATAAGCACCGCAACCGAAGCTAGACTGTAACTGTAACACATTGCCCCTACCCATGCCTACCGTAAGCATGAGTGTGAACAGGCTAATAATGCACCCGTTTAGACCTCCAGTCAAGATTAGGGTAATTAATCCGGGTGGGGGTAGTCAAACCCAATAGTACTATCCATGATTACCTCGCTTTGGGAAATAAACTAACGATTCGATATCTGGGGACTTTATACGGTAAGTAAACAACTTATATAACATGTGAAATCATTAGCAAGTAAATGTGTCCAGGAAAATAGTAATTTGCATGTAATCTCCCCCAAAAGGAAAATAAGTAAAATGGGGCCGTGAAACTCACCTGTAATGCACGCGTGAATACTAGGAATAGTCTGTACGTATGATTGGTCTAGGAATCTCCTAAACAAAATCACAATATATTCATGAGGTCATGATTACTAACCCTAGATGGTCATGCATAACTCATCCACAAAGTTAGTTTTGAAAATATCACTCGACTAATTAGACACGTCGAGTCGTAAATGTTTTATTTAGATTCTTGTCTTCATATCTATCTTCCTAAAAGTACATAATGTATTAAATGTGTTTTATATTAAGTATAATGGTATTATACTTTCCATGTGTATGGGTTTCCTTTTTTTATCAAATATCTTCAAAAGTTTACTTTATATAAATATGGGCATTTGACAGAATCAAAGGGAATTTTGGGTTTGGTTGTCATCCTCTTTTCATGATACAAAGAATTTTTATAAAATACTTTTACCATATTTAGATCTATGTCTTAGGATTCCAAAAAGGTATAGCTTGCAACATGTATCTAGGTTTAAGTCCCTCGAAATGGGTCATGAAGCAACAGATGTCAGTGCAGCATTTTTCTGTACATGTCCAGGGATTTCACCTTTTTGAGGGGTCAAACCTTACATTCACAAATAGAGCCTATATTACTTTTAAACCTAACACTTTAAGCTAAGTTACCACAGAAGGAAAATCTCCATTTGGTTACTTTAAGCATAACTTATGCCTCAATCTTTCAGCCCTATTTATTCTGCCAAAAATTCAGGTTCAACACCTTAATCATGTTTGCACGTTTTGGATAGATTACAGTCATCTAAAAATTAAAAGGTTGGATGGGTTATAAACTAGACATCCTAAGGTTAATGTTAGGCTCAAGAAACTGTTCATTTGACCATGTTTAGGTCGAGTTATGGTGTCGAAAACAAAGAACATGAATCTGCCAGAAATTGTCTTACATGTTTTGTTACTTTTTAAACTTTGCTAGAGCACTTTTGGATGAGTTAGTGAACATGAACACATCATGGTGATGTATAGAAGATTAGAAACAATGTGATAACCTTAAACAAGCAAGGAGAAAGAGATGGTAGTCTTGAAATGCAAGGAAAAGAAGACTTGATCCTTTGAACTAAGAACCAAACAAGAAATAGGTGGGGAAGATGTTGTAGGATGCTTGAAAGTTTCAAAAATCACTTGATCTTCAACCAAAGGCACTTGAATCACCCAAGATTTGAAGGAAATAAGTTGAAAATCAAATGGAGTGGTGGTAAGAATGTCTTGGCCGAATTTTAGAGAGGGAGAAAGAGAGAAGATGAGTGTGATGTGTTGGTGTAGTTGAAGTGAAGGGTGCATGTCTTTTATAACACTCAATCCTCTTTAAGTGTAAAGTTCTTGGAGCATGGGCTCCTATTCACGGTCAAAGGATGGGGAAATGGTGTTCCAAGAGTGGTAAGATAGACATGTTGCTTTAACACATCAAAAGAGAGGCTTCATGAATATGGCAAGTTATGTTTTGTCAAATCTTGTAAGTTTTGTGAGCTTTATTGGGAAGGAGGTGGAAGAGTAATGTGGTGGTGGCTTGGATGACCACATGCATGGGAAAGGAGGGTTTTGGTTTTCATATTTTGTGTAGTATTGGGTATTTAGGTGGTATTTGTTGCACTATAGGTATTTTTATATATTTTTATATTTTTACTTTTTACTTTTTAAAATGCATTAGGATATTGTAACAACTTGTATAATATCATATATATATATATATAAATATCTATAAATATTGATGGTATGTTAATGATAAAAGGATTCGTTCCGGGTAAAATATTAATTTACGCGATTAGGTTTATTTATAAATTCAAGCTTTTCCAATGCATTTGGTTTGGAATCTAAAATACTTTGAAACAATAGAATCTAAAATACTTTGAAACACCTAAATGAATTTATTAGTACATGTATATGAATTATGACCAATGTTCATGTGTGCCGGTTGTATCGCGTGTAAAAATGGTAATTACACCGAATCACCGATGCATGAAATGTAATGCGTGAAATTTCGCAATGCATAAAACGGCTTCAATAATTGGAATTCAATTGAAAGTCAAGTATTATAGGGGTAATTATAACCAAGTCAAGGTCGGATATTGACCTGAAATTGCCGGTTGTCACAGCTGGGTTGGGTACCGAAGGTTATTTAATTATAAACAAGTCATTAACAGGTCTTAACAGGTTAACAGGTATTTTAACCTGTTAAGACACGAATTTTATCGTGTCTTAACATGTTGATCTGTTTAAGACACGAAACCTGTTAAGGTTAAACAAGAAACCTTTTAATTTCGTGTCGTATCGTATCGTATTAACAGGTTCGTGTCAGAAATTGACAGCCTTAATGAATAGTAACTTTTTGGTTCATACGGCCTAATAGTCTATCTGTACTCGTGATTACTCTCTAGACAAATGATATACATTCAAATTCTAGCACATGTGAACTTAAATAGTATTTTTAGAGTAAAAAAATTGTTGTTAAAATAAACTGAGACGAATAGCTATAGCTCGTTATAATTTAATATATAAAAGACTGATAATTTTAAAGAAGATTAGTTGTGTACATATATAGTTTTAACTTAACAGCTTTCTAACTCTGTTTGTCGTTAAATGATAAAGTAGCCATTACAAAGTTAAATAGTATTTTAGAGTTAGATAATTGTTGAAAAAAGTGAGACAAGTAGCTATTGCTCGGATTCTACATTTGTTGGAATTTATAATTTAATATATAAGAGACGGATAATTTTAAAAATAATTAGTCGTGAACATGTATAGTTTTAACTTAATAGCTTTCTTAACTTTTTTTTTTTGTCTTTAAATGATAAAGTTAAAATGTTTTACATGGCGTGATAAAAACCTTTTTTTGGCATATTTATTGTATGTGCAAATAATGAAAACAATTGAAATGTCGAAACAAATTAACTATACTTGAATTATTAATATTATATTTGAAAATATAGATAGGAAGGTATGAGATTTTGATGATTATATTATGTGGCATCCATAGAAAATAGAGTTTGATAGAAAATTGATTGTTTAGTTAAAATATAATATAGATAACAGTATTTGATTAAAGCTCTTTTTAAATTAAGTGGTTAACTAATATTTGAAACTCTTATTTATACAATAAACATAGGAAAAATTATGTTTGGCATCCATTAAGGGCTTAACGTCCTATGGGTTTGAAGCCCATTTAATTATTTTGTGATGGTATTTAAATCCTCATTTGTGTCCATGTTACCATGTTTAACGCCCCAAAAAATGTCAACTACATCCGGTCTAAAAAACCAATGAATACGAGTAAAAATAGATGACAACAAAATAATTAAACAGGATAAATCATTCTTTAGTCGTCTACAAATATCTTAAAACTAAATAACTTTTATTAGTTTTTCTAACAGCAAATAACTTTTATTGGTTAATAAAGCTACCAAAAAAATGTATCGATTATCATGTAAAAATCTAAAAGTAGAATAACTTTAATTTTTATCTAAATAATAAAAGTAGAATGACTTTAATTTTTATCTAAATAACCAGTATACATTATTTTGATACCAAATAAAACAAAAAATAAAAAGAAACTGACATAAGTAGCTAATAAAACAGAAAAAAAAAGAGGATTAAAATATACACTAGAGATATTACAACCCTATACTTGATACAAGCTCAAGTAAAATATAGGATATCATTATTCAGCAGATATCTGAAATACAATAGAAGAATCTTACCACATCCGACCCCTATTTAAAGTTAACAAGATCAAATAATATCATACAACACAATTTGATCGAAAGAAGATAAACCCTAAACCCTAAACCCTAAACAGGAATCTACTTTGAAGAGGTTCTATCGAGCGGATAGAACAAAGATAAGTGCATTCAGGTAAAATTCAGCTGTCTATTTACATGGGTTGGAATTGGTTAGGGCCAAAAAGGCCTACCAAAACCCGCCTTTTGCCATTTTCAGAAACTGGCAAAGGGTGATGGTTGGAAGCTCGTTATTGCCTGCTTTTTTCTTCTTGATTTTGGTCATCTTCAACACCTTCGTCCCTTTGGTTTCTGATTCGGTTGTCGAGACCAAATTGTAGAACTGTCAAGAACAACATCAAGAATACATCAACTTCCTTAAAGAAATAGTGTGTTGAATATGACTGTTTTTAATAAATTATCTAACTTTTTCGAACATAATTAGTTGAGGAATTTTTTTTTTTAAATTTGGGTGATTTTCAACACGTTCAAGCGGCACTACATGTTTCCTTTTTCCTTTTTAGCTACTTTTACACATTTAATCCATGTGAGATAAAACATAACATGATCAACTCATTTCATAAGTAAATGGGTCAGAATTACCACCATGAAGTTAAACATTTTGACAGCATATCAGAAGATCTCAGGTTTCATATAAGGATTCAAAAATCTAGATATTGATATCTAAAGTCATATTTATAACAAAAAAAATTAGTAGTGAATATAAATGTTACCTCGCAAACACCATGAAGTAATAACCTATGAAAGGGGTCTTGGACTCGAAGTACGAGAACCTCCTCACCACTTGTCTCTGAGACAAAGGCCCGTATGTTTTCCTGAAAGTGGTACATCATCCCTAGGTTATGTGGAGATCAGGAAATAGGTAAATTTTGAGGGACTTTTTTGTTTTAATAACATAGTGATACTCCTTCCATCCCATTAAAGATTGTAACATGAAATCACAACATTTATTGGCTTCGGATATGTTTTCTTACTTACAAATTACTTAGGTGGCAAAATGGCGGACGGGTTGGACGTGTTGGTTAACTGTCAAATTGGGTCAGAATGGGTTGAACAACAAACGCTTTTTTATCTGTTTTTTTTTTATTTTATAGAATAAGAATGTGTGAAAATTTATTACAAACAATCCAGCCTTTTTAATGAAGCAAGGTAACAAGGTACTTAATACATTGGATTGACTTTCAACCCAACTCCCTTTAAGTTAAGTCCAGCTGAAACAAAATGATCAAAATTGACCCATTATAAGTAAATGGGTCGAAATCTTTCTAAAGCATCCACAATTGTCGTTACACAAGAAAGAAGACCAATGACATTGATTTGGGGCTTGATGGATCTTTAGTTTCATCATAGTTGAAGGGTATTATAGGCATTTCAGTTGCAAACATTCAAATGCAGAACGCATGGACAGATTGAAGAGGATAAAAGCATAACAACTTTACAAGCAAAATAATCACTGAAGAGTCATTTTTTTCATATAAATACCTCATAGCCATCAACAAGTTCTGGAAGGAAGCTTCTACGAAATGCGTCTCTAGTTTTACAGTCAACCCTGTGCCATGCAGTCAACGCAGCTATCTTATCAGCATCCACATGACTTTTCTTCTTTGATGAGGAACCTTTAAGGGCCTCTATAACACCAGCCTACCAGAGAGAACAAAGAATTTGTAAGCCAACTCATTTTACCAAGTAACCATAGGTGGCGGTTTCAATATATGTGCTTATAAATGGGTTTAATTCGGTTATGCGTGATCTCTAACAGGACAAATTGTTTAAAAAAATTAATAGCTAAAAAGAAAACAGGTAGACCGCTCAAATGGATAGAACACGTCAAAAGTAGCCCAAAGTGTATGTTTAATCCAAATTGAAAGCAGTACTGAAAATAGAAGGCAGGGTAGATATAGTGTCAATAGAAACATGAGAAACAGAAAACCTCTTTATCCATGTCTATATTCCTAAATTTGTCCCACTCCCCAACACTTGCCATGCTAAATGGTGACGGGCGTGCCTCATCACCTGTAAAATGAACCATATGTCAATGATTTATCATGTTGCCAGGTTAACAAATGAACAGCATGGCATGGAAATAAATTCCATTGCTTGGCCAACCTTAGAAAAATATAACTGTATACAACTAGCACAGAAACCTAAAACGTATTACATATGGTATTTCACCAAGAACCAAATTTTACTACCTTTAATAGAATAATAACTAAATTCATTAAAATTAAAGCATTCATCCATTATATATGCAACAAATGAAATCTAATATACAACAGGAAAGCATATATGATGACCAAGTACTATCCAAATACACACACATATCAAAGTGCCTTACCCCAAGGCGGTGGAGCAAATAAGCCTCTAATTTCATCTCCAGTCAAACGAGGCACAAGCTCCAACAATATACGATCATTTATCCATCTACGCGCTCGTCTGTTGCTAACCTGGAAAAGAAATTAACATGTGTCAACTACATAGTTTTCAGAAACAAGCATCTACCAAGTAGCAATTTACAACTTTGCAATATGATCAACAACCCAACTTCCATACTAGGTGCAAAATAATATCCCTTACAGTGACAAACACCACCAAAATTTTAGCACTAAACTTCAGTAAAAAATACAAAAATAACACGCTAGATCGATAACACCCATTAACTAGTCAGCAATATCATAGTTTTGCCATCACTACTACATTGTAAATCGATCTTCCATATTAGGCTCAGATTATTTAAGCTAAACCGATAAAGACGACCAAATTTGTAGCACTGAACTTCAAAAAAGATAAAAAGAGCATAACTAACTCAGCAAATCGAAGCATTTAACAACTAACCATCAAGATCACAAAATTTACAATCAAATCTAGAACAAAAACTGTTCAAACATATGTTATCAGTATATACTACATACAGATACAGATATATTCGGTCAATATAAGAGATATCAGTTGAATCATAACACATGCATAACATTTTCTTCCACAATCAACAAAAAATACTATTTTTAATCAAAGCCAAATCATTAAAATTAAAATTACTCTGTCATTCAAGCTCTCAAGATATTCGATTTTTTTCTCCAGCGCAAGTCCTCGGGATTTAGTATCGCCTGCAAACATCCACAACTATAAATCTGAGCCAAATCGTTCAATTCAATCTGTAAAAACAATAAACTATACGAATCAAACTTGAAATGGCGATATAATTAGGGTAAATTGTTGCACCTTTGGTAGGATCAAATAGAGGGGACGATGAGAAAATATCATGTTCCCCATGCGGAAACACATCAGGAGTCGCCATGATTGAAGTGTTTCGATCAATGGAAGATATGTTTGCAGAAGATAAATAAGGAAGATTTGGGGAATTTGAGCCCTAAATTAGAAATGAGCAGAAAGGGGGAAATTGTATTGTATTATATAAGTTAAGAAAAAATAATAAATTAAAAAATTTTAAAAAGTAAAGAAAAAAATATTAGTACCCCAATGGTCCGTCAATTATTCAATTAACCCGTTAGTGATTTAATTAGTTTTTTGAAAACATATTAAAAAAACAAATGGATAAAGGGGTATGGAGGTTTAGGCAGTATGATATTGTCAAATATAAAAAGTAAATGGCTTTTAAAGTGGTCTGATAAAACTACGTAAGACAATGTAAACACTTATTAAGATTTTTATAAATTAAATAGATCTCGTTTAATAGAATATAACATTTTTATTACAAAAAAGAACATTTTAAACTCTCAAAGCAAGTTATTTTATCCTTCTTGTATCATCTCGACCATCTTAGTTGGTTTGCTTTGTCATTTTTTTTAAAGTCGTAAGACCTATGCTTTTTGTTAAAATGATCAATCTATTTTTGTAAATGCCCTAATTAAGCTTAATATTTGTGCTAGTCTCAAATGTGCAATTAAGAAAAGTTTTAATTAGACTTTTTTTCCTCTAACTAGTTCATAAAGAAACAAAAAACATATGTAATCTTGAGTTTCTCTATTTACACATTCCTTGTTCATAGTATATGCTCATTTTCATCCTTAAGAAGAAAAAGGTCTTGGATCCTCCATCAATCCTAGGTTTAGAGATGGAAAAAAACCGGTTTAAATACAAAAATTGATGACCCAAAGCAATTTCCAAACCTGTTTTTAACCCTTGTACATGCTTAAATGTCTTAAAATTGTCATTTACATAATAACATAAATGATGATTTTTATCTTCTGTTTTCTAAAAGAAGTTATGAATTATAAAATGCTCATCTTGAATCTCTTTTCTCTTCTCTGCTACGACTTAAAGAAAATTCATATAATTAGATTTTTGTAATTGATTTTGTTAAATATATAAAGCTTGGTGTTTGTTTAAAAAAAAGTTCATCCTAACCTAACAAAGTAGTGGGTTATAGTATATTTTTGTCAACAATTATATTAACGTGTTTCTTCTTCTCTATACACTTAATTTTTCCTTTCAAATTTGGGAAATGTTCAAATATAAAATCTTCTAAAACTAAAAAAATATAAAAGGATTAAAATTTTGACATGTGTCCTTTTGATCAAAATTAGGTTGGTGGCAAACTTGGTAATGTTATCCCTTCTTAAGTTTGACCTTTTTTAAACATTCATAACTTCTATATACGACGTTATTTTTTTAAAAAAAATTAAACCATAAAAACGAGTATTTTTTAATCTTTAGAATGTGTATAGTGTTGATATAAAAAACAAAGTTTTTTTCACATTCTTTTAACTAATTGTATAATTTTGACAGGCTATTGTGTAATCTTCTAAATAGATAAGAATTACACAATTATCTGATAATAATACACAATGAACTTGAAACATAAAAAAATTACATTTTCTCATTGTTGTGTTATTCGAAAATTATCATTTAAAAAACACAATGCATAACATAATGGTCAATATTATACACAATAGGTAATACAATTACCATCACTAGACTCGATCATCAGCAATAGACATAATGAGCTGCTTGAAGATGATTACAAAATGACTTGATCAGGATTACACAATAAACTGGAAAAAACATAAAAAGAAAATTACATTTTCAACATTGTGTTATTTGGAAATCATCATTTAAAAAAACACAATAGTCAATATTAGACACAATTGGTAACATAATAAGCGACACTAGAATCGACAATTAGCAATAGACACAATGAGCTACTTGACAAGAATTACAAAATGACTGGATCTAGATTACACAATGAACTAGAAAAATGTAAAAAAAAATACATTTTTAGCATTGTGTTATTTGAAAAATCATCATTTTTAAAAAACACAAGGCATAACACAACAGTCAACATTAGACATGATGAGTAACACTGACCAACACTAGACTCGACAATTAGTGATAAACATAATGAGCAGCTTGGCGAGGATTACAGAATGACTTGATCAGAATTACACAATGAACTAAAAAACGTAAAAAAATATATTTTCAGCATTGTATTATTTGAAAATCATAATTTTATAAATTGTTTGTTTTTACGCTGTAATATTTTTTAAAAAAATACTGTATATAAAAGTTACAAGCATTTTTAAAAAAATATAAAATTAAAAAATGTGGTTAAGACTTAAATACCCTTGATACATCATTTAAAGTTTCAAATATCTACCATTATATTATCGAATTTTCCTTTATATTTAAAATCTAACGGGTAGGGCATGTTTGTGTTTACTTATTAAAACAACTTATTGACTTATTGACTTTTTTAATAAGTTAATAAGTTAGTATGAAGTGACTTATTAACTTATTTCACACACAACCATCATATTACCAAACACTATAAAATAACTTTTTAACTTTTTAAAATTAATAAGTTAATAAATAAGAAAAAAAGCACTCCCAAACACCCACGTAATAATACTTCTCATGCTTTTTAGTTTCACTTATTTTTTACACCAACTTCACCCCTCAAATTTAACCCAGCTATTAGCCTACACCCATGGCCGAAAATAGTGTAGTACTTTCTTCTACTTTAAGTACTATGGTAAGGATAACCAAAATGGTCTAACCAAAGAATTTTATTTCATAGAATCGGTCATTGATAAATTTAGTCGATTAAAGGATTAAGGTCATTGATAAATTTAGTCGATTAAAATAAATAACTTCATATCAAAAATCAACATATTTAAAAATAGAGTTTAACTTAATATGATATTTAATAAGTACACATATAAAATAAATAATGGCTTAATAAACTTTTCCAACTTAGTCATTAGTCACGTTTTTAATTAAATCTAAACAATAAGTAATTTTCATTTTTAGTTCATCCAAAAATACTTGACGACCAAGGTCAAAAACTTGGAGCACACGTCAATTTTTGGTAAGTGAAGAAAAAAAAGTTCTAGGCCAACTTCATGACTTCTTCAACACTCATATTCCATACGAAGAGAAACTTGGAGACGAAGTAAAATC
This sequence comes from Flaveria ramosissima, assembly GCA_025215565.1. Taxonomy (NCBI): domain Eukaryota; kingdom Viridiplantae; phylum Streptophyta; class Magnoliopsida; order Asterales; family Asteraceae; genus Flaveria; species Flaveria ramosissima. The sequence goes on from CM046046.1 coordinate 59,611,970, forward strand.
TTAAGTATTTAGAAGAAATTTATAAGTGAATAAAATAAGTGTACAAACTATCAGTTCACGAGGAAGTAAAGTTATAAAGTACCAACATGAATATTTAGGACATCGAGATATAGCATATGAAGTTATGAACTATGTGATACATAAATCTTAAAACATTGTATAATATGACATAAATCTATACTAAATTTATACTAATAAAATAAAATAAATTTTGACACATGTCTTCTCACACCATCATTGCCACAAGTCATTTTCTTACACCATCCATGTCACATGTCATTAGCATAAAAAGATAATCATTTAATGATCATATTAAATACTAGAAATCTTATTTATATTCTTTTCAAATTATAAGACACGTTTTCATTAAAAAATATAATTTCTTTAAAATAAATAAATATAATATTTTTAATACATAGAAATTTCTTTGAATGACATTTAAAAAACAAATTAAAAATGGATTTATTAAAAACCATTTTTTAACAAAAGTTTTTTAAAAATGAAAGTTTAAAAAAATATTATTATTGGGTAGTTGATTATACGTAATTCAAATCATATTTATCTAGAATTATAATATAATTTCTAAATATTAATTATTAACTAGTAATTTGATATTTTAATTTAACCCGTGTTAAACACGGGTTTCTAAACTAATGATCATTAAAACATTACATTCCATATTCATTTATTTTTTCTGAAACTTGCTTTATGAAATGCGAGAATTTTTGGAGTCATGTTACTTTTATAGGCGTAATATATTCATATCCGTCTTATTTTCTTCATTTCAATATTCTTTTCCATCACTTTAGGCCATCATAGGTTTAATTCGTTCGGTAAAACTTTCCGTTTAGTGTAAAATTTTCCCATTGGACGGCTCATAATCTTCAATAGAAAAAGGAGTATCATTGTTAAAATTGAAATGTGTGTTTAAGTTGGATGATGTCATATACCCTTGCTTCTCTCTATTGATGAGAAAGGAGACTACCACATTAACTCCTCAATTTTGGATGTTCTTTCGTCAAGTTTTAAACAAGTTCATGAATAAAATGTGTGCCTTTGTGATTTTTAGCATGCATCATATGAGTTGCCTCCGCTACTTGGTCACCGGACCAATCCTTTTCCTAGTCCATTTCGTTTAGCCAATGTAGCCATTGGATGCATCGACACGTATCATAACATGGATTCTCCTTTATAGATGTTTTTCTTTTGGTTTTGAGAGTTTGTTTATGTAGTCACTAGAAAAATGTAGGTGCACCTTCATTTGGAATACATCATCATCAAATGTCCTAAGAATGTCTATTATTAGTAGTCAAAACAATAACTTTTTTTTCTTCTTTGAGTTTGTTTTAGTTGAAAAGATGGAGATTCATCCGCGTCTACGTTTATTATATGAATGTAGGTATGGTGGATACTTGCAGGGTATTTGAGAATTGTGTTTCAGGTATATGGGTGAAGGGTGATTTGAGAGATTGGAAAATTGGGAAAAATTCAAGAAATCCTTATCCTGAATATCTTATGTTTGATCGTTATGTGAATTGAATAAATTATGGGAATATTAGATATCTTTGACCCGAACACTTGAGGTTTATGTTTGGGGTTGGGTTTAGGATAGAGTTCGGTTTGGGTTTAGGTTTTCATGATTTCATTAAGAGACCTTTATAGCAATTATAAAAAAAATTAAAAAAAAGTTTGATTTCATGATTAAGAATAGTTAAGTTGAAATAATAAGAGCTGAATATGCGAAGAAAAATACAAGTGGAGTATTCTATCCATAATGGTTTTTCCACCCCAAACCATCCTAGTTGTGGATGGTCTTGTTATATAAATATGTCACCTGCTAACATGATAATTATCAAATAACTATCTATGATAACACATGAATATATATGATACTTATATAGGGTTAGTATTATTTAAAAACTACTAATTATTTTAAGGGTTATTAGATTTTAATAATTCCAACTTTTAATTTATTTGTCGAGATTAATCATAACTCAGAAAATATTTAAAGGCACTCCTAACTTTAAAACTATTTTCTTCCAGTGATCCCTTACTAACTGAGAGTTGACCCTCGTTAGTTTTTTTGATAAAATAAGATCAACTTCAAGCCATTTTTCAACTCCAATATCGTCTAGGCTCAATTAGGTCCGTTTTCCATCGTCTAACCTTCGTCATCACCTGAAAACTACCTCCAACGAGTTCGGCGGTTCAAATCAGGATGCGAAGATTGACAGGTTTTTGGGTGCGGAAGTTTCAAATTGACAGACTACTTAGTGGTTTGGCCACAAAAACAGTCCACGTGATCAAAAAGCTAACGGGGTTAACTCTATGGATCGTTGAAGGAAAATAAAGTGAAAGTTGGGAGCATTTGTTAACATTTACTGAGTTGGGATTAAACCCAGACCAATAAATGAAACTTAAGATTATTAAAATTTAATAACTCTTATTTTTATGAACTATGAAAACTCATATCAATTGCTCATATTTTATATATAGATCTATATGCTTAATGTACATATAAAACAAAGTAATTTTCCGTATGTGTCCAACTTTTATATTCTTTACCCGCACACAACCTATACATAACTAATAAGATTGTATATTATCATTACCTTTTTTGAATTTCACCATAAACGGAAAAAATTACGGTTCTATGATTTCTTTTATAAAACATAGTTAAGTGTTGGTAGAGATAAGTTCTAGAAGTTCCGAAAATAATTATAAGTTTTAAAAATACCCTAATCGTACTTTAGTATTTACCATAACTACATACATATACACATTATTTTATATAACATTTTAAGATTTATATTATTTTTAAGAGTTAATTACATAAATAGTCCCTGTGGTTTATATAAAATAACAGGTTTGGGTACTAAGCAAAAAAAGTAACAAATTTGAGTACTCACTTTTAATTTTATAACAAGTTTGAGTATTAACACTAACGGACGTTAGAGTTTCTGTTTTGTTTAAGTCTTTTCACATTATAAGAATACTTGTGTAAATTAGAGGGACTAGTTGTGTAATTATATTAAAGTAAGATATTTATATATAACTCTATATATATAGATAGACATATATACAGACATATATACAGACACATACATACATACATTTATCAATACCCATCGACCATGCCATTTCCACCACCGACTTACGGCCACCGCCACCACCAATTGACGACCACCACCAACTGCCACCACCACCAATTGCCACCACCACCACCATCTCACCATCATCGTCGTCATCATCGCGCCATCAACACCATCAAACCATCACTACCATCGCACCATCACCACCATTGCACCATCATCATCATCAAACACTAAAGTCGTCGGTTTAGTCTTCAAGTTTAAAGCTCTGCCTACAAGCCTTAACACCAAGAATCCCCAATTAGGTAAGGCTTGATTTGGGTTTTAGGGTTTTAAAAAATTTAGGTTCTAAAGATCTGAGAAGAAGATTGGGACATAAATTATGTTAGTTTAGGTCACATTTGATTAGTACTCACCGGAGTGATTAGAGTGGTGTCACCGGAGGTGGGGGAACCAGTGGTATGTTTGGTACCACGAATGCGATTAGAGGTGGTGTCGTCGGAGATGGGGGAACTGGGTTTATTTTGGTTGTGGCTTCGTCTGACCAAATCGGTAGCTGGCGTTGGTGGAGATGGGGAGGGAGGACGGGGGTGGCGGGGTGCCGGATGAAATGGTTGTGGTGGTGGTTGGACGTGAGGTAGACGAGGGTGTGGGGTTGAGTGGGTTTTCTTTTTGTTTTATGGTTTATTACATAAATGGTCCCTGGAATAAAAAGATAGATATAATTATAAAATTAGCCCTCCAAAGGGTATTTTAGTCTTTTTATTCAAATTTATCAGAAAATCTAACGTCTGTTAGTGTTAATACTCAAACTTGTTACAAATTTAAAAGTGAGTACTCAAACTTGTTACTTTTTTTGCTTAGTACCCAAACCTGTTATTTTATATAAACCACAGGGACTATTTATATAATTAACTCTATTTTTAATAATTTGAGAAAGCAAAGTTGTATCTTATAAATTTACTTAACCTAATTATCTTTACATGCATTTATTATGATTATTGACTTTAAAACTAAGTTCTAAATGTGTTTTAAATGGCTATAACATTTTCATATATTGATACTAGGCTAAAGACCCATGTAACACACGGGTTCAGTCTAAAACTATTATTGTAGTTTAAAAAGGTTCATAAGTTATAATTTTAACATATAATACTTTGTATATCAACTTTTATGTATATTTTTTAACATTAGCTACATCTAATATTAGTAGGTTTTCTCTATTAATGTCTATACGTCTAAATAGTGTATAATATGGAATGAAATGAACTTATAAATAAGAACTTTAAGTAATAGAAAAAATTAATTTGAACATAAAAAATAATACTTCAAATTCATAAACATCTAAGAATTTCTTTGTATACAACATTTAATGTTCTATTGGTGATTTTTTCATCATTATCTCATATTAATAATTTTAATCTATGTCTACTTTTAACTCGAGATAATACAACATAGAGCTGATCATGTGTGAACACTGGTTTTTTTTAATACAAACCAACTTTGGATAGTGATTGTCATTGGCTCTTGTTTATTGTAGTTCCAAAACATACTGCTAACGGAAATTGTCTTCTTTGAAATTTAAAAGCAGTCCTTTTGTCTAAAAGTGTCAAAGTCAACCGTGGAATAAAAGTGCGATTTTCAATATTACTTCCAGATATTATTTCAGCTTCTATAACACGATTGCCCAAAGGTATTACTTGTAGCCTTGTTCCATTACACAAACCACTTTTTTAATCAATGTTTCTTAATAATATTACTGAAACATCAACATTTAATATTAACTTATGGTTTCGGAGACCATATACTTTAAGCTCATTAAGAACATCAGGTGAATATAAACTTTCATCAACGTTGTTGGAAAGATACTCTAAGTGACATAAACTATCAGAACTAAAATATTCCTTTTCATCTCCAGAAAACATGGATAACAAATAATCATTTATTTTTTGAACAACTTCATTTGTCGGTGCAAGTATAGCTCTTTCGTGAAAAATAATTGATTATTGACATTATAAAGAATAGAAGGGTAGACAAAGTCAATAAAACTTGCTATAGGATCAAACGAATTGGTAATAAGAAGATCATCTGGTATATCAATTATTGCATTTCGATCCCCCTGTGTTTCCTTCTTCAACATCTAGAAGCCATTTTGCAAATATTTTTGTTTGTTTCATATCAGATTGTTCACTTCCAACGGCTAATCTCGTGTTTTTTGTTAGTCTAAGTACCTTACAGTTTGCCCAAATGTATGTGAAACTTAAGGAGGCATTAACGATGTAATGTCTAGATCCATTAGGAATAACATGAAGAATCTATAAATCTCCTACAAAAACAATTATTTAGCCTCAAACGGTAAATCGAAGTTGTTACAATTATCACATGTAAGTATATCTTTCAAAGTTCTATCCAATGCTTCAAACGCATGCATGTGTTACATAGGTGATTAAGTGCTTCATCCCAAATAATCAATGTTGTTTTTTTAATAAACATGCAATGTCACTGTGAGTTATATGACACAAAGAATCCTCGTTGAGATATAAAGAAATTAGAAATCGAGAGTGTGTCATTTTACCACCGGTTAATAATAATGATGCAATTGCACTCGAAGCAACGTTTAAAACAATATCACCTTTTGACCTTATTGTTGTAGATAATATCTTCCACAAAAATGTTTTCCATATTCCACCATAATCATAAACAAAAATGACGCTTCCTTCTTTATCGTCAACTGCTTTCATTATATCATAAAAAAAGGCTCTCTATTTATATGTTAACGAATATAAAAGACCATCACACTCGTTTGTTAAAGTTGCTCTATCATAAGATAGCTACTCCATAATAAAACGATTGTTTGAAGAAGAGACCAAGTCATGATCATGATAAGGAATCATTGAAAAGTTTCGTAGAGTCGAACTATTACGAACTAACTTTTTTTTCAATTTCAAAGGAAGTCAAATTCTTAATTTGATATGTATAAAGAGATAAACCTGAAATTTAATTAAAATATATTGGAATTAATAAATATATAAAAAAATAAAATGCAAATCACAAAATTATATTATTGTATTTTTGAATTTTTATAATAGAGAAATATTAATTTAACATGTATATATATAGTAATAAGAATAAAAAAATTGATACCTGGAGAATTTAGTAGATGTTGTTTAACCTGTAAACTTTGTAAAGATCGGAATATAAATCGATCATTTTATAAAAACACAATCAAGAAATCTATTACATAGATGAATAGAATTATAGATGATTTGTAGAGTTTTTGTTGATGAAATATTAAAAGAAAGAAAAACCATGGGTGTTATGTTATTTCCATAAAAAGATGACCTGCAATATAGGATTAAATTCTTTAATTTCCCTCAAATTGCTCTTGTACCATAATTAGGCGGGAAATGAAACTAGACTAACATTTAGAACAAATACATAATTAGACGGAAAATGAAAAAATTAGAACCCTAAAAGAATGTCATGTGACACTAAAGATATTGTTTTATTAATAAGTATAGATTAAAAGAAAACTATATATTTATAGTATTTCTTTTTAATTGAGTATATATTATAGTTAATTTAAAAGGAAAAAAAAGACCGTGTTACGTCCCCAAACACATCACAAGTGTATATATATACATATGTGCATGAGTGTATATAACCACTAGTAGAGCTATTGCTTTATATGTTTTACTTAATACGTAAACAAGAAAATTCCTATAGCAAGTCAACAGATATTCAATCTTTTTGTAGATCATATTACATAGATTTAAACATTCTTCACAAAGTACAAAACGATTAAGCTACACTAAGCATACTATCATCAACAACTCTTAGGCTCGATCAATCCCATCGCCGGATCCAAACAGAAATGACAGGTCAGCAACTAATCTTAAGAAAACAGTTAATTCTCGGTCACTTTTTTTTTTTTATAACAAGGTAGTTAGGCATTCTTCATCTTTTTAATATAATTTTTGAATTGTGTGCATGAAGTGTTCATTTTGGCAACTTATATTAATTACCTTATTCTAGATAGGGAAAGAATTTACATTGAAGGAAGTGCGGGTCAGACAAGATCATCTACAGTCGAGTCCACTGTAGTTATCAACGGTCTGTGGAGACCGAGGGCTGAATCGGCTACAATAGGCAGCCCGGGTGAAGCTAAATCTATGGCGTCTATCTCACCATGTTCAGCTAGTGCTTTTTCCAGAGAAGCTTTTGCGACTTTAATGATGAAAACGATCATGATCACTGTTATCATATGAACCAAAAAGGACAGAATGTCATCAGTAATGTTGTTAATAACATCGTGGATGAATGATATAGTGGCTCATTAAATGTAGACACTAGAGGTTGCAAAATGAACGGGTTAGATAACAAGTCAGGTTAACCTGAAACACTTTTTGTACAAACAAATTTATAGTGTATGGGTTACAAAATTATATTGTTTTGGTAACATGGTTTTCATTGAAAATACACTTTCAGTGACTTTTGACTTGTTTGACCAAGCTTTGTTTTGAGCTAATATATTTATTTCACCTGTTTGACCCATTAAGAGATAAAAACATAGGCTGGATCGACCCATTAATAAGCAAATGGGTCAAAATTGCCACCACTAGACTCAAATATATATGCAGCACCAAAAATGGTAGAGATAACATTATACAATTTCGATTTACCTGATATTGAGAGCCCAAAAGCCATAAACATCTGCAATTACAGGAGTTTATCAGTGTGCAAAAGGGGTATATTTAGACTTCTTAAATAATTATTTTTTTCTTTTCAAAATTAAGACCAGATAGGACTCCTGGACGATCACAGATAGTCAATTTATTACAAAAAAAAAAAAAAAAAAAAAAAAAAAAAAAAAAAGAAAGCAGGAGCAGAAATATTTAATGAAGAATTGAACATAAATATGACAAAATAAAGCATTACCCTCGCTATTTCGACCCTTATATGGTCAGTGGGTAGATTTGGGCTTTAAACCGGTGGATAGATTTTAAAAACTGGTGAAACTGGAAACAGGACATGTATTCAAAATGCAAGAAACATATAAAGTCATTTCATTTTTTAAAAGAACAAACTATGATAGTAATAGTTTGGTTTTATAAGCATACTAGAAGCGTTCATTGTTTGTGAAATTCAAGAAAAGGGATAACAAACTTTATGGGCCAAAACAACCAGATTCATTTTAACCGAATAAAAAGTTACTTGTAATATAACTCCCAATTAGATGTTGACAGTTTGCTTTACTTGAACTTAACTCAGTTAAAAATGGAAAGCTTATTCATGCTCGTGAACTAAAAAGATGCAAACCATACAGAAGATAAGCACATTACTCACCCAACGAGTTTTTGATATCTCATGCCATCCATGTGTAACATCAGAAATGTCCTTGAGAGTTGTTCCAATATACACGAACATGAATGTGATTGGCTGCAAGCAATGAATAGAATCATGATCATAGTATAATAATATAGAAAAAAGGTATGTTTACATAATAACAACTTTTTTCACTCAGTTCACAGAATCAACTATCTAACAGTGATTGATAAAAAGAAAACATAAAAGTATAATTAATTCACAGAAAAATGTGAAGATGCATACCATCATCCCCAGCCAAGTGGCCAACATATACTCCCACAAGCGAACAGGAGTAACGGACAGCAGGTAATTCAAGACATTGAATGGAAGCAATGGGACAAAACGAAGCAGCAAAACAATCTGTGAAAGGGGGTAAAAGAGTGATTAGACGTCTAAATAGAGGGAAACAAGAATAGCTAATGGCCCATGTAAGATTGTTTTTGTTTGTAATAAAAGTGAGAAATCCTATGTCATGTGCTATAAAATAAAAATCAAACATGAGTCGATATTTAAAATAACTAAATGCATAAAAGAAACCAACATTTTTTATACAAGAAAAACCCTCAAAGTTTCAAATTTTGGTTCAAGGTTAACAGACCTCCCAAAATTTTGATAAATGGTGATCTGACCCAGTTATCCAGTCAAAAAGATGATGTGGCAGTTAAAGTTTTTGTAAATTTGGACCATGTTGACCTTTTTTCTCACATGGCTCCTGGAAACCGGCCAAATTAAAAGATTACCTTAGGTAGAAATTTTTAGAACTTGATGATTTTTTTCGGGGTAAAAAAGGTTGGTTGCCTAGAATAAAAATTTACCAAAGTTGGTTACCTTCTTTTGCAATTTGCTGTATAGAAAATCACAAACCTATGGCATATACTTCAGAGGGCTATAAGTAATTGACCCTAAGTTATATATCTCCTTTACAAGATTGCAACTTAAGGTATCAAACATGATATTCACTACCAAAAAAACAAACTGCAGCAAATGGTTCTGAACCTATCAATGTGTTTGCACTTTGCAGAATAAAAAGCTTTAATGATTATCTATTTGACATTGTTATTAAATGTAAAATAACCACAATTACTTTTTTCTGGATAAAATTTGGCCAGAGAGAGAGGGAATGATTTGCAAGCTTTACATTTAAATGTACCATACCTTGAAGCCGGATCTTTGTATTGCAATAGCTATAGCCTGGAACTTGGGATATTTCTTCAACTTAGAAATGACATAAGACCGTCCTATCTGCATATAGGAGACCACATTAAAGAGGAAATAAGATATAGAGGCCTGAGAATGTGTTTGAGAAAATATTATGATTTTCTTAAGAAGACCTGTTACGCAAAGCGCTTGAATAGAAATGCAAATCGTATCATTCTGTGTATGCAACAGTTAGATTGTTGGGTTCAACTATTAAAAAAAATTACCGTCTTGCCAACAAGGAAAGCAGCTGTTGCACCAAGGGTCGCACCAATTGAATCAGCAACAAATCCTACTGGCAGTCCAAAGAGATACCCCCCTCCAAGCTGAAAAATAGGTTAGAAACAGACAGGTAAGAACCCATTTACATGTTTCAATGACAGGACAAAGACAAAGAGATACGCATCACAAATAAAACGTAAACATTGGTTTAGCCTATAATGCATAAAACTTAATATCTCCAATGCTGAACAAAAAATGAACATTGCATGTGAAGGCAACTCATGGATTCAAGCAGTCAAGCCCTTGACTGACACTATGGATTACTTATCCACTAATTATCTTTGTTGTTTTATCTCAGTCATTGACTTTTCCCTTAAGGATTGGGCATGTGATCTGCTCCTTAGTTGTTAAAAATAAGAAGAGATTGCTTCATGTACAAAAGAAATCAAGATCATAGATATGTCCAGTTCTCACCGTAAGCACTGAGGCTGGAACCGCAAACACTGTAAGAGGAATATAAGCAATGGCACTACAAATTCAACAGCATAACAGAATATAAGACATAATATTTGATTGGAGATGCATGGGAACAGTTAATATGAACATAGTTGATAACTAAATATAACATAACCCACTGCAAAAATAATCGTATATACCGAAGTATAAATACATTGGAAACAGAAGATATCTTACAGAACAAGTGGACCCCAAGGACCCAACTCTTCCTTAATCCAGAGCAAAAAGTTCTTCAAAATCTGCACAACATTACACCAACATCAAAAGAAAGTAAACACATAACCAGCAAGGATCACATACAGAGCATAAGCTTGCTAAAAAACAGTTAGCAAGCCCAAAATTAAACACAGAGTGAAGATAAACAACACATAGCAAGTCCACATAAGTGATCAACACACAAACAAACATAGAAAACCATCTGCTTCCCATCAATCTGTACTTCCATATCAAATTCTCAGTTTCTAAGGATTTAAGTGGAAATTTAAACTCATTTTGCCTGAAATGTTTGCCGTTTAGCTCATAATATCTCAAATGCAAATCTGTCATACAGAATCTAAAGTCCATTTCACCAAATCATCCCCAAATCCACATTAACAAGCAATAAACATAACCAAAAACGCTCACATCATCCCGAAATCAACCACATACAATGCGCTAAACAGTAAAATCAAGTGAAAAAGCAGTAAACCGAAGCACAACCTTTTCAATCGGGAGAGAGAAGCACGCAAAAGCGAAGGTAGCGAGAAGCAGAAGAAACACCGACGCACGAGCAGCAGAAGACCACGTGAAGGCGAACGAAACCTTCATTCTCATGGCCGACAACAGGCGGCGACGCCACGGCCGGAAGTCCTCGTCGTCTTCGTTGCCAGTGAGGTCCTGCTTCAACGACGCCCGTGCTCTCAATCCCACCGCGTTCGCCAGATCTACTGAATTCACGACAATTCAACTAATTGTACATACCTTAAGCCACCGTAAACGGAGAATCAATCACTTGCTCTTGAAAATTGAAATACAGTACAATACAATTGAATCGTGAAGATCTAGGTGGAGAGTGAAGATGATGATGATGATGATGATGATGATGATGATGATGATCTGATCGGAGTTAGTCTCCGGTGATCGGAAATTGAACGCCGGTGGATCTCAGTCACCTAAAATCTCAGCTAGTGATCTACACACGGAGTCGGTGGGTGGGAACACAGAGGGTGATTGACAAAGTTTGCATTCCCGCGTCAATTTGGGCCTATACGGATCGTATATTGTAAGGGTTGGGCTTCTTTGGTTACTATTCTTATACTTGGGTTTGTGTCTATATGGGCCTATGAATAAATTTAGAAGCTCTTTAGTAGACTCTTAGGGGTTTTTGTTTTTTTCTGTGAAGCATTTTCTAACCTCTTTTGTCTGCTTCGCGTAGATGTTAAGGTACGCAAATTGTTTGTTTTTTGGAAGATGTTTTATTAAAAAAGATCTGCGCAAGGTCTGCATGGTGCAAATTTGGAACAAGCACTTCTAAATTCTTCTAAAGTCTACAGATGATTAAACACCATCACCAACCACCACCGTCCACCTCCACCATCATCCGCCGCCGCCAACACCGTCCGCCTCCACCACCACCCACCATCCACCACCACCATCTGCCACTACCACCCTCCGCCTCCACCACCGTTCGCCACCACCACCACCCACCATCTACCATCACCACCACCGTTCAGCACCGCCGTATAACACCAACAGTTGATTTTAGTAGTCTGCTGATGTTAAAAAACAGACAGTCTTCTTCTTGCAGACTATAGACGTTTGGTCCACCTCTTGTTTAGCAGATGTGGTCCGCAGACTGCATACATTTTGTTGTAGAAATAATAAACAATACCTTAACGATCGTTAAAAAGAGCTCTATGGTAGACTCTTAATGATCATTAAAAAACTATCTCCTGATGGTTTATAGTTTTTTAATAGTTAAAAGATAACCTTAATACTAAATGATTAAAATGTACAATTAAAATTTAGGGGTTGTTTGGGTCATTAAGAGGCTATCTCTTAATGATTCATAGTCTCTTAATAGTTAAGAAGTAACCATAATGTTGAATGGTTAAGAGCTTAAATCTTAATTGTACCTCTTAATCATTTAGCATTAGGGTTACCTTTTAAGCATTAAGAGACTATGAATCATTAAGAGATAGTCTTTTATTGACCACTAGCTTTAGTAAACCTGTGTATTACAATGATATCAAATTTTTATCAAAGTTTTGTATGAGAAAACCATTGATATGCATATGGAAAATTTTAATTAAATAACCTAACGTGACAATTAAAAAAAAGTAATATATTGACTAATCTCGTCTCGAGTAATTGTAAATGACAAAAAAAAGTAAAATATGATTGTGTAAGTAAAATTGTATGGAAATTTACTAAAGAAAGAACCTCATAGAAAGAAAGGTCTGTGATGCCTTTTCATACTAATTATAACATATAATCATGCACATGTTTAGTTGAGTTTACTATTAAACTTACGCTCACATGATAATACAACTAAACATGGACAATGCAAAAATCAATCAAAAGAACCTTCTAAATTCCACATTAAAAAATGACCACTCTATCTCTTAATAGACTTGATTAAAGAGTTATACCTTAATAAAATTATTATAATAAAATTGGATAAAAATAAAACAGAAAAAAAACGTTATCTAATAAATTAAAGAAACCACTTATAAAATAAAATAAAATATTTCTAACAAAATAAGAACACGTTTCAAAAATTAGTTAAAAACATCTTAAATTTTAGAAAATAATGATTTTGTTGATGGTAACAAATAAAAAAAGAAAAGAGAAAGAGACGGTAATGAAATAAAAGACAATTGAAAATATTGATATCTAATTTAAATACTTTGTAATAGTATTTTATTTTAATTTCTAAAACCAATTCTTTGTTTTTACTAATAGTAGTTTCTATAAAAAAACATATAAAACATTATAACTATTGTGCATTTAAGTGGTACTATACAATCTTAAGGTAAACATTTATTTTAGAATTATGACTTATTTTGTCTTTCAAAAAATAAAGATTTGATAATAAGATAAATTTAAAAATTAACCAATAGAGTTTGGTAGAAGTAAAAGTAAAAGATATATGTTTTTTAATTTAAAATGGAAGGTTTTTAATTTATATCCCGTTAATTTTGGAAACAAAATGTGTATTTAAAAAATTTAATACAAAAATGATAGATTTAATTCTTTTGGGCGGGAAAAAATATTTATTATTAAATGTCAAGATGACATGTGACATTAGATGTCTACAAATTGACATGTGACAAATCTAGTTACCCTTTTATTAGAGTAGTAGGATTAAAAGGCTACCAATAGTGGATTTTGAAGCCACTCTTCCACTTCTCTTTACACTTCCGAATTCTTACTATACAAAATAAAAGAGAAATAAGCAACATCTTCCATTAAGGTATGTCGGTTTAGAGAGAAAACCAAATTGTTTTGAAACCATCAAATTACGCACCAAATGACATAAATAATCACTCCCATCATCTTTTTTTCCAATGGATTAATCGTATCATCAAACCAATCAATAACTTTATTGGGAGCTTAATTAAAGGTAAACTCAACCCCCAACCAAACCGAAATTAAACCCATAATCCGATAGAAATGCTACACTCCTCAAAAACATGTTGCATAGATTCTAAACGGACATCACACATCAAGAATGGGTGGAACGTTAATCCCCATCTGGTCCAAAGTTTGGCAAGTCGAAATCATGTTTAATTTAATTCTTCACGCGCAAATATTAACCTTTCGGGAATACTTTATATTTTTTTTTGAACGGCAAATGTACGACCCTGCTTCGGAGGATAGATGTTATCTTAATCGGGCCCACCTATCCGTTTCCCAGCCAAGACCGCACCCCCAACCTCCTCAGGAGGAAACTCATTGTTGAGAAAACCCCCTCGCTCAACTCTGAGCATTTTTGCTCAGAGTAAGACTTGAACCAATGACCTCCCATTATTTACATGTCATGAGTACCTCACCTTAACCAGTTAAACTAAAGATCATTGGTGGGAATACTTTATATGCCATGAAGTATGCATTGACCTATTATTAATAACAAACTTATCAAGATGATACCGGATCCTTTTTCACCAAAAAACACCAACAAACATTCCAAGTCTCTCCTCAATAGGTTAAGAGTTCAAGGTACGTTATTGTAAGGCCCCGTTCCCGGGACGCTTACAGCTGGCCAATCATCGCACATAAAACATATAGGTTCATTAACTTAAAGAAAACATTGCAGCGGAAACATCAAAACAAACATTTCATTATAAATGTTTTTGCAAGTTAATACAACATTCGTTACAAAACATCGTTTGTTCGCATTACAATGCAAAAACATTAAACAAAAGAATGTCATCCAAAAATGCAATGTAGCTGCCCCGCGCCATCCTCAGCAATACTCACCTGCCAACTGGAAAATGCATAAAAGTCAGCATTGCTGAGAGAGTTCTAGTTTTATAGTAAAACATACTCTATCTTTCGTTTAAAACCGTTCTTTACAATCGTACGTGATTATGCACTATACATACACATAGATATATCATTATTATCTTCATTATCCGTTCGTTCAATTCGTACATTCGTCATTAAATCATTACTTTCATTCGAACCAATGCCATGTGCTTCACCCCCACCGTCATGCATAAAGCGGGTACTAGGCCTGAGGTCTTTCATAGACCCCGAACATTGTGCACGAAGCTGACTCTAGTACCTAGGGTAAGCGACAAGGGTCCCATACATACGGTCAATCACAAGGATTGAACTAAGTGTGCATCCTTCCGGGACAGTTGAGCTAACACCCTTCATTGGGTGCGAACCTCCATACATTTGCTTAATCACACGGATCAAGCCCCAGTGTGCATCCTTCCGGGGTAGCTAACCCGCACACGGTTGAGCTAACACCCTTCATTGGGTGTGAACCTTCATACATTTGCTTGCAAGGCTTTCTTACTTTCATTCATTCATTAATGCATGCATTATTTATGTTCCTCTTTTCATTATCTTCCACTTTACGTTACATAATACTTTTCGTTTCATTCATTAACATTCAACGTAAAGCCACGGGAGAATAATCATACATAACAAGGAACATGAATATAAACATACAACATCACCATACAAGGCACCATCATACATACATAACATACCACATACATACCACATACATACCATCATGCATAAGCACCAATCATACATCATACATACCCATCATAAACATCTATGACCTCAAAAGTCAACTTACATAAACCCCCGGGAACCTCTCAAGTCAAAGTCTACATCTACCCTTTCTCCCAAGAATCAGATAATAAACTAAGTTCTGTTGGGCACATGAGCCCTATTTGGGCGTATGGGCACTATTCAGTCACATGGCCTTCCAGGCGCATGAGAACACTTAGGCGTATGGACACTATGGGGCGAATGAACACTTAGGCGCATGGAGAGTATCCAGACGCATGGGCACTATGGGGTGTATGGACCATCAGTCGCATAGCTTTCAGGCGCATGGAATTCAGTCGTGTGACCTTCAGTCGCATGACCATTCGGCCGTATGGCCTTCAGTCGCATAACCTTCAATCGCATGTCGTTCAGGCGCGTGAACTTCAGTCGCATGACTTCCATGTGTATGACCCTCAGTCGCATGGCATTCAGGTGCATGGACTTCAGTCGCATGCCTTTCGGCTGTATGGCCTCCAGTCGCATGCCTTTCGGCTGTATGGCCTCCAGTCGCATGCCATTCGGTCTCATGGCTTCCAGTCGCATGAGCCCTAGCTGGGTGCAGAGTGCAGTCTCTTCGAACTTGAACTGCAGATCTCGGTCCCCAAACTCTCTCTAACCTATTCTAAGCTTAAACCAACCATTCTAAGCCTTAGCAACCATAACATCATCCTCAACATCACAAGCCCAAACACGAGCCCCACCCGTTCGCACACACACACACACACACACACACAAACGGGTTCAACACATAACACACCCAAAAACAGTTTATATATGCATTCCAGCCCCAAAATCGGTCAAGAACGTGTAAAAGCGGGGTCCTAGAACTCACATTAACAACCTCTTCGGGTAGAGCTTCTCACAAACCCGCTTGACTTCGACTTTTGCACCTTGATTCTTCAAAACCCGAAGTTTCAGCCCTTTTCCCCTTTCTCTCTCTCTGTGAACCGAATGGAAGGGAGTATGAGGGGAGAGTGGGCTGCCATGCCCCTTTACACCCACCCTTTCAAACTTTTGTCCTTTTTGATAAAACTGGTCCCTCAACTTGGACTTTATTTATTTTCTTTCTTTTTCTTTTTTATTTGACTTTAAAAAAATAACCAGGTGTTACAATTATGAACATGTGAGTTTGTTGTTCAAAAAAACTTGAATTGGGTTACAGTTAGAGCATTCACACTAGCTTCCATATTCACATTCTTATAATTTAGCTAAAAAGCGCAGTTATCACTAAAATTATTTCGTCTTTGAAAAAAAACACATATCTCTATATCAAGAGAATCACTATATTTTTTTTTCATTATATTTTTTCACTCACAACAAAATTTGATGAATAAATATAGAAAATAAATAATGAATCTCTATATCAAGAGAATCACTATATTTTTTTTATAAGATTTGAAGGATGTGAATCCAAATGTAAGAATGAAACGGGAGAGTTATATGAATATTTTCTAATAATAAGAATATAGAGATGGAGATAGTAATCCAAATGACAGTGAAGGTGCATATATTGGGTTTAAAAATCGGTTTTGATATTAACCATACTAGTTTAGTCAAATGGTGGCCAAAATCGGTTAGTCGAATTCCTGTTCAGGTACAAAGCGGTTTGGGGTACTTGAAAAACCTATATTGTAATCGGTTAGATTCTGATCCTAACCATACATTATTTTATTAATTAAAAGAATAAAACCCTTAAGCTTTTCGATTAGGTCTCTATATAACATTTTTACAAAACATTGCAATGCACACTTTATATGCACAAATCATCTTGTACGTTCTTAAACACTTAAACTTTCATACTCACACAAATTAAGGTCTTTTTTTTCACACTGTTCTCCATGTGTATCAAAGTCTTAATCTTATGTTTAACTATTATGATAGCTTTCATAGGAATAATACTGAACCTATGAAACTACCTAAATAGAAAAATAAAATATGAAAGAACCGAATGAAATTAAAGAACAATATGAATAAGAAAAAAAACCCAATTAAATGAATTATTTTCAATCATGCTGGCAAATAATCGAAATAACTGAATCGTATCCGGAACCAAAACCGCGATATGAATATACATATGACTATCTGTGTAGTTCTTTTGATATATAATGTTTATTTTTTTGGTAATTTCTAAACATGAAGAAATAAACATGTGAAGTTATTTAATCATACTACGCCCTAAATCAAAAAATAATATTAGAGATTGAAACTTATCAAAGAATATCACCAGGTAAGGATAAGGATGCATTCAATTGAGAATTAAATATTTGTAAAGAACTAAAATAACTATTTTTAACCACTTATTTTTCCTTTCTAATTTCAAGGTTTTTTTATTTGTAAGGGTATTATGGTATTTTTGTGATGTTAATTTAGCTATTTTTTTTTACAGGAAAATCCACAGGAAATAAATTTATTTAATAATTTGAGTATCATATGTGTTTGCAAGTGAAAAAAATATGCATATATATGCATATGTGCATCTATGCATACATGTGTATGTGCATCTATGCATAAAATTTAATACAAAGCAAGATTTGAAGTGTACTTCAAATACAAAAGAACCTTAATAGTACAACAAAAACATAAATGGACAATTTTATAACGAGAATCAAAACCTAAATGGTGTAAGGCTTTTGATTTAAAATAATCGGTAATTCTATGGGTAAAGAATATTATAAACTAATGGGCTTTTGATTAAACTAATCGATTTACAACAAAATTCCAGAACAATAACAATGATTAACGATAGTTCTTATGACCACAATCGATGACTGAATGATAAAATTCACATACATTTGTTGTTTAATTAATTGAGGTTGTTTTTCTCGAATTATAGATTTCTAGTGTTTTTCTTCGATAGAGGGTTTTTATGTGATCCAAATTATATATATAAAACACATCAACTGCACATCAATTATTCCAGAAATTCTTACTGAAAATGATGATTTGATACTTAAATCGTTCATATTGTGTTTTCAGGCTTGGAAAAAACCATGATGAACAAAAGAAGCTTAAATAAAAAGAAAATGAAGAAAACCAAGCTTTTGGAATTCAAGCATGGGGTCGTGCTTCATGAGGCACGCCCCCATGCCCAGTCTGAAACACACCCCCGTGCTTAAATCAACACACCCCCGTGCTTGTTGGTCCGACAGGATAAAAAGTACTGTTCCTCGACCCGAGGCACGGGGGCGTGCCCCAGGAGGCACAGGGCTGTGCCCCACCACAAACACGGGGCTGTGCCCCATTGAACACAGGGCCGTGCCCGACAAGATCTGAGCGTACGAGCTGACCAACTTTTACGTACATTGTATTAGCACGGGGCCGTGCTTAAACACTCCAAAAAGCCTATTAAGGGACTTCATTTGCAACTTGAAGAGGAGCTTTTGGGAGGTGAAGTGCTGGTGTTCCCTCTCGGGATCCGAGCCTTTGGAGGTCCTTAGAAGGTTTTGTAGGTTCATTAAACACTTAAAAGAAGCTTGGGATCGTTTAACATCATCCATAGTGGATCACCGGCTTATTTGTTCTAATTTACCGATGATTTCATTACTATCTTTTATTTTTGTTGTTATGTTCAAGCTCATTATGAGCTAAACGTCATGTGTTATCCTAATTTAATGAAACTTATGTAATTTGTGATGAACTAATGGTGTGATTCATATTATGTTAATGTTATGGTGGTCTTGGGAAAACTTTTGATGGATAGCATCTACATTTGAACGGGAAGTTATAACTTTATGATTTGTAATTGTGATTGTCATACACGGTTGAAAAACGTATGATCAACTTTTATTCGCGAAATCGGTCTTCATAATAAATCCATGGCTAATGAACTAGAAATGGTTATTAGAAATCATATCACCTTAACTTTATGATCATTTGTGGGTTCTCTTTTATTATTCTGTCAAATCTACACTAATTGTTATGGTGTGCTAAAATTATCGGTATGTTAGAAAGGAACCGGATCAACTCTCTTTTTAACATAAATTTATGTTTTTAGAAATCGTATGTCAAAAGGTCACAAAAGATTTACCTACATTACTAGGGCTTTGATTTAAGCAGTAAAATCAACCTGACGTGATCCTAGTCACTACGGAGCGGATATACGAGAAATCGCGCCAGCTCGGCTTTATAAACATTAACGTAATTACATTAATCAATATCTTTAATCACATCACTAGTTCATCACAGTTACATAAGTGTAATCTAAATTAGGATAAGAGACTTACTTCACTGAAAGAATCACCAAAAGTCTCAATCTATCTTTATCGTTATTTTGTTTAACTTATTGTTTTTTAAAACCTAAAACTGATAGTCAATTATGAGGGTTGTTGAGTAGGCTTAGTGTGTCCATGGATTGTTACTCGGTTCTTACCAACACTATATTACCACACGACATGTACACTTGTATTTTGTGTGTATGCTTTAGTATTAGTAATAACCAACTAAAACTGAATATGTGCAAAAAACCTTTATCAAAATATATATACTATCCGCACCCATCAATGTCAAGGTGGAACAAAATCAAAAGTGGGTGGTGATGATGAAATCGAGACCGAAAGAGGTAGGCGAGTATGTTTGCATTAACTAATATTAACGTCTATATTTTGTCATTTTGTGATATATTTTTTTGAATCTTATTTACATGACTTGGGGCGGTACGATCATACAAAATTTTGTCGATTGGTCCTTTTATTTAATAAGTTCGTGTGGAACATCGATGTTGGTTGAATAAATCCGTTTGTAACAACGATGATGGATATGTTATTCATAATATATGTTTCACTAACTTTAGGTGTGTCAAACATATTCAGACATTGAAATATAGAATTATCAATATCAATTTTATAAAGAAATATAATCTAATACGAACATTTAAAGTAGAATCAAATAATATGAAAAAATATTTTATTTTTTTTATAAAGAATTGAGGTCATAATATATGTACGTGTAGGAAAAATACCAAAATACCCCTCATAATTTTATTACATTTTTATAAAATAAAAAAGATAAAAATAAAAATATGTTGCTAAAATGATTTTTTTTGGTTCTTTACAAAAAACTGGTTCACTTTCAAAAATAAAAATAAGAATATGTGACTAGAAACTATTCTTTTGATATTTTATAATTTTTTGATTCTCTCTTGAAAGTCTCTCAGGTAAAATGAATGATATCCGTAATTTTAGTCACTTACTAGAAAATATTTATATAATCTACATGTGATAACAATTAGATTAATATTTTAGTGAAATAAATCCTTAAATTGCAATAGCTAATTACTTAAATTAAATCAACCATTGAATTATTTAGTTTGAAACATTCAATATTAATAAGAAAATGAAAATCATGTGTTGATAGCTGCCAGGAGTAAAAGAGTTATATTCTTAAATTTTATTTATAAACATAACATCATCTCCTTTTACTTTTAACAAAATATATGTTTCAACTTTCAGCAGACACACCCTAATACCTTGACTATAAACAATACACATTTAAACAACTTTCATTTTCGATTCAAAGGATTTTCGAAATTCTTCTAAAACTTCAAACCCAATACAAACCATCTACAAAAATCAAACCTGATCATTCAAAGTCCAAACAACTTTATAATGCCAATCAAACAATTCTTAGAATTCTTTTGAAGTTTGAACTTGATATATATCATCATTCAAATAACTTTTTTAAATGTCATTCATATATTTATAAATTGTTGTGATTCAAGTATTTTCAGAATTCTTTAAGACTTTGAACAAGCAAACACCATATGTATCATTCAAAAAAATTTCAAATATTATTTAAATTTCAAACCTGATATAAACCATCATCCGATATAAACCATCATTCAAACAACTCGAATAATTAACATGATAATAATGAGAAAAAATAAAAATAAAAATAAAAATAGTAATACTATTAATACATATATTAATAAAAACCATTGTTGAAACTTGAGACTTAATTCCCGTTCACTAGCTTATTCCAATATTTCATTACTAGAATTTAAATATTACTAATTACCAACCTAAAATTGTATTAATAGTTGTACACTAAGCATTATGCATTTTTTTATTTAATTTTATTTTAAACTCAATATTTTTTACATCTTTTACTATTTAACCTCTATAATTTTTTTCACTTTCAATTTTGCTCCCCTATATTTTTCATCGTTTATAATTTTTTCGTTTTACATTTCGGTCTAAATTACGCCGTAACGTGTGCGTGTGGTGTAACGTTGTTACGCTTATTTTTTCCATTTAACAGCTTCGTCCCAACGTACAGGGTCCTAGATCGACTTAGTTATTATTGTTAATGTTTACGTTTGTGTGTGTGGTTCAACGTTTTTACATCTACTTTTCTTTTGATTTTATTTCTTTTTTAATGTGAGCTCTTCCCGTGTCGGTGGTTGCTGACGGTGGTATAACAATATAACATTGGTGTTATTTGGTACGGTTTTACGTCTTCCCGCAACGCAAGAGGCTTAATACTAGTTCAAACCAATTTTAAAATTTAAACCATCATTCAAATCAACATGACTTGAAAAAATCAAAATATAAATTTAAAATCATCCAAACCATTAATAGAAACTTTCAAATGCAATTCAAACAACTAGTTTATTTATTTTTATTTTTTAAAACGTTAGACCAAATTGGATTGGTAATCTAAACAACTTTTAACCGTTAATTGAAGTTTTAAACCACTTGATTAAAAATATTATAAAATCTCAAGACTTGAATATCCATTCAAGCCACCTCAAACAAATATATATGAATCAGTTTTATACATTTTTTTACCTCCACCAAATGATCTTGTTCACCACCACTCACCATCTGAAGATACAAAAAGCTAACAAGATCCGTCAATCCTTGATTTCAAAGCAATACCAAGATAAATGAATTCTAATGTTTTCTAATCATCAAAGATACTCTATGTAAATATTCAACATCTAAAATGCAAATTTCTATAATTTCAACTAAAACTCGTAAAATTACTAATGTTCATCAAATTAGAGTATTAGGGCTTAAATTTATTGCCAAAGGATGATTAAAGATTCCACCCACTAATGATGGTTAGCCAACATCTAATGATTACGATTTCAGCTTCAATTTGGTTAAATTATCGGTTTCTCCCTTGTGTTCTTCAACACATTTTGCTTTACACACGAACTTGAGTTCGTGGCATTCTCTTTTGATGACCATATTTCCAATACTATTCACCCACCTTTAGGTTAACATCTAACAACTTTTAATCGCATATATCATAAACTCAAATAAGGTTGAATGTGTTTTATAAGCAAAATGTTACAGATTTAGTGTACTTGAATAGACTGTTTTGATAAATATGATTATAATATTTATTGAATAAGTCAGGAGGTGTGGAATGCACGATTGTTTGAGTTTATTCATTGTTGTCACGATTGGATCGGATCAGCCGGTCCGACCAGGATTCGGTTGGGCCACCAGACCGATCCACCCCAGATCGTTTTCGTCTTCAAGAACCGGCCGTTTCGAACCGGTTCGGCGGTTAAACCGGGAATCGGTTCGGACCGGATTTTCTATTTTTTAATTTTTTTTTTATTTTAATGGGTTTAACGGGCAGGTCGGATGATGAATTTCAGTATTGGATGTATAATTATTGTTGATTTTTATATATATCTATAAAATACACACATAAATTACTTATATTGAATTATATATATATATATATATATAATATATATATATATAATTATGACGTCATCCGGTTCTTAAATCCGATCCAACCGGTCCGACCACCAAACCAATAAGGCGTCCGGCTCGACGACCGGTTCTGAAAACATTAAGTTTATTGTGATCATCGGTGTTAGAACCTCATAGGTTCTTTGAGGCAAAGCTCCTAAGCAATGAGGGATGTTCCAAAGGGGCACACCCCCTTGTTCGGCAGGGGTAGCGCCCCTAGATAGGGTCAAAAATGGCTTCGTTAAAAATTGATTTTCCTAAAATTTTATATGAGAAATTTGGGGTGAAATGACAATTTTTAGGTGTATTTTAAATTTAATGAAAACTGGTAGACGACATTACCCCATCCCCAACATAATGATTTGATTCTTCTTTGGTCTCTTCTTCTATTCTTCTGGTTTTCGAATTCACACACACAAACATACTCGTTCTTGATTGTATGTAATAAGTTTTATCCGATTGTTATATTCGGACATAACCACCAAATAACTTCAATACAAAAGTGCAATCACAACTTTCAGTTACATTCATGCGTTACATCGTCTAGAAGTCCAAATTATCTACACATCCGAATTCAAAACATAGGAGAATCTTTTGTCAAAATATTAACATCCAAACCTACATTTTTGTCAACCCAATTCAAGTTTTCACGAATATCTTAAAATGTTTAATAACATATAGTTTGTCGTTGTGTCGATGCTAATTCTTAATTCCATTGATTTGATAGAAAGTATAGATATTCTCATGCTCCTTGCCTGCCAAGGTTTTTTTATATAAAGGCTTTGGATTTCACATGAAAAAATAACAAAGAATAATGCTATAAAAATAAGAACTAAATATATGAAAAAAAACACTTTAGAACCCAAATCCTATTCGTGGTATACAAGTGGAATGGTTTGAAATTAAAATGCAATTTATTATGATTAACTTTTGAATGATTAATTATTAAACGATATCATAAAAGACCCCATTAACAAAAGCATCGAAGCTCATGCTCTAAATTATCAAATTCACTAGTCCACTTTGGAGTTGACCATACTATATATGTCCTCTTCTTTTTCTAGAGATCATTTGTGTTGAATATTTAAAAGTTATAATATTCATAAGTGTCTTCTAATGAATATAATGCCTTAATTATTGAATAATATTGATTAACGGGTGATTACGAATATAGTTAGAGTGAATTAGCTTTCTCATTGAAAAGGTGTTACAAATATATTAATCGTTTGATAAAGTTCATATTCGGTATGTTTCTTTACAATTTTGAATCTCTTTTATGTGTTGCCTTTAATCTTTTTTATGTTTGCGTTTGTTAAGTTTAGTCTTCGAACTACTTCTTTGCCCGTACATAAAATGCTTATGATTTTTTTAATGTGGAGAATATTGTTATAGAATTTTAATTGAAGTTGATGCACATCAATGTTCTACGTAAGTCTCTAATTTATACATCTAGTTATCTTGAGAATTAAGGTGAGAACTAAGATTCCACTATATAATTTATGAACTGTTTTATTAGAGATTGACAATATTATTTTAAATTTTTAATAATTAAGGATTTTTATTATTATGTTAGAAATAGTTTATTGAATTCGAAAGTCAATTTTGAAATATTGATCTAACTATGAGGTTTATCTGGATTTAACCCAAAGTTTATGGGTTTACTAAAGTGGAATAGGAAGGTGTTCCGTTAACTAATGTTTAACCTTTATACCTTGTGAGATAGAGATATGATCTATCATTTTATTTATTTCGTATTGTACTATGAAGTGAGATTTTGTTAAGTATGTTCGTTTGTTTGTTATTCAAGGAAGAACATCTAGACCTAAAGCGTGTGTAAGGGAGTTACAGAAATTCTAAGTTTTTGCAAATAAGTGATAACAAGAAACTAAAACATGTCGCATATAAAGTATGTTTGAAGTTAGTGAAAGCGTTTAACATTTTATATTATAAGTAAAGCTTCTTCTGTCCCAAATATTGAGATTTAAGTGCATTTTGCAACCCTAAGCATGATTTAGTGTTTAAAACTAATCGTCACATCATTTAGCTTAACTATAATATGTTACGTGTTTCTAACACACGTAAGTGTACTATTTTGATAATAAAATTTAATAAGGATTCATGCACGTAGGTGTTTTAAGAAGATAATCAACTTAAAACGTATTTAGGATTTCAGTTAAAGGTAATACACATAACTGATACTTTATAATGACAAAATGTTCGTTTTACATGGATCGGTTGTAAAAGGGTGATGAGCCTATATTCCAAAAAAGCATAGTTAACCTCATAACAAATCCTAAAGAAATATGTAAATGTCTTCTAGAGTGACCATTTGCACTTTATGTAGAATTTTATTGTTATATATGTCAAATAGACTAATTGATAATAATTAAATCTTTGCAATTTTAATCTTTTTTATGGATGCAATTTTCATGATTTCTTTGGCTTTGTTTGATAAGTTTCGTTATACATCTACTTATATACATGTACATAAATTACTTTATGAATTCCATCTCGATGAGAAGGCTATTTTGGAATCTAGTTATTCCAAGACTAAAGGTGATGAAATTATCCTTAGCCGATGTGGTTAAGGTGAGGTGTCCGTCAAAGACATGTAAACATGGGAAGATCATGGATTCAAGTCTCAATCTGATAAAAATATATTGGAGTTGAGCCAAGGAGCTTTTTCAGTTATACGTTTTCTCCTGAGGGGGTTGGGGATGCGGTTTTTGGGAAATGAATAGGTGGATCACATTAAGATAACACTTATACTGAAAGTAGAGTTGTACATTTGACGTTAAATTTTTTTTTTGAGATTCCATCATATACGATATTAGCTTGTTAATTAATTAATATTAAAATTCATTTAATTAAGTATACTAAAGTAGATATATTGAAGGGGGGAATTATAATATTAGATAATGAAAATTGATTAATTTTAATATTATTAAACAATTAAATAAAATAGTTAGCTGATCTTTTTAAATGCTCAAATGTGTACAAATATATTGTTAAAATTTGATGTTTTGTATAGATGATAAACCTGTTGTTGAATCTTTGACTTATACATTCCTTTGAAAACGCTTATCTCACTATTGTCTTCGTATTAATATGCTTTAAAACTATCTATTGGTTTCATATATCATTGTTGTAACCTTTTCAATAAATCTAATTAGTTTCCACCTTGCATACCATAAAAATATCTTACTCAAGCATGTAAATAATTTTATGTTATCGCGTTTAGACAGTGTCATTAGAACCAAACTGGAACCCACAAACGCCAACGGTCCAGTTAAAAGCTCTTGAATCACTGTTGTCAAGTTTGTGATACAAGCTCATATGTGTATTCTTTTAATTATAAACGGAGTGAACTTGAAGGAACTAATTCACTCGCGCGGGATAAAATATTGACATTTAACAATACTTTGTTTTGATGCTTTCAAACACACAAGTTCAACATTTAAGTTTGTTGAGCACCATGTAGTAATTGAGATGTAGGATCTAAGAAACGGATTGGATTACATCATCCAACAAGAGACGTGGTGGAACAACATTATTTAAAATTAAAATAAAATGTCAACATACATGTTGGTTGTTATTATCCTAACTAGATTTTATTTGATATCTATAACTTACAAGATCTATTGATAACGCTTGCAAGATCTTTATTAAATATGTCACAACTTTCACAACAATATTTGTGTGTTCATATTATTTTTTTTCTTTTAAAATGATAAATTTATCCAACATTCAAACTACACCCGATTACATTTGTCAAGATTGAACCTTAGACATCACCATAAGTGGTGTATATACATCATCTAATGTATATGTGGTCATTAAAACATACAACTTCGTTTTATTTTTACATATTTCCCCTTCTTAATACAGTAAATTACATATTTCTCCGAGCTAAAAAATGAATCCCATATTTTCCATTTCTAAAACATATATATAACATTGTTATCCATTTTATTAAAATTAACCTTTTAAATGACTATTTTACCTTGTTTTTACTAAGAAATTTTTACATATTAATGTTTTATTATTATAACTGCTCAAAACTTTTAACAATTATATTTTGTATTTGGATATGTTAGTGGATGTGACCTACGCTATGCAGCGGGGATTATAAAAGTTAAAATATTTAATTATGATGATGTATACGATAGTACTAACCACCGAAAAAAGATTACGTGCGAAATGTTAATAAAAAATTAATAGAAAAATATTATAAAAAAGTAAATACCTCAAAACAGAGAAAAAAATAACGAATATGTAAATAGTGACTTTACTATAATTAATGAGCTCTATTGTAAATTGATTAAGATAAAATTCGACATAACTCGAAGGTTTAAGTATAAAATTTAACAAAAATTCAGGTGATTAAATATAAATTTGGCATAATGTAAGGCCCCGTTCCCGAGACGCTTACATCTGGTCATTCATCGCACTCAAAACATAATTTTCGTCATCTTATATTAAAACGTCGCAGCGAAAACATTTAAAACAATATCTCATTTAAATATTATAGCTTTTGCAAACAATACTTCATTATCAAATTACAAAATTCATGTTACATTTCATTACAAAAGCCTTATAATAATGGATGTCATCCCAAAAAAACTGAGTAGTCGCCCCGTGCCATCCTCAGCAACATACCTGCCAACTGGAAACACATCAAAGTCAGCGTTGCTGAGTGAGTTCTAGTTTTATAATAAAACATACTTTTCTTTCGTAAAACCGTTCTTTACTTTCTTTCAAAATCATACAGTACCTTACATTCGTTCGTGATCATACATCATACGTACATACAGATAATATAATTATTATCTTCCATTACGTTCGTTACAATTATCATTCATCATACATTATTATCTTTCACTTCTTTCTAGATCCTGTCAGGCTTTACCCTCTTCATGGCACTCAGCCACGATTACTGAGGTCGAATGACAAGGACCCGTTCATACCGTTCTAGATCCGGTCAGACTTTACCCTCTTCGTGGCACTCAGCCACGATTACTGAGGTCGAATGACAAAGATCCCGTTTAGTACATTATTAAGATATTTCGTTAACGTTCATTTCATACGTTCGTTCTTTCCATCATTACCTTTCTCATTCATCAACTCACGCCATACTCCCGACTCATGTCCGAAGACTGGTACTGTGCCGGGGTCTGTACACAAACCCCCGACTCATGTCCGAAGACTGACACAGCACCGGAGTACGCGATTCGTTTCTCTTTCATCTCATCTCAGTCTCACGCACTACTCCCGACTTATGTCCGAAGACTGATACTGTGCCGGGGCCAGTACACAAACCCCCAACTCATGTCCGAAGATTGACACAATACCGGAGTAAGCGATCCACTTCTCATTCATCCGGATCCTGTCTCATGCAACACCCCCGACTCATGTCCGAAGACTGATACTGTGCCAGGGCCTGTAACCAAACCCCCGACTCATGTCCGAAGACTGACACAGTACCGGAGTACGCGACAAGGACCTATTTCGAGTCTGTTGCGACATAGAGTCGCTCACCTCATACGTATGCTTGCAAGCCTTTCATTCGTTCATTACGCTCCTCTTTTCATTATCTTCCACTTTACATTACATAATACTTTCATTTCATTCATTAACGTTCAACGCAAAGCCATGGAAAGATAAACATACATAATAAGGAACATAAACATAAACATACACACATCACCATATAGGGCATCATCATACATACGCATCATTCATACATCACATCACACACATCATACATACTATGCATCACACGCACCGCCATGCCTAACATCACACATAACGTCATACATATCATCATCATCAACATGCCCAACATAACGTCTATGACCTTGAAAGTCAACCTACACGAGCCTACGGGAACCTCCCGAGTCAAAACCCATATCTACACCTTCCCTCGAAGGTCATAAGATAAAACGTTGTTCTCTCGGGCGTATGAACCCTACTTAGGCGTATGGACACCCTCCAGTCGCATGGCCTCCATGCGACTAGCCCTTCATTCGGGTGACTGGCCCTTCATTCGGGTGACTGGCCCTTCATTCGGGTGACAGGACCTTCATTCTCCCTCTAGTCGGCCGAACAACCTTCATTCTCCCTCCAGTCGGGTGACTAGACCTTCATTCTCCCTCCAGTCGGCCGAATGGCCTTCATTCTCCCTCCAGTCGGGTGACTGGACCTTCATTCTCCCTCCAGTCGGCCGAATGGCCTTCATTCTCCCTCCAGTCGGGTGACTGGACCTTCATTCTCCCTCCAGTCGGCCGAATGGCCTTCATTCTCCCTCCAGTCGGCCGAATGGCCTTCATTCTCCCTCCAGTCGGTCGCCTAGCCCTAGCTGATGCAGAATGCAGTTCATCCCGACTGCAGCCGAGGGTTTTCGGCCTCCAACCTCTTCCAAACCTCTTTTAAGCTCAAATCAACCATCCTAAACCTTAGGGAAACATACCACGACCTCATTCAAGCATAACCACACAAGAAATCAAGCTCCAAACGCATCATACACATACACACATGCATAAAAACGGGTTTTCACCCAAAAACTCGAAAATTTTTCAAATGTGTTCCAGCCCCAAAATCAGTTGAAAACGTGTAAAAAAAGGGTCCTGGAACTCACCTTAACGATCCTGTCGAGTAGAGCTTCGATTTGACCCGCTACACGATGATTTCCACGCTCGAATCCACCCGAACCAAGCTTTTCTCCTATTTTTCTCCTTCTTTTCTCCTCTCTTCTCTTGGCTGAAAAATGAGAAGGATTGGGGTGTCTTCCCCGTTTAATACTCCCATTCATCGAAGTTTCTCTCGTTGGCGAGTTTGGTCCCTCGACTTTGGACTTTATTTTTTTTCTTCTTTCATCGGTTTCAAAGAAAATTTCCAGGCGTTATAAGTCCACCCCCCTTAAATAGGTTTCGTCCATGAAACCTGTTGTTCCTTGAACCATTGCGGGCAATATTGTCTCATCTCTTTTCCAGTCTCTCACCTGGAATTCAGTCGCTCTACGTCGTTTATCAACATACGACTTCTGGTCTATCTTTGGCTACTCCCATCAGGGCTTTGATCCTTTCGAGCTTCTCAGTCGTAGCCTCAGTCACCTCAATATTTCCCATACGTCATTTGGTGTTCGACCTTCACTTGTAGACAAGTAAGGCATTTACTCACTTACTCCATCATATCACGCTTCATACCTTGCATCGGCAAATAGGCGATACGTCCACGCC
Organism: Flaveria ramosissima; assembly: GCA_025215565.1. NCBI lineage: Eukaryota > Viridiplantae > Streptophyta > Magnoliopsida > Asterales > Asteraceae > Flaveria > Flaveria ramosissima. The sequence goes on from CM046046.1 coordinate 59,642,585, forward strand.
TCATGGATTGCTAACCCCTTCACCTTATGGTGTACGCCTATCCACCCAAGTCTGTCCTGAACAGTCTAGAAGGAACAAACGCTTTCTCAATTCTATCCCGCAATCCTCTAGGGCATCTAGGTAACCTAGTGGATTCATTAATAGCAATCTCTACATCGAAGGGCTCATCGATGTTCCTTCCCCTAACATGCCACTTACAACAGAAAGTAGTAGGAACGGGACTACTACTAGCATCGCATTCAAATCGTAGATGCACAAATTTTTTAAATTACCAGAAACGTACCTGACGTCAAGTCGAAGTCCGCTCTAGCCTCCTCTCGATCATGGCAAAAGCTCTAGCCTTCACCCTCTGTTCCCTTTCCTCGCACCGGAGCTTCCTGCTTTCGACTTCTTACAATCCCTGCTCAGGTGTCCAGTCTCGCCACAGTCGTAGCACTTAGCCGTGCGGCATTCCCTCGCCCTGTGGCCTTCCTTCCCACACTGGAAACAGACGTTCAGTCCCCACTTGCATTCCCCCTCATGGCCTCTACCACACTTTTTGCATATTTCTCCTTTCCTTTCTACTCTCTTCCGATCATCGTCCCTCGACACCGTACCTTCATACACAAATCCACCATCATTGTCTCGCCTTCCTTTCCATTTCTTAACATAGGCTCGCTCCTCCCCTTCATCTGTCATCGCCATCGCCCCTCGCTCGTCGTACAACCTTCCAGCCAGGTCAACTCCCGACCTAAACGTACTCGGTCGGGCAGTGATCATGTGCCTACAGATGTCCGCCGGCAAGCCCTGAATATACCTCTTGATCTTTCGCGAAAGAGGTGTCACCTGATCCGGCACCAGCCATGCCATTTCGTTGAATTTGGTAGTGTATTGTTGATGCGTCATTGTTCCCGCTTCCAGCATCAGGAACTCTCTTTCAACTTTATCCATCTCACGGTGAGGACAGAACTCCTCAATCACCAGCCTTTTCAACTCTGACCATCTCATCCTTCCAATAGCCCGACTGCCCTCAACTTGGACTATGTTGTCCCACCAGCACAAAGCTGAGTCCACGAAAGAGTGGGTAGCAAATTTTACTTTCTGATCTTCTCGGCACTCGCTGATATTTAAAACAGCTTCCATTTCCCTCACCCATCGGTGAGCAGCAGCAGCAGTGCCATTACCATCAAAAGTTGGGGGCTTGCATCGTTGAAACTCCCCATAGTTACAGCCTCGTGCCACCTCCGGCGCAGGCTCTTTCTCTTATTCTTCCTCTTCGTCATCAGAGAGAACCGTTTCAGTCTCGGGCCGTCTCCTTTCGCCCGAAGGTCTACCTCTTTCCTTTCTCTCCTCATCTCTAACAATCTTTATCACTTCGGTCACTACAGACGGTAGGATCGTCTGCAAGACCTGATGCACTTCCTCCACGACCGCCTCTCTAATCGAGGCCCTCTGATTTTCATTCTCATCACCGCCCTCAAGATGAGGGGTCTCGGGTCCTTCATGAACCACTTCTTCGGCCCTAGGCCTTCCTCTTGTGACCCGTGGTTCAGCACCACGTTCACCACCACCTCCACCACGAGAAGCTTTCGAGGATCTTCCACCGGCCATTCTCTAAACACACTGAAAGATTCAAACACCAACACGGTCATTCAAGGGAATAGCTCAGTTTATGTCAAGTATAGTAAGTCTCTAATTACAGTAGCCAGTTGTGATTAGCCACTTACTTTCCTCTTCATATCCCGAGCATTACCTGTCCTGACTACATCAGTATCTAAATCTATCAGCAACACATAAACCACATAACATGCGCACGTAATATTGGTTAACTTTACGAAAATACCTTATGGCACGCAGCTACTCAGATTGGCATCCCATTCCCTTTCCGTCCAATTCTCAGTTTAAGTTAAGGTTTATTTTGAAAATTTACCCATTTCACTTAAACTTTGGCTCTGATACCAACTTGTAAGGCCCCGTTCCCGGAACGCTTACAGCTGGTCATTCATCGCACTCAAAACATAATTTTCGTCATCTTATATGAAAACGTCGCAGCGGAAACATTTAAAACAATATCTCATTTAATTGTTATAGCTTTTGTAAAACAATACTTCATTATCAAATTACAAAATTCATGTTACATTTGATTACAAAAGCTTTATAATAATGGATGTCATTCCAAAAGAACTGAGTAGTCGCCCCGTGCCATCCTCAGCAACATACCTGCCAACTGGAAACACATCAAAGTTAGCGTTGCTAAGTGAGTTCTAGTTTTATAATAAAACATACTTTTCTTTTGTAAAACCGTTCTTTACTTTCTTTCAAAATCATACAGTACCTTACATTCGTTCGTGATCATACATCATACGTACATACAGATAATATAATTATTATCTTCCATTACGTTCGTTACAATTATCATTCATCATACATTATTATCTTTCACTTCTTTCTAGATCCTGTCAGGCTTTACCCTCTTCATGGCACTAAGCCACGATTACTGAGGTCGAATGACAAGGAGCCGTTCATACCGCTCTAGATCCGGTCAGACTTTACCCTCTTCGTGGCACTCAGCCACGATTACTGAGGTCGAATGACTAAGATCCCTTTTAGTACATTATTAAGATATTTCATTAACGTTCATTTCATACGTTCGTTCTTTCCATCATTACCTTTCTCATTCATCAACTCACGCCATACTCCCGACTCATGTCCGAAGACTGGTACTGCGCCGGGGTCGGTACACAAACCCCCGACTCATGTCCGAAGACTGACACAGCACCGGAGTACGCGATTCGTTTCTCTTTCATCTCATCTCAGTCTCACGCACTACTCCCGACTCATGTCCGAAGACTGATACTGTGCCGGGGCCTGTACACAAACCCCCGACTCATGTCCGAAGACTGACACAGTACCGGAGTAAGCGATCCACTTCTCATTCATCCGGATCCTGTCTCATGCAACACCCCCGACTCATGTCCAAAGACTGATACTGTGTCGGGGCCTGTAACCAAACCCCCGACTCATGTCCGAAGACTGACACAGTACCGGAGTACGCGACAAGGACCTCTTTCGAGTCTGTTGCGACACAGAGTCGCTCACCTCATACGTATGCTTGCAAGTATTTCATTCGTTCATTCATTCATTAATGCATGCATTCATTCATTACGTTCCTCTTTTCATTATCTTCCACTTTACATTACATAATACTTTCATTTCATTCATTAACGTTCAACGCAAAGCCATGGAAAGATAAACATACATAATAAGGAACATAAACATAAACATACACACATCACCATACAGGGCATCATCATACATACGCATCATTCATACATCACATCACACACATCATACATACTATGCATCACACGCACCGCCATGCCTAACATCACACATAACGTCATACACTTCATCATCATCAACAAGCCCAACATAACGTCTATGACCTCGAAAGTCAACCTACACGAGCCTACGGGAACCTCCCGAGTCAAAACCCATGTCTACACCTTCCCTCGAAGGTCATAAGATAAAACGTTGTTCTCTCGAGCGTATGAACCCTACTTAGGCGTATGGACACCCTCCAGTCGCATGGCCTCCATGCGACTGGCCCTTCATTCGGGTGACTGGCCCTTCATTCGGGTGACTGGACCTTCATTCGGGTGACTGGACCTTCATTCGGGTGACTGGACCTTCATTCGGGTTGACTGGACCTTCATTCGGGTGTATGGACCTTCATTCGGGTGACTGGACCTTCATTCGGGTAACTGGCCCTTCAGTCGAGTGACTGGCCCTTCATTCGGGTGATTGGACCTTCATTCGGGTGACTGGACCTTCATTCTCCTTCCAATCGGCCGAATGGCCTTCATTCTCCCTCCAGTCGGGTGACTGGACCTTCATTCTCCCTCCAGTCGGCCGAATGGCCTTCATTCTCCCTCCAATCGGGTGACTGGACCTCCATTCTCCCTCCATTCGGTTGAATGGCCTTCATTCTCCCTCCAGTCGGGTGACTGGACCTTCATTTTCCCTCCAGTCGGCCGAATGGCCTTCATTCTCCCTCCAGTTGGTCGCGTAGCCCTAGCTGATGCAGAATGCAGTTCATCCCGACTGCAGCCGAGGGTTTTCGGCCTCCAACCTCTTCCAAACCTCTTTTAAGCTCAAATCAACCATCCTAAACCTTAGGGAAACATACCACGACCTCATTCAAGCATAACCACACAAGAAATCAAGCTCCAAACGCATCATACACATACACACATGCATAAAAACGGGTTTTCACCCAAAACTCGAAAATGGGTTTTCAGATGTGTTCCAGCCCTAAAATCAGTTGAAAACGTGTAAAAGAGGGGTCCTAGAACTCACCTTAACGATCCCGTCGAGTAGAGCTTCGATTTGACCCGCTACACGATGATTTCCACGCTCGAATCCACCCGAACCAAGCTTTTCTCCTCTTTTTCTTCTTCTCTTCTCCTCTCTTCTCTTGGCTGAAAATGAGAAGGATTGGGGTGTCTTCCCCCTTTTATACTCCCATTCATCGAAGTTTCTCTCGTTGGCGAGTTTGGTCCCTCGACTTTGGACTTTATTTAATTTTCTTCTTTCGTCGGTTTTAAAAAAAATTTCCGGGCGTTACACATAACTCAAAGACTTAAATATAAAATTCTAAAAAAGAAAAATGAGTAAGTATTAATTTGGAAGAAAAAAACAAAGAGAGAAAATGTTGGGGTTAGTTTAAAAAAATTTCTTAAAGGTTTAAATGTAAAATTGTAAAAAATAGTAGGTTTTTAAGTTTTTTATAAATTTGAAGAAAATAAAAATTATTATGGTAACATTGAGAAAACCTATACATTCACTACTTATAACTTTTTATATTTGTTATTATATAACGATACGACGAGTGTTATCGAGCCTCTTTTCTGACTTGTCTTAAACATTAATATAAATGGGTATTATTATTATAACTATGTAAATATTTAGTGATTATATACTTAAGTGTTTAAACAAAATAATACTTAAATCAAATAGTATTAAATTTAAAATATAAATAATAAATGTATATATTTTAATATTAGTTTATAAATATTATAAATAAGGTAATACTTAAAATGAATGTATATTAAATAATGTATTAATTGGAAGTAATTTATTAAATATGGGCAAATTAGGGTCTATTATATATAGCATTTGTACATTATGTTTAAAATCTTATTTTAGGTGTCTTAAATTTTGGGTAAAATTACAAGTGTGTTATCATAAAATGCTTTATATAATAGTATAGATAATATAGATATAGATTATTATTATTATCATTATAATAAAAGAATTTAGTAATTATATTTAAATATTCAAATAAAATTATACTTATTTATAAATTTAATTATTATTATTATTATTATTATTATTATTATTATTATTATTATTATTATTATTATTATTATTATTATTATTATTATTATTATTATAAAAGTATTTAGTAATTATATAGTTAAGTATTCAAATAAAATAATACTTATTTATAAATTTTATTATTATTATTATTATTATTATTATTATTATTATTATTATTATTATTATTATAAAAGTAATTAGTAATTATATAGTAAGTATTCGAATAACATAATACTTTTTAGTAAATTTAAATGTTAATTTAAAGTATTATAAATGAGTAAAATGCCTTTTTCGACTCTGACGTTCTGTTAAAATTTTAAATTCAAAAACTTTTTTTGTAATTTTAATCACTGTAGTTTATCATATATTATCATTTCCGTCAAATCGACTAACACCGTCAAAATATTTGTTAAATATGAGGGTATTTTAGTATTTTTCAACACCCTAATTATCCAATTAAAATATGTTAATCAATTAATATTCAATTAAAACTAAAAACATATGATGCGACTAGTGAGACCGTGCGCTTTGATTCAAAAGCTTAGATTAACTCTAACCCATAATGTTCAATTGAGGTATGCTGTGTGATTTCAATTAACCTTCACGTTTTGTTCGAACGTGTATCATTGTGGGATTGAGGTCTGTTGTTGTTACGTTTTGTTTGATTGAGGTTTGCTATTATCACGCTTTGTTTGATTGAGGTATGATATTGTCATGTTTGTTCAGCAGAGCTCAATAAAACAAAATGTGAGAACAACAAACCTCAATTGAACAACTGTACACGTTCAAACAAAATGTAAAGATTAATTAAAATCCCACAGCAGACCTCAATCGAACAACATGAGTTAAAGTTAATCGAAGCTTTTAAACCGAGTCGCTTCATATGTTTATTAGTTTTAATCCAATATTAATTGTTTAATTTGTTTTTAATCGGATAATTAGGGTATTAAAAAAGACTATAATTCCCTCGCATTTAACGGAGGTCTTAACGAAGTTAGCGGAGTGGATGAAAATGACAACATTTGGTAAACTATAGTGATTAAAATGACAAAAGTAAAGAGTTTTGGATTGAAATCGAAATGTTAGAGACGAAAATGACATTTTACTCATTATAAATAATATAATATACAATATAATGAACTAAATAATTTCACACTATTAAATAATGTATTAATAATATGCATTGATTAATGTATTAATTAGAAGAAGTTTATTAAATGCGGGGCAAAATAGGAATGATTGCATAGTACACTTGTACCTTGTGACAACCCTAAAACCAAGGTTATGTAGTTTAATATTTCCTATGAAATAATTGTAAATGTTATTTTTTTTATAGAAAATGATTAAAGTAATTTGCTTTGATTATATGAATCATTGAATATGTAATTGAGCATGCATGCATGCATGCATAAATGTTGACGTAGGTATGTATATGACTTGTATGATACAATCTTAGAGTAATATGATTAGTTAGCTTTATATTAAATGCCTTAACTATATGTAATGTATCAAAACTTAAACTTAATTAAACCATATTACATCAAGTAACCTTATGTCAAAAACAAACTAATCTTAAACATTTAAACACCAACTAAAACTCAACTTATTACCCACATCGGTTCATTAGAACCCTAATCTATCCGATTAAACCACTAAACTACCAACTCACCTAGGTAACTAACTAGCTAAATGAGTCATTAACCCCTTAATCCCACCCTTAGCCGGCCCACACACTAAGCAATCCTTGAACCGCCATCTAGCACCACCCTAACACTAATCACCTTCCAACATCTGCCACTTAGCTCTAGCACACTATGCACTTGCCAACATATCTTCCTAATGGTCTACTAAGAAAGTCTATTACCTCACACCTCATCATCCTAAACCTAGACTCGATGATGAGTCTCCCACTTCTTGGCAACCCCTCGGCCGCATGGATCCACCATCACCACACCCACAAACCGTCACAACCACCACCTTCATCACACTCCTTCCACTCTCGGGTTTCAAGTCGCCACCACCATCACTTCTTTGTCTTTGGATCACCAAACATCATCACCAACCTTGCTTCTGGTTCATACAATCAACACCATCACCACCTATTGTTCATCACCAACTAATCGAGATCAATCATCAAGAACCATCTCCTCAACCGGATTATCAAGGATTCAACCAAGTCAATCTCTTTGTTCTCTTCAAACAAACAAGGTTAGATTTCTAAAACATCTAACTAACAAGTTTAAGAAATGAATATGTGTTTCAATAAACACATATAAACCAACTTGTGAAGACTAAATCATCAAGAATATTCACAAGAACTCATGAACACATGATTTTATTCAAAAATCAGTAAGAAATGGGGATTTGAGAGCTGAAAAATTTAAAAGCTTTATAACCAAGGGTTTAGACAAAAGATTACAAATAAAAAGGCTAAAAACCTAGATGTTCTTGATAAATTAGATTAAATACTTAAATGATTGTGATTGTGGGAATAAAATTAGAAGATTATTGGGAAATAATAGAAATTTTGATGTAATAATAATGGGTAGATTATTTTATATAATTTATTCAAGGAAATAAAAGAAAATTGTCATACAAAATCTCCGTACCTGGTAAAAATCTAGAAAAATTATATGATAGACCTTATATTTTATAGGAATTATTGAATAAATTTCATGATTTAATTCGCAGGTATGACTGAGTTTTACAATTTAGAACATTCTGTAATTAGAAAATAGGAAGAAATAGCAAAACAGTGAGTTAAATTATGAAAAATTTACATAAATTATGATATTCTGAATGGAACAGTATGTGTGAATTTGGGAATTTTAGAGACATCTAAGTATTTCTTCCGATTATTATGAAACTTGTAAAATTTCTAATAAATTGCTTATTATGAATTGTTGATCTGAAATTTTATGGAATAAATTAGATTTTTGAATGTTTCTACTGCTGAAATTTGACGATTTTAGGAAAACAGTAGCTATTGGTTTAGAATTTTTAATTAAAGTGCTGAAAATTTTAAAGAAATTTGTTTTATTCTAACAAATAATTATTTTATAGGAATTATTTGACATTTGGCTGGAAATAAAGGTGAGATTCATAGCTCTATTTTTACATTTATGAGTTTTGGGGGAAAAAACATATTGTTTTGTGATTGATGCTAATATAAATAAGGCTTTTGAAATATACTGTCATTGTGCCATAAACTACAACCATTAATTCGGATGAGCAACCGTCTGGTAATATAGGTAGCGCTACTTAGGAAAATATTTCCTGCACCAACAGGATGAGTGTTGTGATGCTATATTATCTGACTCTGTGATTTGTATTTGTGACAATTATAAATCATCGGGCTTATAAGTAGGTTTGGTTGTAATCTTATTTATATTACATCAATATATTTTGTTTAGTGATTAAACCTATGTTCTCACCAACATATTGTTGACTGTTTTGAGTATGTTTTTTCAGGTAACCAAAATGACTAACAGTGTTATGTTTTCATTTGATGTGTACAACGGATGGGGTGAAGTAATAGGGAAGACGTGTGTCAAAGTAACTGTAAATATATTTGATCTTAGTATAATAGTGGATGCGCATATCCATTATTACTGAAGGATGAAGCAGTTACTAAACACTTTTGTACTAGGGTTACATGAAATTGTGTAAAAGTCTTTATGCAGACAAATTTTGTATGAACATAAATGTAACCCATATATATATATATATAAATGTAACCCATATATATATATATATATATATATATATATATATATATATATATATAAGGAAATATGTGATGTTATGTTATATTACTTGTTATATTTAATTCGTGATCAATGTATTCTGAGGCAAAGAGTTACACCCAAACATTTCATGCTTCCGTCAGGATGTGACATACCTAATGCTTAAGTAGTTGTATCAGGTGTATTATTATTTTCTTTTGTAAAATTACACTTGTGTCCCAAAGTTCTGCTTTATATAGTAGTATAGATATAGATAACTTTGATTATCGATTAATGTTGTTTTGAAAAAAAGTTTAAATGAGATGTAATATTGTTGTTTCTATTTATACAGAAGACTTGAACTTGAGTAGATATATAATTGATAGTTTTAGTAAGTGAAATGTGTTAAAATACTTTAATAAAAATACAAGTAGAATAACCATTCAACATATAATTTTAAAAAAATAGGTAAATATGTAATATATATATATATATATATATATATATATATATATATATATATATATATATATATATATATATATATAGATGTGTGTGTGTGTGTGTATTTTAGAAAGGAAAAATATATAATTGATTTTTTCACTTTGGTAAAGATATAATTAATGACTTTAGCAAGGGGAAATATGTAAATGTCTCTTTTTTATGGTTAAAGGGTTGGGTTGAAGTGTTATTAGGTTGAAAACTTGAAATTAATGGATCAAAACATTATTGTTAAAAGTATGACAACTTAATAATATACTATGTTCTAGTGAAAAGAATTTAATCATTAGAAGTCTAGTTAGTGTGCATTATGTTAAACGTTAAACAATTCATATTGAAGAATGTTAATTGGTAAGAGTTCTTAGTCTTCACAGTAGTTCTTTTGAGTTTCAAAGTTTGATTTTTATTTTATTTTTTGTTGTAGTATCATCTAATATCTTTTTATGTTCTTCTTTTACTTTTTACTTTTTTAAGATTTCTTCCATCTTGGTTCAAATCAGTATAGTTGAGTTTAATAAAAGTTAATAAAAGTTTTTTTACATTTATTTGTGCCAAGGATAACAACTCTACTCATAAGCATATAAAAATTAGTGTAACACGAACACAAGTTATGTAATCCATTTATGTAAACAAGGCAAACGAGTTGGTTGTTGTAGAAGAGTTGTCGGATTGAAATTATAAAACATATAAACTTAATTCGTTTGATTAGTCGATATGTTTAATTTTAGTACAATCCCAACAACCCTCTTTAATCAAACGGGTTAGATAGAGAAACTCAAAGCCTGGGTATGTATGTCGTGTTTCGAATTTATTAAAAACTATCAACTTGAAATTAATAAATTTTATCAATTTATTGTTTTGTTATGAATATAACAACCTTAAAATTTTGACTAATAATTTGATTACTAAATGATTAACAAATGTTATATTAATTTTTATACAGTAATATAATGTTGTAATTTACGATGGCATTAAAATTTTCACAAAGAAGTGTTGGATGATCAGGAGACAAAACATGAAGTTTATGGAGAAAAGCAATAATTCATACAATCTCAACAACAGTATTAGTCATAGCTTGGTATTCGGATTCATAACTTGACACAGACACAGTTTGTTGGGTTTTAGCACTCCATGAAACAAGATTTCCACTAAGATAGATGAAGTAACATGAAGGTGGATCATATTATTTCAATGTACCGAGCCCTTCAACATACTTGAGAATACGCGTACCAAACTAAAAAAAATTAGGAAATAGGTGAAGCTAAATAAATTAATTAGCTTGATTTACCATAGAAGAGAGAGTCATGCAAGTAATGGCAAGATATTGAAGTGTACCCACAAGCGAAGGATATAGTGTCGGATCAAGGAAGTGCTTAAAACAATGTTGTTTGTGCCAAGAGGGTGCTCACAAGTTTTGAGTGTATTAAGCCTTCTCGAGAAAGAACATCATGAACATAGTTGGCTTGCCTAAGGAAGAAATCATTATTTGTGTAGGTTATCTCAAGACCAAAAATAACTAAACTTGTCAAGATCCTTTGTAGCGAATTTATTGTGAAGTAGAGTGATAAGACTACAAAAGAGTAATATCATGGATGCATTTATGTGAGAATAATACAAGCCTGGCATTGGGTGAAGCCATATGTCTATGGACGAGTTTTCACCCTTTTAACCAAACTACTGGAATGAAATTTAGAGCGGAAAACCCATTTTGACCCCATAATGGTATAAGAGTGTGGTTGTTGATTAAGATATCCGGTGTGATTCTGATGTAAGTCTTTATTACCTCACATATAATTTGAAGCCAATAGGGGGTTTTAGAAGCTGATTTGAAACCTTTTGGCTCTTTAGTAGAGAAAAAAACATGATGTAGCCCACTTGCAACAAGATGAACAATGTTATATGGTAGGTTTTAAAAATACAAGCTCATTACTGAGTGATCATAGGTTGAAAATAAGCCAAAGGTGGCAAAATTGGTTGCTAAAAGGAAATAGAAAACAGTGTTGAACTAGCAAGTCATGCGAGTGGTTAGGTCGGCATGGCCACCGGTTAGTAGATGCCTTAGTAATTGACATTTGGCATTGTGAGCTGGGGATAGAAGAATACACATTATTTAAAAAGAGTGTCATGTAGGCAATTACCCTGGAGTCAACACACCAGTATGCATAAAGGTTGGTAACATTTACATGAAAAGCATGAGCTAAGTTGGAATTAATATATGAAGTTTAGTGAGAAAATTTGGTTAGATTAGGCCATTAGGGTAATTATTTGCATAATGAACATCGGTTTGACAAAGGTGACAACTATAGGTTGTCGACTTTACCATGGCACTCGAACAATCTCCCATTTGGAGCTATTCGAGTGACTTCCACCCTGATTGTTTGATCCAAAAATGAAGAACCTAAGTCGTTGGGGTGAATAAAAAAACAACAATTGAGGGAGACATATCATGCAAGGATTGAAGAAACGGTTCATGACTCTCAACTTGAGAAAGAAATTATTGAAAAGGTCATGTTGAATAGCTTGTCAGCAGTGTAGAAGGTAGTGGCGACGACTATGATGGTGCTAATGGTGATGATGGTGGTGTTGTTAAAAATGAGTGTAGTGTTGACAAGCAATGATTGTGGTTATCATTTACCAATTTGATCCCGTTTTAAGTTAAAAATATAATAAAAGTGGTACATTTGACGTGTTCTATTAATTAAGTAGACAAAAAACAGGAGTGACAAAACAGGTCTTATCGTGTTTAACAGGTTAGAGATGACGTGCATAACTCACGTATCAAACTTGCAAAATACTTGTTTAACTACTTAAATATTATGCCTATAATTTTTTATATGTTTTTATGAACCATGAATGTGAAATAATAAAGTCTAGCCTTCTGATTTTAATTATTTTAAAAAATGTAAAAAAATAAAAAATATATTTTTATTAAACATAATTAATCATGCCACAAAACAGGTCGGAAATTATCTGCCCTAATAAGTTGACTACAATATACTAATATTAATATGCAACTCTTGTATCCCAAAATCAACCTACTAGCTTCCCAAAACGAAGTCATGCTTATCACCTCTATGGATCTATTTTAGCAACCCTAACCGTTTAGAAACTTCAAACCATAATCAACTTAGTTCATATTTTCATTATCACTAAAGTTACAACCAATAAGTATAGTTAAAAAAAAGTTCAATATATAAAATCCTCAAGACTTACCAATGTATATAAAATATATTATATTGTTCTCATATTCAACCTACTCTTAAATTCTTATTAATAAGTTAATCCTATACAATCCAAAACACCCAAACAATTTTATTATTCTTTTCAAACCATAAGATATAGTATATTTCTAGTAAACTATAGCTAGACCAAACACAACTTCAATTCATAAAATATGCACAAGATGCACCTCACGAACCTTCATCTTTGCAACCCTTAAGTCCCAAAGTAACATCTTTCAACTATAAATAAACCCTACACAAGTGTTATCCTCCACATCACACTCTCATAAACCATAAAACCCTCAACACTTCAAATATCCTCCGGCTGTTCACTCTTCACCACCACCGTCAACACCGTCGTCCACCGCCGTCGTTCACCGCCATCTGCCGCCACAAACGACGGTGACAATGATGATGTGTAAACAAGCTCAAGCGTCTTTACTGCAAATACCCATCAAACTATCTTTACTCCGGCGACGGCCGCAGAAGGAGAAAGTTGTGGTGGTGATGGGCGTCACCGGCGCCGGAAAATCAAGACTCGCCGTCGACATCGCCACGCGCCACCGTGCAGAAGTCATAAACGCCGATAAAATGCAGGTGTATCAAGGGCTAGACATCACCACCAACAAGATCACCGACGACGAGTGCTCCGGCGTCCCCCACCACCTCATCGGAATCGCCGATCCCGACGACGACTTCACCGCCGGAGACTTCGTCAGAACGTCCTCACTCGCCGTGAAATCCATCGCCGGAAGAGGGAAACTCCCCATCATCGCCGGAGGATCGAACTCCTTCATCGAATCACTGATCGATGATCGGAACTACACTTTCCGATCACGATATGATGTGTGTTTCTTGTGGGTCGACGTCGCAATGCCGGTGCTCCACCGGTTTGTCTCCGATAGAGTTGATCGGATGGTCGCCGGAGGAATGGTGGAAGAAGTACGGAAGCTTTATAACCCCATGAACTCCGATTACTCCACCGGAATCCGACGAGCTATCGGAGTACCGGAGTTTGATTCCTTTTTCCGATCGGAATATTCGTCTTCTTCCGACGAGAAGACCCGATTGAAATTGCTATCATCCGCCATTGACGAAGTGAAGATCAACACATGCACACTTGCATGTCGGCAGTTGAGAAAGATTCATCGTCTGATTAACGTTAAAGGGTGGAAGATTCACCGGATTGACGCCACCAAAGTGTTCGAACTCACCGGCAGCTCCGCCGACGACGCGTGGTCGGAGGTGGTGACGGCGCCGGGAACCACCATCGTCCGCCAGTTCCTCCACAATCACTCCCCTATCGCCGCCACCGACGCGCTCTCCGGCGGTGTTATTCCGCAATATGAAAGACGGCCGCCGGTCGCCGCCGTGAGTCGATGATCTCCGGTCGCCGGAGATAATATTCGGTGATCAATTTGCAGAAATTAAATTATTTTTGGTTCGAATATATGTTATGTAGGGAGAGTGTTGTACGGTACAATATAGTGATGCATGTTGGAAGGGTAAAAAGACGGAAATACCCTTGTAGAGTAGGAATAATAATAATTGGGATAAATTATTTAAATTTGTATGACAGTGTATGTATGATCTGTAAAAGGAGTGTGTACAAAATATAATACAATGAATCTATGGTTCTGTACGACTGTTGTTTGGTCTTTGTAGTGTCAAAGGAAAGTGGGATTTAATTATGTATAAAAACACTCTCCCCACACGGTTTTGTGTATAACTAATGTCAAATTAAATAATTTTTATACGGAATATAAATTTTGTGCGAAGGGTAGAAAGTTTGTGAGCTCAATAATATAGTTACGCGTGACCTTCTTTTAAAAGGAGGCGGAGGGGTAGTGGGTAGTTGTCCAGGCTGCTGATTCTTATCGTATAGGTATTTATTCGTGTGATAGTTAATGGCTCAGGTAGTAAATTAACATATCTGATATACTAATAGTGCGTGTAACTACGTGGCAATTTCTAAAACACGATAAATATCTCATATTTAAATAACTTTGGTGATGTATTCTCCAACATAGTGACTGGTAGTTTGTCTTTTACGCTCCTTGGTTACAGTCGCACGAATACAATCCATTGATTACAGTTGCATTATCCGAAACGGTTGATCTTCATCGTGACCCTAAGATTATAGTTGTCACATCTAAAAAGAGCCAGGGTTTCACGAAAGAAAAAAGGAAATGATCTTTCGGTTGGTCGTATCCAAAATGGTGGTGTCGCCATAGTTGATTTTTGTTTGAACAGTATCATTGCAGATCTAGTTTTGCAAAAAAAAAAAAACTGATTCACACACAATTGATGGATCCTTTTCTATATCTTTTCACTTGTTAGAGTTTAATTTTACTCATTTCACTTGTTATAGTTTAATTTTACTCGATCGTTTCCAATTAGGGTTACAAGATCAATTCATTGCATATTGTATAATTAGTTTAAACTTTTAGGTTTTAAAGTTTTTTTATTTTGTCTGGTGATATCATTTCATTGATTATTGTAAGAGTAGGCTCCACTTGGGATTGTAAAATTTATAGAGAGAGGTGGATTTGAGGAAGATGAACCAGATTTGAGAAAGATGATCGTCATTGATAGTCGTGTTCTAGGTTGGCGGGAGAGAATGAGAGTATAGAAAGAGGGTAGTTTTTATTTTCTTTATTAGTTTTCACGTGGTAAGGATAGCCTCGTAAGATCACTCCAATTTTAACATAATATGCAAACGTGTTAGTTATATGGACTGAAATTGAAAATAACAAAAGTATAAGAAGGATAAAAAAAGAAAACTACAATGTCTTTTAGGGAAAAAAAATCAAATTAAAGTGACAACTCTAACCATAGCATATGGACAAAAACGTAATTTACTATTGAAATAATACAAACCCATGCCCTTATTTCTTTGGTTAAGACACAAAACCTTTATTGGGAAATAATGTATTATCAAATGGATTAATATTAGATTTCTTTATTTGATAATAACTTGAAATTGTGTCTTGTGAGTTGTAACATTAAGTTGCAAATTAAGAATAAGCATATATCACATGCATGTTCGAACACATTTAGCAAATTAACAAGAATAAAAACTAATTCAATATGTCAAAGCTTTAATCAAGCATCGAAAGTACAAAACTGTCGTTGACATATGAAGATCAAAGGTTAAACTATATGTTGGAATTAGAAAATGTATAAAAACAAAGTTTTAAATCAAACAATCAAAATCATATAATAGATTTTCAAGATAACTAAAAATATCCACCAATATAATAACTAAAATTACAAACTAAATCTCATAAATGGTTTTCAACAAATAGTTATAATGTAGTGGGATTTTGATTATACAGAAAGAGATCTTGCTTGAAAGACGCAAAAGATTGGATCATGCTAAAAATAGAACAAATAATTGTTACTAATCTTTCTATTTTTTATTTAAAACTCTTTCCAATGCACGTAAGACCTCTTATTATTTTTAGAAACTTAAAATATAGAGATGATATATGACAAAGGGTTTAAGAGTGTAAATGTGACTATATCATAATATTCACAACAAGAAAAATGTGAAATGCCCGTTAGGAGGTCGTTGAAGTGACCACCCCAAGCAACCACCATTTTGGCATTCTTCACCTCTGAATTTTTTGTGTTTTGGTTATAAATAGAATCATCTCACACCATTTTGCTTCACCTCTTTTGCTCTTAACATATTTTAAAACACTTAGAACATATTTATCTATAATTCCATCATATTCTAACACCAATTTAAAGAGAAAAGATCAACATCAAAACCAAGAACAAAAATAAGTTGTGCTTTAACTTAGATAATTCTTGTTTTTTATTGGTGTTGTATTTGATTAGTGAGTTTTCACTATTGTTATTTGAATCAAGTGGGTTAGTGATTTGAGGAAAAGTGATACTAAGGTAATCATTTTCTTTAAAAAATGAGACATATCGTATTAACGATCACTTCCAGTCAAGAGATAATCTAGTGGGGTAAACTCTCGATTGAAGATCGGGAAGAAAAGATAGAGTGAATTTGTTAACATCCACTTAAACCTCTATAAATCAATGTCTTTCCTTCCCTTAAACTCTTTACATTTCATGTATTATTGTTTGTGTTGGTTGATAAACAAAAGTTTACATTCAAACTTAATCGATATGTATCGTTATTACAACTTTCTAAGCAAGATTTTTGTTAACCTGAGAATATACACGCATACACATTTTTACTATCAGGTTGCAAAGCGATTAAACCAAACAGAACCGGACCAAAATTGTTTAAAGTATATTCAGTACTTAGTTTGATTTTAACTGAAACCGAATTGAGTTTTTAATCCAACTAAAGAAAACTAGTTTTTATTCTATATGTTAGTATCCTGGTACATATCTAGTAGCACAAGATTTTTATTCATATCAAACTCAAAGTTTAATTTTAGCAATCCATTTTTCTGGTCCATACCAAACTCTAAGTCCATGCTAAACTCAAAATCTGCACCAAACTCCAAGTAGAAATGAAAAGTGATGAGAAATGTCGAAACTCGAAACCGTGAGCGAGTAAGCGTCGAAGTTAGGGGCATAAGGCAATACACAACCACCAAATTGGTGGTGACCAGAAACCCACAATCACATACTCGCCTTAGTAAATCGACGGTTCGCCACTTCTAATCATCCACTGATTTGGATGTTACCATCTTATGCTTGTTTTTATCCATCCGAGGACTAATTCCACATCATAATCTTTTTATCCACATAAGCTGAGCCTTGAAGCAACTTAAGGTTGCTACTTGTGACCTTAAGATCAAGGGTTCAAGCCATGAGAAACAACTTCTTTCACAGAGTGTAGGGTAATGTTGCATACATCAAATCACAAAACATTCCAAGCCCTCTTAGATCTTGCTTTAAGCGGAAGCTAAGTCAAACATCGTACACGCTGATCTTCAAGTCCAAATTTATCGGCCATATATAATGCGGGCCTTAACACTATGATAAACATTTATGATCGTCAAGAAGTCAAGATTTGATTCTATGATGGTGATTATGTTAACAAAATCGTATAGTTTTAACTCCGGTTTTCGCCTTTTCGGTTTCAAGAATCTCAATTCGGTTCAAACCAATTAAACCTAACCCGTTTAGTCGTTTACAGTTGACGCACATTTAGCCCAACAGTTGTACACATTCATCGTACATATGTTTGCAGCCCATATGTAGCCCATCTTCCACCCCTCAGGTTTGACTCCACACACTTGCTCACTTTCCCTTTTGCATTTGCTGTTGCTCCGCCGCTCAGCCCCTAAATCGAGTGTCGTCGGAGCAGAAGCCACCGGTGATTTCTTGCTTTTCAGTTCAACAACCGACTCAAGTTCGATAATCGACTGTACTTCATTCTTTTTGCCGTTCATCAGGTTTTATTTCAACCCTTTTTTTGGTGATTGTTAATTTGGAATCACATGAGTTGTTTGGAGATTGTTGATTTTGATTTCTACTCTTTTGCCTGATTGTTTGGCGGTGGTTATTATGAATCGTAGTTTTGTAGTTTGAACTCACAAGTCACACAACGCTACAACAGAATCGCTCACATTTTTATGTTTAATCCCTAAAAAAACCCTAATTTTGTTTAAATAATCTATCTACTCGATTTCATAAACGGGATTCGAGTTTTGCTGCTAAATTAGGGTTTTTTTGGTAACCAAACCGAGTGCATATTCGGTTTTTGGCTCGGTTTTGACGGAATTGAATGCACTCATAGAACAGGGTAAATTGCATAACTTTTGAGAGGCTTATTGATGTTCTGCCATTACATAGTTTGTATGTGCTGATATAGTTTTAAGTAATCAATTGAGTATATTAGTTTGATTGATCTATGCCTATATCATTTGAATATATTAGTTTTGCTTGATCTATAATTTTTAAGCAATCAACTTTGTGGGTACTGTGTAATCTGTTTATTAGGTTGAAACTGAAAACCGAATTGAATTCGAATCCAGTTTTTGGTTTGGTTTTGAACATGTTAAGGGAACTGAAATCTGAATGGATGAACACCCCTATATACATGAATTTACCATATGTGAAGTAGGAATTCGAGAAACTAACGACGTCAATGTCGACTATTTGCATCGATATGTAAGTTTGAGAAAGATACATACTTTTATCACTGGATTTGATAAAATTGAAGTTAGATACTTGAATGCTTTAATTGGTTTTCAGTTTTCACCCCCTAAAGTATAACCACTCAAAACATGTATAACTTTTTAGTCTGGTTTAGTGCAGAAATGGCAGGCGAGAGGCGGGTGCTGACGCTAGGTGGAAAAGGATTTTCCCTCTCTTCATCTTCTGTTTTTGAATTCTCTACTGCTTCTCCTCCCCCACTTCTCAAAATCGACCCCTCTGCTCTTGCTAGACTATCTTCATCTTCTTCGGGTCATAAACCATCATCTTCATTCAAGCTTCAACTATCAGTGCCTGATTTTCTAACTGCTGAGGAAGCCAGAGCTTCTATTCTTCTGCTTTTGTACAAGTTATTGCTTGGTGGATCTTCATCCTCTGCTGCTGCTGCCTCTCAGCTGTCGGATATCTTAAACAGTGATTCTCAAACCTTAACAATTGACCTTGATTTTGACCGGCAAGAGGATGTTGATCTGTTAACAAAATGCTGGCCAGATACTACACTGCATGCCATCTGCGCTCTTTTGGACTACACTGCCACCTCCTTGGCCACCGTTGCTGATGCTGTTGCAGCATTGTCTTGTGAGGCTTTGAAAGCTGACTCTTCCACCTTTAATTTCTTTACGGACTCTGGTGATGGTTTTTCTGACAAAGATAGAGCCTCAGTGGCTAGTGATTTCAAGGTCTTGCTTAATGGATCAAAAATGAAAAGTGATCTGCAATGTGAGCAAGTTTTTGACATTCCCAGAATTCATGGTCGTTTGAGGTCTTTATGCAAATCAGTCCACTCCTCAACTCGGGTCGAACTGAATTCTGCCCCGCTAGTAAATGGAGCTGACAGCAAGAACTTGACTTCGTTCTTCTCGTCTCTTGCTTTTTCCCTTCAGGATCTTGGCGAGAGTAGTTGGCTCAGAGCAAAACTTCTTCTGGAAGGTTTAGCAAAAGAGGACAAATATCCTAATTTGGTTGATAGTTTCACTGCTGGATGTCCCGATATTGGTCAATTGAATTCATCCATTACATCTTTTGTAACTTTCAAGATCGAAAAGAACTACATCAGGTCCTTGCATGAAATTTATATTTTATCCGAGGCTGTGAGAAAGATCCTTTCTTGGGAAGCAACGGTTACTTTCATCTCACTTGAGGGTAATGAGTTGATACAATCACAAAACGATGCTAATGGTGTAAGTGTGAAACCGGAGAAAAAAAAGGACAAGAAAAAGAAGGTTATGGGAAAAGGCACAACTGTGTTGATGCAGTTTGTACACGATAGATTAGGGTTTGTGACAAATAAGCTAATTGATAGTTCAGCCCTCCCACAGAAAGTATCAGAGGGTTTTCTCTCCTTATTGGACTTGAAATCGTCTGGCTTTGAACATCTACTACAGAAAGTCAAAGAAGTTGTTGACAGCAATGAAAGCAGACGGCTTCCCAAGATTCCCAAGGTAATATCTTGGATTTTTATTGTGATTTTTTATGCCCGGGACCGTTCTGTTGTGTAACTAATCTGCTTCTCAATATATCTTTTTGGTATGACAGGGGACTCGTGATTTTGCAAAAGAACAGATGGCAATAAGAGAGAAAGCATTCGCAATCATTGCCAATGTATTTAAGAGACACGGTGCTATGGCTCTCGATACCCCTGTATTTGAACTGAGGGAAACTTTAACAGGGAAATACGGGGAAGATTCAAAGTTGATTTATGATCTGGCTGATCAGGTGACATATCTGTAGTTAGTGTATTAACTTTTGCAGCTGTTTTTTCCTTTGTCTTTTTTGTTTCTTCATGTACAATGTTTTATGATTTTTTTCCCATGTCTTATTTGATTTTTAGGGTGGCGAGCTTTGTTCTCTGCGGTATGACTTAACAGTTCCATTTGCTAGATATGTTGCTATGAATGGTATCACGTCATTCAGACGGTACCAGATTGCAAAAGTGTATAGAAGGGACAATCCATCTAAAGGAAGATACCGTGAATTTTATCAATGTGATTTTGACATTGCTGGTGATGAAACTACAGGGGCTGACTTTGAGGTGGTTAAAATTTTGACTGAATTACTGGATGAGTTAAACATTGGTGCTTATGAGGTACGTTTTCTTTAGAAATTGTACGTGTTATCTTCATTCTTGTAAAGCAGTATCTCGTTCCATCTTGTTACCTGTTATGTTTTATCTACCCAACAATATTCCTACTTTTTCCTGCAGATAAAGTTGAACCATCGGAAGTTACTGGATGGAATGTTGGATATATGTGGTGTGCCATCTCACAAATTTCGAACTGTTTGTTCAAGTATAGACAAATTAGACAAGCAAACATTTGAGCAAATTAAGAAGGAATTGGTAGGTAAACTGCTCTATTTCAATATTGCTTGAAACTAAGTTTGCTATGAGTGATTACTAAAACGTCTTTAGACTAAGCATAGCATGCAAGATGAATAAACAGCACATTCTGCAAATTGACTTAATATCTATGACCGCTCTTTTTGAGTCTTTACCTTTTTATTAGATTGTAGAGAAGGGGTTAGATGCTGAAACAGTGGAGAAAATTGGTTCATTTGTGACACTAAAGGGTCACCCATTGAAATTATTATCCGAACTTAAGACAGAAGGAAGTCAATTTCTGAAAAACGAATCATCAAATCAAGCGTTGAATGATTTAGAGAAGTTATTCCAAGCTTTGGACAATGCAAGATGTGTGGACAAAGTGGTTTTTGATTTGAGTTTGGCAAGAGGCCTTGATTATTACACTGGGGTCATATATGAAGCAGTTTTCAAAGGAACAACACAGGTCACAATTTTTTGTATTATATATTTTTCTTTTGCATCATATAACCCGCATTATATCTTTTTATTTAAATTTATGATTATGCTTCTCAGGTTGGTTCAATTGCTGCGGGTGGACGCTATGACAACCTTATAGGCATGTTTGGTACAAAACGTGTTGCTGCAATTGGTGTCAGCCTGGGAATTGAGCGTGTATTTGCAATAATGGAAGAAAACCAAAAAGAAGGGAATCAGGTAAAAACACGGGTTAGTCATAATCTGTGTTTTGCTCCAGGTGTCGTTTTAAAAACCTGTTTGTATTGTTTTATAGGTTGTGCGAGCCAGTGAGACACAAGTTTTAGTGAGCATACTGGGGGATGACTTATCTTTAGCAGCTAAACTGGTGAGCATGTGCTGGGATGCAAAACTGAAAGCAGAGTTCATGGTTAATAAAAGGTTGACTAAGCACTTTGACCGTGCCAAAGAATTCGGGATCCCTTGGATGGTGATTGTTGGTGATCGTGAAATAAAAGAAGGAATCGTCAAGCTGAAAAATAAGGAGGCTAATGTTGAGCAAGAGATCCCTACAAGCGATTTTGTCAATGAGCTCATCAGACTTATGAACACCCAGGTAACCGAAAAAGGAAACTGAGGTTATTTATTGTTTTTAGATATTCGATTAGTGGTCAACTGTTTCTATTGGACCATGTCTCTAGCCAAATGTCACATTTCTTCATATTAATACTTAAAGTGAAACAATAGACACGGTTTTAAGAAGAAACTGTCGACAGGAAGCGAATTTTAACACAAATTCAGACACATTTACAACTGAAAGTGAAAATGATCTTCACAGAGGTTAAGATTTTGCTCTGTTGCCACCATATTCATCTGTCACTCCACTCATAGGTTGCTGAAAGCAAAGGGCAAACAGAGAATCTATAACATATAACCAAAAAGGTAGTCTAGCCATTAGGCAGCGACATATTGTACCTTTATGCATGACAATGTGTACCGCATATCACTTGCAGACGCTTGGTGGTGAATGCCAATACTAAACCCTGCACCGTATTTTCTTTCAACTTCACGTGCTGTAAACTCACAAGTTAACAAGGTTATTGATCTACTAATCTTGACTTTGAACGATTAATAGATCAATTCATACCTATGTGGCATATGTTGCCAAAATCGGCACCTAGCCACGATTAATTGGTAATCAGCTTAGATTTAGCAAATCAGCCCATTAATCGGTCAATGGTTAAAGGCGGTCAAAATCGGGCCTAGGTGGTTCTTATCACTGACTTTCCGGCAATTCTGGCCAAGCCTTGGAAATTCCGGTGCACCTTGAAAATTTTAGCCAGATGTGTTTATATATATCTAAACCTGAATATTTTTATAAAAATTACATATAAAAATGAATGCATATATAAACAAAAAAATATATATAAAAGTTGCAATCTGATTTATCTCGATTAATTGCTAGTTAGTGCTCTACTGCTTGTCTAGCACCTAGCGATTTTCGTAATGTTGATCTGGTGTTAAAAATACCATGCTTTTCTATGATTTTGCCCAACTTTAGTGCAGTGATATGTGACCCATGTGACCCCTCTATTATTTCAAAAGAGACCTGCCGACTGCCGAAATTCAATATTATTAAGATACGTGACTTTAATTAACACTTCCGGAAAAACAAGATTAATATTTGCAAAAAATTAAAAACTTTTGCTTATTGAGATATAACTAGAGGTGTCATTTATTTTAACAAGACAAAAACATTCGGATTGTCATTTCTAATTGGCTCAATAAACAAATCATGTTTGAATTGAATTGTTTATCCCGTTTAATTAAATAGGTTGCATTGTTTACCCATTTAAAACAAGAAGAAAAATATGAGTCCAACCATGCTAACATGTTTAAGTATTTAACTCATTTATACAACTGGTTTGAAACCTAGGTTTATGGGTTTCAAACTGATTGTTTGATATGTTTGACTCACTAACAACATGACAACAGCCTAATAATCCTTTTGACTTATTTAGATAATTGGGTTACTATTATTGGAAATTTTAAGTGTTCTACACAGATAGACATGTGAGTTTTTTAATGCTACAAGCAAACGACCCAACAACTTACTAAAGCCATTTATTACACAACCTGAGTTAGTATGACACTATGGATATCAGGAATAATAAATGTGAAAGGCTTTAATAGACATGATATGATATGATACTCCCATCTTCGTTATGTCTCCCCTAATTGTTGAAATCCCTCCATCTTCGTATATGTCGGACCGGAGATCTACTGTTCTAGTCACCATTACAGCCGGAGAAAACCATAACAAGCAGTAATTTTACAAATGGTGCAAGCAATTTCATAATTTAATACCAAAACTAAAAGTATAGAAGACTATTGGAATCAAAACTAAGCATAAATCTGATATTCCTCATGATTACTTTCAATCAACTTAAATGTAACAAAATGGAATCCTTGGAAACAACAAAGCTACAAGAAAATAGGGAATTGTTTTGATTGAATCAAAATCAGATAATAGAAAATGGGAAACAGAGAGAAGGAACCAACTTGCATCAGCATAACATGTAGGATGTAAGGTCTTGGATTTTTTAGATTGTGGATAAGTTACTTAAATTGTGAGTTCGCTATTAGGATTTAAATCATCACAATGATTGGAGTGAAATGGTGCAAGTCTAGGGCTGCAGACGAACTGAACGTTCAACGAACAGTTCGTGAACCGTTCGGCGGGAGGTTGTTTGTTCGTTTAGCAAATGAACGAATACGGACAAGAAAATTTCGTTCGCTTAGTTAAACGAACGAACATGAACACAAGCCGCATTCGTTCATTTATGTTCGTGAACGTTCGATAATGTGTTCGTTTATGTTCGTTAATGTCCGTTCGTGAACGTTCAATAATGTTTTCGTTTATGTTCGTTAATGTGTTCGTTTATATTCTTAGTTTTTGTGTCAGTTATTTTTATGACTATTATATCAAGTATTTTTTGATATTTATGTTAAGTACTTATTTATTTTGATAATGTAAATTTTATTCTAAAATAAATCTATAATAATTTGTATTCGTTTGTGTTCATGAGCTTTTTTGTATTTGTCATGTTTATGAATACTTGTTTGTGTTCGTTTGCTTTTGTTTGTGTTCATTTGCGTTCGGTAAGTGTTTGTGAACAGTTCATGAACATGCTCATTTTCTTAATGAACGAACACGAACAAAGAATCTCGTTCGGTAAGTGTTTGTGAACACTTCATGAACATATTCATTTTCTTAATGAATGAACACGAACAAAGAATCTCGTTCGGTAAGTGTTCGTGAACGGTTCATGAACAAGTTTATGTCTTAACGAACGAACACGAACAAGTCCTAGTTCGTGTTCGTTAGTTTCGTTTGCAGCACTAGGTGCGACATCTCAAGAACGTGTACAAATGATTGCGGTTATAATCATCATTGGTTAACACTTACTTCTAAATTAGTGGAAAAATCCATGAGTGGCAACTTGACATTGGTTACAACTATCAATAAGTTGAAAGTTGTCATTACTCATGAGTTGCGACTGCTTGATCCTTTGTTACTTATCTTAGTTTCCACTGAAGCATAATTTGCAACTAATAATTAAATTGATGCTGATTATAGTTAGCAAAAGTATATTATAATTAAAAAAATGATTATATTTAAGATTTTTTTACTTGTGATATTATTCTGTATGAAGCTGATATGTTACAAGAGTGTGGTTTCACGATATCATTCTTGTTTCTCCCTCCGCCAAACCTATTGACGCCACAACCGTCGAGGACCACAACCACCACACTACCTCCGGTCTCCCACAACCACCCTCCGCCAAACCCACCGCATGTTGCCCTTCCTGAAACCACCACTTTGACCCAATACATTTCAACAAAACTGTGACCTTACAAGTGAATCAAGGGAACAACCATGTGCGTCATCCTGTCACCCAACGTTTATATACTTTTATGAGTGGATGAAGTGGAATAGTAAAAAAAATATTAAAAATATAATTGAAGATGTATTGTTAAATTGAATAAAGATAAATATAAGGAATTAGACGTGAAACGTGGAAGATTTTTATAAAAATAAGAGATGAAATTTAGAAATGATGTAATTTAGTTAAATTATAAGGATGAATATAGAAAATGAAATGATGAACTATGAATGCTCTAATATTGTCTACTAACTATAAACTAATCTCTCCTTAAATTTATCTACGATTAGTATACAAAAACACGTAATGATACACAGGATTATTAATGTTATAAAACATGTTTATGTTAGACTATAATTGTGTTTTGATTTTTCTACACTATTTTTCATTGTTGACGTATTTGTATATCCTATTATTTATTTATTTATTATGTTTTTCTGTTTTGAATCCGGTTCGATCAATCCGACCGGTAAACCTTTAAATCAACTGGTTCTTTATCTGGTATGATTGTAAAAACATTAGTCACAACTACTAGAAAAAACATAGTGATAAAAATGTATATCCTTCCCAAAAAATGTTAACTTCTACCCTCACTTGAGGTTTGAATTTATGTTTGGACTAGGATCCTAATAGATTAGGGTCTTCAATAGCCAACAAATGTGTCACTTTACTAAACTTATAAAAAAATTATTATTATTATTATTAATATTATTATTATTATCTTGATATCTTGATTACGACCCGCACAATTTCTTAGGAAGGGGGTTATCTTGACATTGCCACCGTCTCATGAGTTATGAGCTTCGAAAAGCCAATTGAAATACTCATGTTTCGTCTTCTCTCTTAGGGTTTGAATCTCTCAACACAATTGTAACTCAATCGATCGAAGGTAATTCATTGAAACTACTCTCAATCTTCTCTTTACGCGTTACTATTGTAATATTGCATTAGAACTCTTTTGATCATCTCGTTTCACCAATCGTAACGATCGCACCGAACAATTGTTTGGTAAGTTTATTTTGATATATGTGTTGGACACTGAATTGTCTTCAAATTTTACTCGACGGAGTGTAAATTGCATGACGTCGGGCAGTTTCTGTTGTTATCGTATGCTTTTGTATGATCAATTGAAGATGAAATTAGCTGAATTTGTTGATTTTTGGTTAAATTTTGTTCGTTTTTTTTGAGTTTTTAATGGATTAGTTGTTTAGCTGTTGATCAATTTGTATTTTATTGTGTTCAGGGTTAGGTGCTGTTGAACATGGGATTCAATTCGGTGTATAGGGTGTTACAGGAGGTTTTTCCACAGGTATGTGAATTTTGAGTATGATTACTCAAGTATTGCATGAATGAAGGATCAGTATGTGGTGTACAATAATCCTTATTGACCCAAAACCACCCAAAAACAGTGTCACATCATCAAAACGTTTTTTTTTCAACACTTATCTACCTCAATGTTTAGTATTATGAAAAAAATATAAAATGAGCCCCACCACCAAGCTGTTTTCACATTCATTAGGATGAACTGCACCCCAAAACCAAAAGCTCCTCAATGTTGAGGGACGGCAAGATCGACGCCATGTGGCCAAGAACAGTGAAAACTGTCTCTGTTGGGGATGGTATAACATTTGCATACGAATACAATTATTTGATTAGTTTAGCTGCGGGAGAGCTAATCAACAAACGGTTAGAGTAATAGTAGTTAACACACCCTTTTCTTATCTCTATTTTAATTACAAGTTCTATGAAATTTAGACTTTTTCAAACCGGATTAATTATAGGTAGTGAACTACTTTTTGTGCAGGTTGATTCTCGTGCTTTGAAAGCTGTGGCTATAGAACACTCTAAGGATGCTGACACGGCTGTTGAAGTTGTTCTTGTTGAGATCATTCCTAATCTTCCTGTAAAGCCACTTACAGTTGGTTCTTCAAGTAATAGCAAGAGTTCACTCGGTTTCATTGAAGGTATTTGGCATTCTATAACAGTTTTGTAGATTGTTGTTTGGTTTTTGTATATCGTGCATTTATTTTTGATTTGATAGCTGCAGGTGGTGGTGAAACTGGTCAACTAGAGTCAACTATGGATCATTTAATTATTAACCCTTGTAATCATGAGCAGTCAACTGAGGCTTGTGTTGTTTCAAGCATTGATGGAAGCTTAACAGGTGTAGCGGAAGGTAGCATTATCGTGTAGACTTTACTTATGCTTACTTGATTAAGGGTTGCTTGACTTTGTGTTATGAAAGTGATTTTTTTTGTTAGGCGCAATATTCAGATTTTAGTGCTCTCATATAATAATTCAGATTTTGATTATCTCATCGTTTTGTGATCAAACAATTAGTTCTACACTAATTGCCGCAAAATCATATAATTGAAGAAAGCTAATACCACCTTTTTATCTTTACTTTGTATATTTTTACCTTCTTTCCGATTATAATTGCAAATGGCAGTTCTATAGAAAAAAATTAATAAACAACTTGTGAACAATTATTAGTTGATATAAATTGAAATGCCATACTTTTATGTTAAAACATTATATAAGAACACATGGAAGCAAGTATTTGCCTTTTAGATAAGAGGATGTCAACTTATCAAGTTACAAATTTGTGTTGGTAGGTCATTTAGTCTATTTCTATGAATTTCAAAAATAAAGTAGTTAATGGTGGGGTTGCTGGTATCCTTTTTGTAGTGATGAATCATGTATGTGTTTCTAAGAAAAGGAATTTGTCCATTTTTCAGGGTCTAATTTGGGTCATGCGTTATTTTCTTAAATAAGCAGAATTCACTATTCCCTCCAAAAACTAATTGTTCCTATTACTACAATTTTAAACAGAAAACCACAACTAAAAAAATATCTTCTGTACCACATTTCATTACCGCTTATAATCTGGTTTCGACTATTTTTCATTTTCTTATGTTGTTTTTGGGGGTATTACTTTCTTTCTCCTGATTTTGACCTGATCTTCTTTATTTGTAGCTTCAGATGCTGTTTTTTCTGCTCAAGTTAACAGTCACACAGTTATAGAGCCTGTAAATTTGGAATCACTTACCACCTCATCTTATCATGATGCAAATGGTGACACGACTGAATGTTCATCAAAGTTTTTGGAGACCTTTGGAGACAACAATAGTAATAATCATGATAGTGGTGGTTCTGACAACCATGGTCAAGGATGTGCAAAAAATGGATGTGAAAATTCTGATCTTGAAACATTGTTTGTTCCAGTAAGAAATCAGATAGTTGGAGTTTGTGAAACAAACTTAGTTGCAACTCAAGAATTAGATCCAAGTTCATCAAAATCCACATCTGAAAAAGATGCTTTTGCAGTTGAGTTTGTTAATTCAGAGGATGAGTCAGGTATGGGTTCTGTGCTTACTAGATCAGAGGAAATATGTAGCACTGAATTTCTTGAGGAAATTATTGAAGATGCTAAAAATAACAAGGTAAATTTGTACCTTCGATATCCAACTTCTTGTAGTTGTAAATGTTTATTCTAGAATGCGGTGTTTTCGGCCCATTTATTCTAAAATGTTTGATCTATGTATCATCCCAAAAGGGTAAATAAAAAGTTAGCGTGAAAGCAAACATGTCAATTAATGAGCAGTTTATTTATTCTAACAATGTATAAAACCTCCAAAATCAATCTACTCAAGAAATAACATACTTATTGATGGTAATATAGTTTTTGTAATCATAAATGACACTATTATAAAAATAATAAAGATGGGTCAGTTCAACTCTATCTAACCAGTATCAAAATATTATTTGTTTTGATTCGTTAAACTCGTTTCTTGTTTCTACTTGTTCTTTTATGAACCTTAAATTTTGTGTTTTCTTTAGTCCCCTTTCATGTAGATCTGTCATTACAAGTTTGTTGAATGATATTTTTACTCTTGCTGCATGCTTCTACCCTCATTACGCTTTAAAAAAGTTAACTCATTATGTATTGCAGGCTCCTTTTCTTGTTTTCATGGTAAAACCATATTAGAAGTAGGAGTGATTCTTTTAGTATCTATTAATAATAAATATGGTATCCTTTAAGGATCATGTTTTGAATTTTGTTGCGATGCAGAAAACTCTTGTATTGGCCATGAATTCAGTTGTTGATCTTATGCGAGAAGTAGAATCCAAAGAAAAAGCCGCCGACCAAGCAAAAGAAGCAGCTACCCAGGGTTGCTCAGATATTCTTGCCAAGGTGGATGAGGTTAAACAGGCTCTTTTACGGGCAAAAGAAGCAAACGAGATGGTAATTCTTTTTAATAAATTGGTCTTATAATTACATGTGTGTATAGTTATATTTTTGTTATTTTTCTTCAGCATGCTGGAGAAGTTAACGCAGAAAAGGCAATTTTAGCTACCGAGTTAAAAGAGCTCCAGCTTCGTCTGGTCACTTTGTCGGATGAGCGAAACAGATCGCTTGGAATTCTTGATGAGGTATAACTTTTGGTTATTTTTTAATTCAAGTTTTGTTATGCATAGCGGTCACAAATTAATGGTATGGATCATTATCGGCCAATAACCAATAGTTTGGATTATTAAAATCCAATTAGCCTATTTTTAATTTGTTAAATGCATTTACAATCTATCTTGTTGCTTTAGTAACAATTTATTTATTTTGAATAAAATGATTCATGATGTTTTCGCATAAAAATACACTTTGGGCCAACTTTCCATTTGATTTGTTTGTTAAAGATGGTTTTTTTATTTGTTTGCTATTTGTGTGTATATCATAACCCAATTTTGTTAAGTGATAGTTTGTTTGTTTATTGCTCATTTGTCTAGATGCGTAAAGCTTTAGAAATTAGATTGGCTACTGCTTTAGATGAAATTGCAGCATCAGAGAAACAAAAGTTAGAAAATGAACGGGCTGCGAGAGAAGCACTTTCGTATCAAGAAAGCCAAATGGAAAAAGTTGTTGAAGAGTCTAAGAAACTGAAGCTGGAAGCAGAGGAGAATTCAAAGGTAGGTGTCTTTAAGCCTTTTTTGTTATGCGCAAGACCATTGAAAATACTTCTATTGCTGCAGATCATGACACTTTTTATTTTTTGGTTTTTATAGTTGCAAGAATTTCTCATGGATCGTGGCCGTGCGATTGATATCTTACAGTAAGTCTTGTTTTTTTTTTTTTTTTTTTTTTTTTTTTTTGTGAGTAACTTAGCTGGAGGTGGCAAAATGGGTGGGTTTGGTAATGGGTCAAATTAGGTATTTTTTTGTATGGGTTAGAACAGAATTGATTTTTTCTTTTTTGGGTGGGTGGGTATATTTTTGTATGTTTCAAAATAGTGTAAATTTTGATTACAAAAAAATGTAGCATTATGATAAAAGTTTTTGAATGAAAACACGTAGATTGCATGCGTTGAACTTACACTTTGGTGACTTTTGACCCATTTTGACTTGAGAACACTTCTTACATTTTTTTGAACTTTATATTAATAGTTTGTGTTAAGGTAGGATTACAAGAGTAATATAATAGTAATCTATCTTTTTATCTAAGAAAATTTGTAGGTTTTCATTTTATATCAATGAAAACACACATCAGGCGGCTTTTGACCTGACTCCTCCGTTTTACTTGTCTTTTCAGTTTTCACTCTTTTGGCATGTTAGAATAGTGAAACCCAATTTGACATGCCTGACCCATTCTTTTTGCTAGTCTTTTTTTATTTTGTTTTTTTGGCCTGTTAGAAAGCTAAAACCTAAATCTACATGCCTGACCCATTCTTTTTGCTAGTCTTTTTTTATTTTGTTTTTTTGGCCTGTTAGAAAGCTAAAACCTAAATCTACATGCCTGACCCATTCTTTTTGCTAGTCTTTTCAATTTAAGTCTTTTGGCCCGTTAGAAAAGTAAACTTAAATCTACATGACTGACCCATTTTTTTTACCGGTTAATATGATTTTTGTAAAATCATTAACATATCTTTTTACACGAATATTTGCAGAGGAGAGATTTATGTCAAATGCCAGGACGTGTTACTCCTGAAAGAGAAGTTTGACAAGCGAATCCCGCTGTCGCGGTCACTTTCTTCTAGCCAAACGTCGTCAGTCTTAGCCTCTTCGGGTTTATCTTTTAGAAGTGTCGTTACACCCCTTGAGCCCGAGCTTGAGCCCGAAACGGAGACATATGAAAGCATGAAGAAGAGTGCAGAACTGGATGATTCGTATGGATTTGTCGACAAAACTTCAAGCTCAAAAGAAGAAACTGCAAATCCTGTTGATGATCACAAGGTGTTTCTTGAAGACGGATGGGATTTTCTTGACAAGTGATCTATGGGAGCTATTTGACTTGGCTAACGGGAATGTATTTTCCTTTTTTGTTTATAAATCGGTTAACTTTGACAGGAAAGTTTTTCACTTATTGTTCTAATGAATTTAGTATTTAGGAGATTATATGGATAGTTATATGATACCTTAAAATTATGGTTTTGGTTGCTAGTTTTTGGAAATTACACATTTACACTTTCGGTTGCCGGTGTTGCGAAGTGAGTAGAGCAAACCTGGTGCACAGAGCTCTTT
Source organism: Flaveria ramosissima (assembly GCA_025215565.1). NCBI lineage: Eukaryota > Viridiplantae > Streptophyta > Magnoliopsida > Asterales > Asteraceae > Flaveria > Flaveria ramosissima. Next base: position 59,674,779 of record CM046046.1, read on the forward strand.
ATGTGTAGAGTCTTGGGTGGCAAGTCAGCTAGGGCCGGGTCAGCTTATGGTTGATGTATGCATCGCCATATGAGACTGTTTATACGACTTAGAATTTTTGAGGCTGTAGTCCTACCATTGTTTTAAGGTCCGCTTTTTGTGAAGTCACCTGATGACTCTTCATTAGAGAACAAATCACTTTCTTTTTCTTCTTCGTTGCTATGTGTGTCCTTTAGTGCGTTTGAACCCTTGAATTTTTGGTTGCTTTTTTTTTGGAGCACCAGACACCATATGGTTGTTACCTTTATTCGTCTCCGTTCACCCTCTGGCTATCATCCTCCAACCACTAGCATTGTTGCATATCCCATTATAATCTTTTATAGTTTCCAAAGCACGATGTCAAAAGTTTAATCCATTGTCTCCACCCGGCAACCAAGGTTGCCGCATACCCTTGATCTTTGGTTGTTTGATTTTTCGACCACTATTCTAGAAATTTTTAGTGCCATTGAAGTTTCCATCACCCCCTTTTTGAGCATTGAATGCAAACTATCACCATCTTCGTTCCTCTCCACAAGTCCATGCTCCTTCCACCATCTTCCAACCATCAGCATCGCCGCAAACTACTAGCCACCACTATTTGATATCTCATTGACCCATTCTTGACCAAGGTGACAAAACCTCTAAAACCTTTTTCCTTTGCCCAAGAGGGGAGAGGGGATTCAAGGTTTTTAAATATTTTCTATCTTCTTTTGTTTTTCAACATTTAGAGCACGAGTTAATATCAACTTACTAAAAGTGTTTTGCTTAAACAAAAAGTTGGATCAGATGCTTGGGGCACTAGAGGAGCATAGTTAAGTCCCGGGGGGGGGGGGGGGGGGGGGGGGGGGGGGGTTGGGGTGCGCCCCCCCTTTTTTTTTTCGTCGGTAGTGTTAAACTTTAGTCCAGTAGTGTAAAGTTTTGGCCCAGTAGTGTAATTTTTTATATAAAACTCGAGTTCGCCCCCCTTACGGAAGTGTTCAAGCTCCGCCACTGCTTGGGGGTGGGGGGTGGGGGGATTGTTGTGGGAACAGGATGAGGAGGCTGAGGTGGCAGAGTGAGAGAGGGAGAATCGGCTTTGGGGTACCTGACTACCGACACAACCACAAATATGTGAGGGAGGAGGGATAAGGGAACGAGCCGAGCGGCTTTTTGCGGTGGTGGGTGGAGCGGCAACACCGCCCTGTATTTCAGTATGTGTGGCTTGCGATGGAGGTGCATGACGACGCTGCTTCCCCTAATAGGCACAAAATTTGTTTTTATTTTTTGTATGACAACCCACCCTCTCCCATCCCAAAACTCCAAAAGTTACCAACTTTGACAGTTAATTTTGACCTATATAAAAAGCTGAGTATTCACAAACTTCATTTTCTACATTCACATTGTTGAAAAACAGTGTTAATAAAAAACAGACCAAAACAAACAAAACAATCCTCAGAAACAGTACATACATATCAAACCACCATCTTTAGCCCTCAAGCATCAAGGTTCATCCATCAACGACTATGCTATACGCGCACCTAAACAACCAGTTTCTATAGACAGATCTCATACCGATATGATTACAAAAGTCTTGCTTATCTTCACTCATAAGAGTATTTGATTAGTTCATTGATCTCATTGCGCGTTCAATGCCTTCTGAATATCACCCTGCAGTGAAATTAATGAAGATAGAACCATTAAGTTTTGTTGCATTCATGATTACTTTGGTTAACTTTTGACCCATTTTTCTTTAAGATAGTTTTTGTTTTGTTATGAATTTAACAGTTCGACGCATCTAGTCTCAAAACATTAAACTCAAATTTATCTATTAACACGTAATTGCCATATTTGATTGAAAAGAAACAAAGTATATAAAGCAGAGGCGCAGCAAGTTACCTCGATGGATAATGGTGAAGTAGATGGTCCATAACGGCCTATGACTCGGCCTTCTTTATCCACAAGGAACTTTGTGAAGTTCCATTTGATTCTTGACCCGCAAAACCCTCTTTTCTTGGCTTTAAGAAACTTGTACACAGGTTCTGCTTTGGGTCCGTTGACACGAATCTTTAACACGAAGAAGATGATTAGCAATTTGACCATTTTGAAAGTCAGACATACTTGGTTTCATAGCGATCATGGATACACACAAGAGTATGAATACATCAAGTTTTTGGTATGCAAAATATCTATAAATGGTCATTGTGTAGACAGTCAAACACAGAGGAGACAATTTCAACCTAAACTTATGAACCGGTCACTTTGGGTCATGTTTAAGTGTCAAAGGGGGGTGACAAAAAACATGTCGAAGGCCGCCTAAAGTGTAGTTTAAATGTAGGTAAATACTGTAAACCATTTTACAGAAAAAGTATTAGATTATTTAAAACATATAATTCATGTAATCGTGTCACATTCCCCCTAGATACAAAAATTTGGGTTCTAGTCAACCAAAAGCTAAGTGAACCAGAGCCACCCATTTCGAGAAACAAACATACTTAAGGGTTACAGTCACTGACAGTCACAATTATCTTTTTTTCTACTATGATCGGTTTTTCTTAGTGCTCGAGTAACTCTTAACACAAAGTCTGAATTTTTGGTTTGGGTCTGTTAGGGCCACATAAATAATGATAACTTTTTGTTGAAACCGGTAAAACTAAGACTTACAATGAGATTTTTTAAGGTAACCATAACCACCATTCGATAACCGTTTATAGAGAATAACTGAAGTACTTACTCGTATTTGAAACTCATTTTTTTTCTTTTCACTTTGTTTTTAAAATGCAACAAGCATAGAATGATGTTTTCCAAGTTCAAAAATCTTAGGGATTGGTCGGAGATCTGTAACATACATTACATATTATAAAATAAACACTGAGCGTTTGGTTGACCCCACAACGTATGATAGGTTCATCCATGGCACAAACTACAGAAAACTAACCTTTTGGAAGATGGGAAATTCAACGTTAAACCTTGAGCATGCAAATTCTTCCACTTTCTCACTTGATTCGGGTTCTTGGGACAAGAACTGGTTGCATGGAAATGCCAAGATCTCGAGACCTGATGATCGTTACTAGAATATATTACTATATTTCTATACATATTTAAATTTGTGGAGCTAAACAGTAATTGTGAATTGTGATGACTCAACAGTCATTGCCTATGAACAATATGTGAATAACAACAGGATATGTAATGTAGGGATCTAGGACTTTGTTTGACCAAGATGGTAACAAGTACTTTTCTTCTCTGGGTATCTATAATAACAAATGTCTATTTTTTAAATTATTTTTACACTACAAAACACTGCAAAATCTTTTTTCTTTCATGCTTTTGCCCATGCACACCTTGAGAATGTAGGTTAGTGTCTTGGCTAAATTAGCTGTTTAACAAGAATTATCCATAGAAAAAAATTACTGACCCCTCATTCCAACCATTATTGCCCACTTTGCGCATAAGAAGCTCACACTTTCCACGAGGTCACTCATTCTAAAACGACTTTCATGCTCAAGTACAGAGTTCTTACTAGGTTTGGTTATGGTTATGGATTAGCTACTTTCAAACTTATTATCTTAAACTGAATATTCCAGTCAGAAGCTTAGATAATCAGCTTCATTGAAACACTCAAAAAATGATTACCAGGGATTTGAAAAGCAAAAATCAAACAATTAGTTTGAAATGCAGTCCCAAACACCACCTAACAAGATCCTTTGGATGCACCGAAAGTGATCATTTGTGACTTCACTTTGCAACTTGAAATTAGTAATCTGTATAACCCTCTATTAAAAACTCTTAATCTTTTTTTCTTAATTACTACCAAAAAAACAAGAAGAATTTACTCCCAAAGATAATAACACTTCAGTAAAAAAGATAGAAATCATTAACATTCACTTAAGGATAATTTAATCATATGATAATCAAATTACCATCCTATACTATACTTTGCTAAGAATAGATATGAAAGAATTATACTAGTACGTTTGTTTGATTGCTTGTTTGTTTGTTTGTTGATCATGATAATCAACATTCTGGATATCTGATTCTACTTCTGATTCTAAAGTAGCTTTAATAATCTTGAAAACACACATCTAAAGGTGTAAACTGTAAAGCCTTGAGGGTAAAAGCATACCTTTATCTTTATACCTTTTGTAAAGCTCAGCCAATTTTGGGTAATTAGAGTTAGTAAACCCACTGTGACAACCCAAAAAACAAACAATCAATCACAACACCAAACAATTACACATCAATCAAATCAAAAAAGGGGGCAAAAGCAATCTCACACAAAAATTCCAAAAAATAAAGTCAAAAAACAACACACACAGAGATAGAAACAACCATTTGGAAGCAACATTAACAACCAGAAGCACTTTGCCCTTGTAGATGCTGAGATCTACATCCTTCCCTTTGCAATCCTGCAACCATATCCATAATCAATCAATCAAACAAACAAAAAAAAAGTTAACTTTCGAGTTAATATGGTATGGATCCATGTGGGTTTTGGATTATAAAGAAGATATAGAAGACCTTGACAGTGAACTCGTGAATTGAATTTTGAGGAACAGATGGAGCTGAACCCATTATGATATGATGATTCAGTGAGAGTTCAATTGAAGATGTTTGTGGGGTTGTAAGTTTAATGGAGAAGATGATGATAGGATGAAGGGGTTTTAGATTGATATTATTAATATAAAGAAGATACAGCACAGGAGGAATGAATGGAGATGGTGGTTGAAATTGCCAGCAAATGTCATCTGGGAATTTATTGCATCATTTGACTTTTCCGTACTTCTTTTTCAAACTTTCTTGATTTTTTATTTCATTTTTGCCAATCAAACCCTCCGTGAAATCATCAAAGATTCTTGGCCAAGTAGTTGAGCTAGGTTTCAAGAAAATTTAAAATTCGGGTTTCACTCGATCTAAGCTAAGTGATTTTTTCAGTTGTCAGTTTTTTTTAGGGTTTGTTTAGTATGGGACAATAGAATGACGAAAGAATAGAATGAATGTGATAATAGAAGGGATGAGAGAATTAAATGAATTATTATATTCCACTGTCATGTTTGGTTACCTTTTATGAATAAATTAATCATTACTTTGTGTTGTTTGTTAGGTATGAAAAAACAATTCAATGAAATGTAAAAGTGGTTATGATGGGTAATGGTTTCAAGCGACGATGGCCGGCGGTGGTTTCCGCCGGCGGCGGCGGTTTCCAGTGGCCGGCGGCGGTTTCCGCCGGCGGCGGCGGTTTCCGGAGGCGGCGACGGTTTCCAGTGGCCGGCGGTGGTTTCTGACGGCGGCGACGGTGGTTTCCGGAGGCGGTGGTGGCCGGCAGTGGTTTCCAGTGTCCATGGTTTTCCGGCGAAGGAAGTGGTCGGCGATGGTTCCTGGTGGCGGTGGTGGCCTTCAGTGGTTTCTGGCGGAGGCGGCGATGGCCGGCGGTGGTTTCCAGTGTCCATGGTTTCCGGCGAAGGAAGTGGTCAGCGATGGCGGCGGTCGCCTTCGATGGTTTTTGGCGGCGGCGGGCTCCGGCGGCGGTGGTGATTGTTGTGGTGGGTGAGTGAGTGGTGTGGTGACTAATGATGGAAGAAGGGATTGAATAAAAAAAAAGAAGGGGGGATGGATGGAATAAAATTAAGGTAATTGAATCAACTATGTAATGGTTCGTTTCATTACCTTCACCAACCAAACATGTCTTTATTCATTCACCCTCAATAGTTCATTTCATTCCGCCCCTCATTCCTGCATACCAAACGCTACCTTAAAGTAATTAAGGGTGTTGTCTCAGCTGAAAACATATAGATGGGTCCGATTAAGATAATAATTTTCATCCGAAGTAGGATCGTACATTTGCCGATTGAAAAAAAAAAGACTCGGTCAAATTAAAAGGAAGAAAATACGCATTTCATAATTTATATTTGACTTAACTCCCGATTTTACGTAAGAGTTTATATAAAGACCGGCTTGCTTTGTGATATGATGTATATAATTTTATTTGACACATTGTGTCGGTCATACAGCAGTGACCCTAGTAGTTTATTTTATGTCCACCCTCAAATTAATTTCTAAGAAAATCATTAATAAGGCTATAGGGTATGGTGTTATGCTCTCATGCCATGGGCGTGAGAGCAGATGTGGAGACGTGAAGAACGTGGCACGCTATTTTCCCCTAGGCATTAAAGGGGCGTGAAGTGGGTGTCCGTGGAAAACTCAACGGCCGTGACAATGTTGATGATTAGTTCCTCTACATATAAAACATTATTTATCGTATTTAGTTGAAAACATGAAGCGAAAGGGTTAAGGTGGGTGATAGATGTGCCTACGTGGAGTGAAGGGCCTAGTAATAACTTTTTTAAATGTGATCTTTGTAGCCTAGTAGACTGGTAGTATGGTTATCGCCTTCCACAAATATGATATGTATTTAAATCTTTACAAGCGTAAGTTTATATGGTATTTAGAACTAAAAACTTGTTAGTCTTAAAAAATTAGGTAGTATTACTTGTATATTTGACCTCTTTTTTTATAGATACTGACTTAAGTTAAATGTTATACGAGACTCCATTCATTTAAATTATTTTCCCATAACATCACCAAATTAATGTAATACATGGCATTGTCGTCATGTCGCATCGCAAATGTGTAATCCGGCAAGACATCGCATATTCAAAATGATAATTTTTAATTCTCCTTTCAATAGATCTGAATTGTCTCTACGTATGGGATATCTAGATTTTTATTTTAGAGTTAAACAAAATGATAATTTTATTAATAATTTTAGATTTTTATCACCATCTCCATCTCTATAATTACACTAACAATCACTATTTTTCTTTTTATTTTTTAATAAAATAATATTTTTTATACTTTGATCATTACATTTTCTCTTTCATTCACTCACAACCACTTTTAACAAATATTAAAAACTAATAGAGATAGAACAATGTTTTATCAAATATAGAGATGAACAATAACATGTTCTTTATCCTCCACTCACAACCATTAATAACCATTCTCTATAATATATATAAAACACACTCACAGATTTATAGAGAACGGACTGTGAATAAGAAATTTAATAATAGCTAAAATAAAAAAAATACCAAACATAATAAATATGAAACATATGCATGAAATAACATATATTACGTCACGAACATTAATCACGTATTAAAATGCTTCGTATAAAAAGATAGTATGCAATGCTACGTTAAGTAAAGTTGATACGCCCTACGGGGGATGAGAAAAAAATCTGATACACAATAAATACATGATTAGAAAGTCATGTAATATTAGAGTTTTTTTTTTATAATATAGCATCTTAATTTATTTTATCTAACGATCCCCGAATATTCAAGAAATATATTATTTTATAAACTATATCATTGAGCATATTCCATATTGACTGTATATCCTAAGACCAGGTTATCTCAACAGTTGTATACCCAATTTAATGCAAGACGAGCAAATATAAAATATAAGTTAGAAAGATTATTATAATAAATAATAATTTTCAATTTTCAATAACTAGAAAACAATATAGTCAATTTCCAATAATTTTCAGCTTCTATATGAGTAAAATAAAAATTAAGATAATTATTTCCGGGCAAAAGTATAATAATTTTCAAATTTCAATAATTAGAAAAACACTATAGTCATTATTTCTAGATAAATTATGATTACAAAAGTTAAAAAATTTATAGTTATTATAGTTCTATGGTGCTTTTTTTAATGGTGGCTTTTATTAAAAGGGGAAAATGAGGAACGAAAATAAAATTAAGAAATAACATCTTCCTATTCTAATAAAAGGGTAAATGAAGGTGACACGTGTTAACACCACAATCATCCTCACCGAAATTTTCCCGCCCCTCTTTTCTATTAAATAATTACATTAATTACTAATAATATTATATTAATACTTTTTAATATTTAATAAACTAAGAAACATATCTACTTATTAAGGTTATTTCTAAATAAATTGATATTTTTAAAAAGTCAAAATTTTAAATATAAAAAATAATCAAATTTGAGAGTTGTAATAATAAAATTTTTAAAATTGATGTTTTTATACAGATTGTTTTAGGACTAAATGTTTATTTTTAAAAAAACATTAAAAACAAAATTTTAAAAAGTTGATATCACTATTTTATTATCTATAGTTTTTTCTCATACGTAATTTCAGTCATATCATATTTTAGAATATCATTTTATAATTAATAAATTAATTATATTAATATTTTATTTATTCAACCGGTGTAATATACGGGTTTACTAAAGCTAGTATTCAATATTAAAGTCACTCCATCTCTTCCATACAATACCATTTAGGGCTAAAATGAAGGAATCCCCAACTATGGTCCTTTAAATTTTAATAGGGTTATTTTTTAATTTCGTCTTCTTTAAAGTGTCTTAAAGAGTTAAAAGTATGTTATGCTAATAATATGTGCACTAAATTAATGTATTCATATTTTCTTGTTACATTATTTAATACCTATGTTAAATACATGAGTTTATATATCATGACTAAACATGCTATATGCACTACTAGGGTTCTTCTATCATGATAAAAGTTAATTTAGGGCAATGAGGAGACACATTTTCTTTTTTACTTAGTGAAAACCAATTGATTGAATACGTAATGGTTTGTTGATTTGTGTACTTAATATACAAAACCATACATAATAATTTTTTTAATCACTCAAAAATATTGCTTTTAATATACAAAACCATACCTAATAAGTTTTTAATCACTCGATAATATTGATTTCAATTGTTTCAATTTGATTATAATCGGATCTGCTCAATCATTTGTTAGCTTGTCGCTAACTTGCTATTCGAATTACATACAATAGGTGAAAAGGCATTGAATTGCCAAGAGGATAATCTTCCCAATCTTCTGGTTCAGTGTTAGTGATTCAAGAGGGTTGGTTAAATTTGTTATTCATATCACTATTTTCTTTATAGAAAATTCATGTAAGTTTTTGCAGGACCGTTTATGGGCTTGAACACAACTACAACACAACAACACAATGAGGAGAGCAACTAAACTTTAATCAAACAGTGAACTGGATTAACCAAGATGATACAAAGAACACAAGTAAAGTAAAGAGACAGAACAAGAGAGTTGGGTTTCAAGGAGGCAGTATATTGCTTTCTCAAGTTCTTTTACAAGTGTTACAAAGCATAAAGAAAGATACAAGAACTTGAAATACTTATACTACAACCTACAGCCGGCTATACTTTGAAAGCCAGCTGGATACAATTGACTAGACACTAACAAAATCAATTGTAGGATCAAAAGGCATATCTGCCTTTTGACCTTGTGACTATGACATGCCATAGCTCACATCCTTATACATTACAAAAAGGATAAAGTACATAAAGTAGAAAGTTACAGACTCAAGACCTCAATGTACAGTTACCAAAAGCATGGACCTTTTCACCAACTCATGTAAGTTGGTGACTTTACAGAGATGCAGCGGAAAATGTGCTTTATGGAACAGTACATCAGATAAAGCATGTGTACTAAAAGTCTTCGGAAGAAATCTGTCTTCATAGGTTGAAGCTTCGGAAGACTTTGTCTCTGAGGCTTCGGAAGACTTCATGTTTGGCTTCGGAAGATATTGGTCTTGGCTTCGGAAGATTTTACACTTAGAGTATTTTCTAATGCATTGTGTAAAACTTCCGAAGCATTCTATACTTCAGTACTTAGTGCATGTTGCAGAGACACTTTGGATGTTTTGGGTTGCATCAGACTTAAGGAATCCTTACAAACTCCCCCTAGGCTGATGCTACCAAAACACTTAGAAGATCTTCAAATGTTGGTAGTCTTCAGTACAATCATGACCATTCCTTTCTTCATTAGATGGTCAGGATCATCAAGACTCTCATAGTATCTTCTCATTTCAAAGAGATCATGCAGAGGTAAGTTGATTATGTCTTGTCAGGAATAGACATTCTTAACACCTTGATCTCTGATAACATGCCATCTTTCTGGATTGGTAGAGTAAGTCCAGGACAAGATGGGTGTCTCGGTTGTTAGAGGAGCCACTTGCATAGGAGTTGATTGGGCTGCCTATCATGCACTTCCTCAGGTTGATCTGATTCAGCCTGAGGTGTAGAGGTAGATGACTTAGGCTTCTTCTTCTTTGTCTTTGGTTTAGAAGCCATTCTCTTCTTCCTCTTAGATGACTTTAACTGAGAAGACTGGTCTGCAGCACCTTGTTGATCATCATTGTCTTTCTCAGTTGGGTGTTCCTCCCTCACAGGTTCAGAAGGAGAGGGAGTTTGACCCTGCCTTGGATCAGAAGATGAAGCTTGCTGAGGCTCAGCTGGAGGTTCTGGTTGAGGTGTCTCAGTTGTTCAAACTTGACCTCCACTTCAGGTGGGACTTGACTTGGAAGAGAGTGCAAGTCAATCAGTTCACCACTCTTTATCTTCTGCTTGATCACCCTTATATGCTCATCCATTGTGGATAGAGACATGGGGCCAAGTCTCCTTCCGGAGAATCCATATAGCTTCAAGAAGCTCATCATTCTTTGTCTGTCAGCAGACTTCTTTACACTCTTTTGGATGATGGCTCTTGATTTTGCAGCTTCTTCCCTTAGCTTCCTTTTGGTTGTCTTTCTTTCTTTGACTAGCTCAAGCTCAAGTTGCTTTAGGTACTCAAACTCAATGAAGTCATAGGACAGGGGAAGAAGTGCATCTGCCTGATAGAAGCCTGTGGCACTCAGGTAGTTGATCATCTTGATCCTATCTTCTTCTTTATCTACCTGAGGTTCTTGTGGAGCCACATCTTCCTGTGCAGGACTTTCTTGAACTGGAGAGAGAGTGGGAGCATGCTTGTGGAGTCTTTTCTGTCTCTTCTCCTCTTTGAATTGGAGAAGTAGCCTTGCATCCTCTTTCTCCTTCATCTCTCTTGACACTTCCATGTCAGCCAGTTCATTTAACTCTTCTAAGGGGAGGGAGATGATTTATCAATATCATAGTTCCTGGTCTGTAAATAGGTAATCCTGACTGCCCTTAACTCATCATCTTGAGTATTTGGTCTGGGGGCAGCCCTGATTGCAGCTTGCATGAAGCTAGATGACCCAGAATAACTTTCTCCCCTTAGCTTCCTTTTCCTCTCTCTCTCTTCTTCCTCAATTTCCTCAAGAGTCATTATCCTTTTCCCTTTGTCACCAACAGACCTTTGTGACTCAGGGTGGATTGAGGCTTGGCCTTCATTGCTTGGTGTAGCTTCCATGCTCTGGCCAGAGAGAGGCTGAGAAACACCTTCACCAGCAGGTGTCTCAGAAGAGTTTGGACCTCTGCAGCAGTTGTTGATGATGAGACAGGGGTCTCAGGTTCTGCCACTGGGCCTTCAGTCAAGGTTTCCCCTATGAAACTAATCTTAGGGTCCACCTCAACATCCAGTTGACCGATGACATTGCCTGATTGCCTAAGTCTCCTTCTTAGAGAGAACTCTGCAAGGATCCTATCTTGGATTCTTTGAGCCAGCCTGTCAGCTTGTCTTGAATTGCTTGGATTGACAAGTGGAATATTGACTAAATCCAATCTTTCATAGAAGTTCAGGCTTTGGAAATTAAACACTTCTTGTTGACCTTGAACTCTGTGAAGGATAAGGGCTCTTCTGTCAGCATCATACCTCCACCTTATGATGTAGTTGCCAGTTCCTTGTGGTGGAGATGAGACAGCCCTTGGTATACCTTCCTCAAAGAGACTCCTGATGATTGAGTCTATAGAGTCCACATTAATGTGAACTTGAGGAAGTTGCTGAGAATGCACAACAGCAAGTGAGGATGGTGAGTCCTCTATGTCCATTCTCTGTGAAGAACTCCCAGGTTCTGTGGTTGTAATAACTTTCTCCCCCTTTTTGGTAGCATCACCCACTTGCATAGGTGAGCTGGAGGATAAGTCAATCACTTCCACAGGTTCTTGTGTTCCTGGTTGAGCTCTCCTTAAAGGTCTCCCAGCTAGTTTTTCCTTTAGATATGAAATCTGAAGTTGCTGATCATTGACCCTGTTATGTAAGGTAGTCACCTGAGATTCCAAGTGACTAACCTTAGAGACTAAATAGGAGCATGTTTTTGACAATTTCTGCACCTTTAGTCTCAAATTCCCCTCATCTTCATCAGAAGAATCATTGGGGATGAGATGATTGGACCAAAGTCCTCTCTCTCACCACCAGCTTGAGGTTCTTGGCTGCTGGTTTTCCTCTGCTCTCTGGAACCTCAGTTGAGATGCCAGTGGGCTGAGTTGCCATGGTTGAGGTCTTAATGATGTAATCACTTTCAAAAGTGAGAGCCTCTTCCATATGGACATCCTGAACATGTTCAGAAGTGTCCACCTCAGTAATAGGTGACTGATGTGGGATAGACTGAGGAGAGTCAGAGGTACTCATCTCTCTTTGAGTAGGGGAGGAGAAGAGAGACTCATGGTACTCACTGAATCCTAAGTCTTCATCAGTATAGAAGGATAGGTTGGGAATTGGTTGGTTGAGATCTAAAGGCTGGGGATGGTAGCTGTCCCCTGAAGGTTGTTCACTTGAGTGTTGAGACTCAGAGTGAAGGCTTAAGGCTGTTGGGCTGTGAGCTCATCAGGGTGAGCATGAGGAACCTCAGCCCTGATAGGTGAAGAAATGGGAGTGGTTTGCTCCTCAGGAGAAGTGGGAGCTCTAGTGTCCACTTCCTCCTGTAAGGTTGAGTATATGGGGGCCTGCACAGACTCAATAGCCTGAGCAGGGGTTCGTTTGGATTTTCTTTGGTAGGTGAGGGTGATTTCTGGTCTTTTTAGAGGTAAGGATAAAAGAGGTGTGGGTTCAACACTAGCTTGTGTTGCTAGGTTGTCACCTTGAGCAATGAGCTCTAACATTTTGGGGACTAGGGCTGTTTCTACCCCTGAGAAGCCTACAGTTGGCTTCTTCATTATTTTAAAGATGTCGGGCTTCATCTGTCCCAATTTAAGAATATTACTTGTTTCCCTCAACTGTGAGCCCAGTTCACAGTTGAGAATGTGTTGAACATATCTAGGAAACATGTAATACTCTAAGGAGTCTAAGTTTGCAAGTAAATTAGTATAAACAAATTGTGAATACCTGAACTTGACCCCCTGAACCATTCCATGAACTATAAAGGAGAGATCCTCAGGAATCTGGTCCCATCCACCATGCTTGTTTGATAAGCTGTGGATAACCACATGGAGCAGGTATTTCCACTGGGATGAGACCTTCCCTTTCCTGAAGGTCTTTACAGAGAAATCTCCCTCATAGCCCATCTGCTCAAAGAATGATTAACAGCTTCCTTTGGGAAGGACAACTCACCTTCTTCATCATCCAGCTGCAAATGTTGGTTAATGATGGCCGGAGTGATGAAGATTGTCCTCCCTTGCACTGTGGCAGACAGTGCCTTCTCCCCATCCATAATGACCTCTTGGCAGGTCTTCCAGAATTCAAGCAAGTGATCCTCATATAGAGTAGGATCAATGGTCAGGGAGGTGAAATAGTTGGATAGAGTTAAGAATTGGCAAATCTCTGAGAAACTTGCATCTTTCTCAGAGCTTAACAGAGCAACTTGATTATGTTGCCTGTGAAGTTGCATGGAGAAATCTGGGTTGTTTCTGCGGTTAAGGTTGGCCATTTCAGAAGCTTAAGGGTGAAGAAAGGTAGAAAGCAAAGGCGGTTTAGAGAATTAGGTTAGAGGAATAGTGGAATTGAGGAAGATAGTGGGAAAGAGGGGGAACCGTTGGGTATTTATGTGAAAAGGGATTTGAACCAAAGTTAATGAAAGAGGATAAACTTTGAAATCCGGAAGTCGGTCCCACCTCTGAAAAAGTAGTTTACTTTTGCTCAAAAAGTAGTTTTCTTGGAATTCGAAAAGCTTCCGAAGGTAATTTGTCTTCGGAAGTTTTAATAAAAAAAAGCTTCCGAAGCTAAAATGGCTTCGGAAGATTTTCCTGAGAGTCTTGAAAATTTATGCTTCGGAAGAGAAATAAACCCTTGGATGCTTTGTATAAGAATAAACAAAGCTTCCGAGAGTTAATTTTGCTTCGGAAGGAAAAAGTCCTTAAAAATAAATAAGTGTCTGAGATAGATATTTAAGCTTCGGAAGATGAGTTTAGACTTCTTCCGAAGGTAAAATCTCTTAGACAGTTATTTATTTTGAAGACATGTTTTTCTTCCGAAGATAAAATTTTATCTTCCGAAGTATCAGAAAATTTTCAAGAATCTAAGGAAAGTCTTCAAAAAGAATTTTACATCCAAAGAAAACATGAGCTTATGAAAGTGATGAACTAGACAACTTAGGACACACATATTTTAAGAAGAAATAATTAGAATTAGTTTTAAGAAAAGTCTACTCAAAGTTAATCATCCCAATAGCTGATATCAGATACTTAAATCTCTGTTCATCAAAAGCTTTTGTAAACAGATCAGCATATTGTTCATCTGTATGAACTTTGACTAGTTTAATTAATCCCTTTTCATAGTTATCTCTTATTAAATGATACCTGATGTTGATGTGTTTGGTCCTTGAGTGCTGCACAGGGTTCTCAGTGATAGAGATAGCACTATTGTTGTCTATGTGGATAGGAGTCTCTTTGAAGTTAAATCCATAGTCCAGCATCTGATTTTGAATCCAAAGCACTTGAGCACAGCAGCTTGCAGCAGCAATGTATTCAGCCTCAGCAGTTGATGCAGACACACAGGATTGTTTCTTGCATTGCCATGAGACAACCCTTCCACCAAGGAATTGACATCCCCCAGATGTAGACTTTGCAGTCATGTTGCAACCACCATAATCACTATCTGTATAGGCATACAGATTGAAATTAGGATTCTTTGGATACCATAGACCAAGTGTTGAAGCACCTTTGAGGTATCTTAAAATCCTTTTCACAGTGATTAAGTGAGACATCTTAGGGTTGGCTTGATATCTTGCACAAATACATGTAGCAAACATGATATCAGGCCTGCTAGCTGTAAGATACATAAGAGACCCAATCATAGCCCTGTATAGTGTTCATCTACACACTCCCCCTCAAGATCAGGTCCAAGGGAGTGGTTTCTGGCTATGGGTGTCTTAGCAATCTTACAATCAGTCATGTTGAACCTCTTGAGTATGTCTTGAACATACTTTGACTGACTTATGAAGATGCCATCTTCAACCTGCTTCACTTGAATTCCCAGAAAGAAATTGAGTTCTCCCATTGAACTCATTTCAAATCTGTCTTTCATCAGCTTCTCAAAGTCTTTGCAGAGCTTTGGATTAGTTGAACCAAAGATGATGTCATCTACATATACTTGAACCAGCAATAAGTCATTTCCCTGTCCTTTGATGAAGAGAGTTCCATCTATAGTACCTCTCCTGTATCCATGTTTACAGAGATACTCAGATAGTGTCTCATACCACTTCCTGGGTGCCTGATGCAGCCCATAAAGAGCTTTGTCAAGCTTGCAGACATAATCAGGATGATCAGGGTCTACAAAACCAGGTGGCTGTTTGACATAAACCTCTTCATCAATCACTCCATATAAGAAAGCACACTTTACATCAAGTTGAAAGACCTTGAAGTTCTTGGATGCAGCAAATGCCAGGAATATCCTAACAGCTTCTAGTCTTGCTACAGGAGCAAAGACATCAGTGTAGTCAATCCCTTCTTCTGTGTGTATCCTTGAACAACTAGTCTTGCCTTGTTCTTGATGATGATTCCTCTATCATCCTTCTTATTCCTAAAAACCCATTTGGTTCCAATGGTAGTCTTCCCATGAGGAAGAGGACAAAGGTTCCAAACTTTCTGCCTTTTGAATTGAAGCAGCTCTTGTTGCATAGCTTCAACCCAACTTCCATCCTTTAGAGCTTCATCAACTTTCTTTGGCTCTATCTGAGATAAGAAACAAGAGTGAAGACAAACATTTGCTTCATGGGTTTGTCCTCTTGTTCTTACCCCTGTGACAACATCTCCAATGATGTTTGTGGTGGGGTGAGACTTGTGGATCCTTAGCTGAGGGATCACAGCAAGTTGTTGAGAAAGATCCAAATTTGAGAAATTTAGATCTGGCCTGGAAGATTCACCCTCCACATTATCACACTTATCAAGATTAACTTGATCCAATGAGTGTGTGACATCATTGATGTTGTCATCTATGGTGTGGTTATTAGCATCAAGGAATTCCTGATCACTATCACCATCACCATTGTTGTCTTCTACAATTGAGGTGTCTTTATCTGGTTGAGAAGCCTCTGAGCTGGAATTTGAAGGCATACCAGATGTATCAGCTGAATTTGTCATTGTTGTGCTGATAGAAACCTCATTTGCTGAAGTAGTTCCAACTGGAGCTGAAGATGTATGAGTTGAGGATCTTCCTAGCTCAAATCTTGGATCAGGATCACCTGTATTTAAATTTTCTGCAGATCCTGAAACATGCTCACAAGATTTGTTAAAACAGTTGGTAACTAAATCAAGATCAAACAGCCAATCAGGACCAGAACCAGCCACACAGGGTGTGTGCTCATTGAAAGTCACATTGGCTGACTCCTCAACAATTCTAGTTCTGAGATTGTATACTCTATAAGCCTTAGCTTGGGAAGAGTATCCAATGAAGTGTCCATCATCTGATTTCTCAGCAAACTTGGCAATTTGATCTTTGGTATTCAAGATGGTGCAGGGACATCCAAATGACCTGAGAAAACCAATGAAAGGTTTCCTCTTGTGCCAAAGTTCATAAGGAGTCTTACCATGTGTCTTAACTACTAAAACTCTGTTTTGCACATAGCAAGCAGTATTAACTGCCTCTGCCCAGAAGGTGATGGGCAGTTTAGAGTCAGACAACATAGTTCTTGCAGCTTCAATAAGTGTCCTGTTTCTCCTCTCAGCAACTCCGTTTTGCTGAGGAGTCCTGGGAGCACTATATTGTCTTGTAATACCTTTTTCATCACAAAATGTATCAAGGATTTGGTTCTTGAATTCAGTTCCTTGATCACATCTTATGGTTTTGACCTTGTGATCACATTGATTCTCAACTTTTAAGATGAAATTCTTCAGAATCTCAGGGGTTTCATCCTTAGTTCTAAGGAAGAAGACCCAAGTGAATCTTGTAAAATCATCTGTGATCACCAAACAGTAAGAGGTCCTTCCTAGACTCATTACACTGGTGGGGCCAAAGAGATCCATATGTAACAAGTGTAGGGGAGTAGTGATGGAGTTCTTTTCCTTAGGCTTGTGAGATACCTTGTGTTGCTTCCCTTTCAGGCATGCAACACAATGATCATCACTTGTAAACTCTTTCTTTGGCATTCCAGTTACCAGATCATGTTTAATTAATTTATTCATGTTCTTAAAGTTTACATGGCACATTCTTTTATGCCATAGGAAAGACTCATCACTATTTGCTTTAGATAGAAAGCATGAAACTTCTCCAGAGGGAGATGTTTCTTGCAAATCCATCTTGTACATGTTCCCTTTCCTGGGGGCTCTGAGCAGGATATGCTCATGAGGAATGACCACTCCAGGCTTGAGAACAATGCACTCATGCTCAGTAAAGAGCATGTTATGACTCTGATCACAAAATTGGGATACACTCAGAAGATTGTACCCAAGCTCCTTAACAAAGTTTACCTTCTCAATGCTGAGCTTACCATTTGTGACCTTGCCCCTTCCAGAAATGTAACCACCTTCATCTCCTCCAAAAGCAACTGGTCCTCCATCAATTCTCTCAAAATTATGGAGTAGAGACCTATTGCCTGTCATGTGCCTGGAACAGCCACTGTCAATTATCCAGACATTCCTGTTTGTCTTGAGCTGTTCCTGCACAAAGAAGATGATTAGTTACATTTGGAAACCCAAGCCTTACTTGTCTTGGGCTCACTAAGTGTAATAGAAGGTAATGCAACAGTAATAGATCCTATGGTTGTACTATGGGGATCTTCAGCTGTTGTTGATGGAGAAACTTCAGTCATTTGGTCTTTCTTAGACTTCCACACCACCTTTGGAGTCTTGGACTTGACCTTCAAAACCTTAGAAGCTTTTGGGACTTCACAAGTTTTGATGACTGAACCTTCGGAAGAGTCTACAGTCACTGCAGCAGACTTCAGTGCTTCGGAAGAACTCCTTTCTTCCGAGACCAATTTTACTTCCGAAGGTAATTTTCCATTTACCTTCTTCTTTGATTTGGAGCTTCCGAAGGAAACAGACTTTCCTTCCGAAGCTTGAGACTTCTTGAGACTCTTTGAAGTCTTTGTATTGGTCATGTGGACAGTACTTTTAGGATTGTATGGGCAATCCTTAGCAATGTGAGAAGTACTTTCACACATGACACATAACATTTTCTTCTTCAAAGAGTCTCCTTTTGAGAGCAAGACTGGCTTTGGTCACATCCCTTCTCCACCTTCATCTTGGTAGATGCTGAGACAGTTCTTTTGGGCTGTGAACTGTTCTTGGAGTTTGATGGTCCAGGCTGTGCAGCAGTGGTACACAGCAGCTCAGTCTTCTTCTTTGCACTGAGATGATTTGAACAAGAACCATGACTCTTAGCTGAGGAGTCTTGGTTGATGTCTTCAGTCCTTACTACTTTGAAACCTGCAGAGATAAAAACTTGTTTCTGCTTAGCATCAAAAGTAGCCTTGATCTCTTGAGCCTTCTTTGCTTTTCTCTTGCTCTTCCTGATCAAGTTCTTTCTTTTGGACTTGGTCATCACAGTAGATTTCTTCTCCTCAGAAGGATAGTGGCCCTTGGAAGAATCCTCTTCTTCACTCTTCTCAGAGGAATTCTTCACTATCACTTCTTCATCATCCTCACTTATAGGATCTATGAGAGGAAGCTCATCTTCACAAGTTTCCACACCTAGGAGATCTTACAGACAAGATTGTGTGTGGAGGAGCTATCTCATTTGATCCCAGTCCCTGTCTATTTTGATAGCACACTTTGTTGTGCAGGGATGAGGATATCATGTTCTTGAAGGTCTCTTCTTCAAGAACACTCTTCTCTGCCTTGGCTTTGCTGATCACAAGCTCAGCCTGGCACTCAGTCAACTTAGTTATGAGATCCTGGATCTGAGTTCTAAAATCTGTATGTTCATGTTTAGTACTGAAATGGTTTTCTCCAAGTCCTCTATCTTTAACTTGTAATCATTTTCAGACTTTCTAAAATCAGATTTTAATATGTTTAATGACTCAAGATCAGATCTCATCTCTAAGTTGTAGGACCTGTATCTATTTACTTTAGCAATGCATTCAGGAGTACAGAGATGTTCCAATACCTTGGCTTCATCATGGTCAGCCATCAGTGCTTGGTTTGGAGAAGCATCTTCCACCTGAAAGCTCCAGTCAAAGCCTCCCTCTTCAACAGCAACAGCAGCATGTTGCTTTGGTTTCTCATTCTGAGGGGCTTTGTCAGTGTAGTTTGGTCTGGGTTGTGTTTGGCCCCCATTTGTTTTAGGTGCCTTACACTCCCTAGCAAATGGCCCATAAGGTTACAGTTGTAACACTTAACTTTGCTTTTATCCAGCCCAAACTTTCCACTGGTAGCATTGCTTGGAAACCTTCTTCCTGTTCTCTTGTAGAACTTCTTGGCTCTGTGAGTGAGGAGAGCCATCTGCTGAACTATCTCCATGTATTCCAGGTCATCTGGATGGATACAGTCCAGGTCTTCAAGAGTGAAGAGATAATTCCCACAGCTTTCATCAGTAGACACAAAGGCTTGAGAAGAACTTGTCTCTTGGAATGGGCTTCCTTGAGTAAAGTTCTCCCTTGGTGTCTCCGGGAAGGTGATGAAAGGACCCTTTTGTGAGTTGTCAGGGTAGCATATGAGATGATGTTGGGGTTCTATGCTGTCCCTTTCAACCACATGAAGGGCTGAACCCATTTGATTGTTGGAGTTGCCAGATGAACCTTGCATGTTCATCTCCATCTGGTATCCACTGAGAATCCCATACAACTCTGTCAGAGTAAGAGTTTTAAGGTTCTCAGTCCTCTTGATCACCACACAGTAGTGTGTCCATTGCCTAGGAAGTGAGGACATGAACTTCCTTACAATGTCCCTGTTCTCAAGAGGAACTCCTCCATCCACTAGGGTATCCACAATCAACATACCTGAAGTATTGTTGAGTCATGGTTTCACCTGCTTTGAAGGTGAAGTTTCAAACTGCTGCTTCAGAAGATCCTTCTTGTTCTCCTTGGCTTCAGAGGAGCCTTCATACATCAGCTTCAGTGCATCCCACAGCTGTTTAGCTGTTTTGCACTTCTTAAAACCTCTGTATACAGAGTTTGGGAGAGCAGTCTGAAGAGCAGTCATGGCCTTCCTATCAATCTCTACTCTTTTTCTATCTTCATCTGAGTAGTTGGCCACATCTTTTGGAATCATACCAGCACCAGTAGCAGAGGGGGTGCTGGGTATGAAAGGTCCATTCTCAACAGATTCCCACATTCTTGAATCAAGAGACCTGATGAAACCTTCCATTCTCATGCACCAGGTGTCAAAATCATCAAGAGTGATCAGTGGGGATTTGTTCATGGTTCCAGTCTCCATATCAGTCTTTGAGATGGAAGCCATTTGGGAAGTTTAGTTTTTGTGTGTGTGAGGGATCTTAAGATGGTGAGATCTTATATCAAGAGCCTGGAAAGCTCTGATACCAATTGCAGGACCGTTTAAGGGCTTGAACACAATTACAACACAACAACACAATGAGGAGAGCAACTAAACTTTAATCAAACAGTGAACTGGATTAACCAATGTGATATAAAGAACACAAGTAAAGTAAAGAGACAGAACAAGAGAGTTGGGTTTCAAGGAGGTAGTATATTGCTTTCTCAAGTTCTTTTACAAGTGTTACAAAGCATAAAGAAAGATACAAGAACTTGAAATACTTATACTACAACCTACAGCCGGCTATACTTTGAAAGCCAGCTGGATACAATTGACTAGACACTAACAAAATCAATTGTAGGATCAAAAGGCATATCTGCCTTTTGACCTTGTGACTATAACATGCCATAGCTCACATCCTTATACATTACAAAAAGGATAAAGTACATAAAGTAGAAAGTTACAGACTCAAGACCTCAATGTACAGTTACCAAAAGCATGGACCTTTTCACCAACTCATGTAAGTTGGTGACTTTACAGAGATGCAGCGGAAAAGGTGCTTTATGGAACAGTACATCAGATAAAGCATGTGTACTAAAAGTCTTCGGAAGAAATCTGTCTTCATAGGTTGAAGCTTCGGAAGACTTTGTCTCTGAGGCTTCGGAAGACTTCATGTTTGGCTTCGGAAGATATTGGTCTTGGCTTGGAAGATTTTACACTTAGAGTATTTTCTAATGCATTGTGTAAAACTTCCGAAGCATTCTATACTTCAGTACTTAGTGCATGTTGCAGAGACACTTTGGATGTTTTGGGTTGCATCAGACTTAAGGGATCCTTACAGTTTTCATTATGAAACTAACATTTGAAAAGCTTTGCATGTTTTAGGCATTAGTTTTGTTAATGGACTTGTTGGACAACTTATAATGTTTAGAAGCTCAATTGACATCTAACTTGGTAGGCTTAATATAGTAAAAATAATAAATTACAAAAAAACTAAGTAATATATGTGTAGTTCAAGCGATTAAGAGGCAAAACAAACATTTAGATCTAAGCATGAATTACAATAAGGGTAAGTAGGGTGTTATTGCTTCATTAAGATCATATATGGGTATGTCATACGTGTTGGAAGAAAGATGTCAAAAGGTCAGATCGAGCCACCCATGCTCAATAACAATTATATTCTACATAGTGTGTGCGGCATAGATAAAACCACAACTCTATTGAAGCGATGCTCACAAGTTTCCAATGTGTTTACCTAATCAACCATTAACTAAGTTACATGTGATGATGTTTATTCCTACTGATGTACCTAATTAATCATTAATAATAAACCACCAACTGTAATACCTTTTCACAAAAAGTTGTGCCAATTCAACAAACGAGTGTGATTGTTTGCAGCCTATAAAAATGGATGTTTTGTCTTGATACAAAGATAAAAATTTACAAAGAATTCCTTCTCCATTCCACATAAACTTTCTGTCATATCTAATTATAAATTCTATACTTACGAAATACTTTATAATGTCACACATGATTCAGAAAACAATCTACAGAACCACAAAATTAATTTACACGTTTTGGTTTTAACTTTGGGTGTTATACGATAAAACACACCCATGCACACACATGCATATATATTCTATTGATGTTTTCAATATTTCAATCCCCATATTATTATGAAATCTAGGAAATTCAAGGGATATGAAACGTCTATTTATTTACGAATGTTCCTAACCCTATATATGGACCTAATATAAGTAGACATGGATATTATTATGATTGTGAAATAAATATGTACTTAAAACCGCAAGGCATAAATAGACACCTCAACCAATTACCAACTTAAAGTTACTATATTACTATATTTGTATATGTAATGTTATTATCATTATCCTTTATGTCATGTGTTATATAGATAGATGAGTGGCAAGTGTCTTTCTGGTTCAATGACATGGGACAATGATTTTGGCTTGGGATCTATAAGGTCTACGATTTAAACCGTCACAAGGGTTTCTCACAGTTACGAGTTTCTTTATTGATGATGTTCTTGGGCGAACCAGGCTGAAGTGTTAAAATCAGTATAAACGATTGACAATCTATTTTAGAAAGACTCACTCGGGTGTTGAGGTAGATGTAAACGTTGTTTAAAAAAAACAGATGAGTGGAAAGGTTTTATTAAAAACTAAAAAAAGTTTTGAAAGATTTTTTTCGAAACCATCCGTATAATGATAAATAGGGAGTTGAAAGATGTCACCGCCCAAACACTATGATGTATAGTGTTTTTTATAATTATTTTACCATACGCCACTCCGTAATCTCTGGTCTAGATTTATCGTCACTATTAATGTCTCTTTAAATTCAATAGAGATCAATGTTACAATCGTCTCACTAATACTGATAATTATTTCACCATACGCCACTCCTTGATCTCTGGTCTAGATTTATCGTCACTATTAATGTCTCTTTAAATTCAATAGAGATCAATGTTACAATTGTCTCACTAATATTGATAATTATTTCATCATACGCCACTCCTTGATCTCCGGTCTAGATTTATCGTCACTATTAATGTCTCTTTAAATTTAATAGAGACCAATGGTACAATCGTCACACTAACGCAAGTGTGATCACCTTAACGTCTTTCACTTAAAACAAATCTATGATTTATTTTAAAGCTTTTGATTTTTTCTTGCTTTTTTGAAATCTTCATGTTTAAAATAGACCAATGATTCTTAGACCAACTGGTTAAGATGAGATACACATGATATGTAAATATCGAAGGTCATGTGTTCAAGTCTCACTCTGAGCAAAATGCTCAGAGCTAAACCAGTGGGTTTTTTCAACAATAGGTTTCCTTTTGAGGGGGTTGGGGGTGCGGTCCCGGCTAGGATATGAATAGGTGGGCACGATTAAGATAACACATATTTTTTGAAGCATGATCGCACATTTGCCATTTAAAAAAAAATTAATTATGTTTTTGTCTTAAGCAAGAGGAAGAGGGACTAATGCTTAATATACTAACCATCTTCTTTTATAATAGCCATTTGTTGTTTCTCTTATTTTGTAATTAAAAAATTCTTCTCTTACGGAAGATTTCTCTCAAAGATCTTGAGCCTTTTCGCCTACGTCAAATGTTATGTTCAACTTCGCGGTTGGAATGATTGCTTTCTGCCGTCTGTCTTTTCCTTCTCTCTTCTCTTAACAAAGTAGACTCAAGTCAAACTTTTGGCTTGCTACAAGCTAGGCTTAGGGATTACAGTCAGCCGTTTTTATAAAAATTTAGGTTTTTATAAATCATTGAAAACACTTAGCTTATGTGAGTCATGTATACACCACCAACAATCTCTCTTTTTATTAATGTCAAAAATCGATGTAACATATAATTATATGATCACATAGGTGACTTAGGTAGCATTTCACCTAAACAATTAGTTTAGGCTAGACATGTAATACACCAGCAATCTCAATCTTTTTGTTGATGTAAAAAATCTATAAACATGTAAGAGATTTGCTTTCAATAAGATACCTATATTAACGATCGCTTTTCTAAACGAACGATCATATTGATCTCAGGTTACTTGAAGTGATCGCGCTCCTAAATTATTTTACATAAATATGCAACTACATAACCCATGGATTTTTAAAATCTATAACTAAAATCTCACAAAAATTTAACAAGAATTTAATCTATAAGTAGTTATAGTTCACCTCTATGAAGCTACCAACTCAGTTTTATAGCAAGATCCAAAAGAGCTTCAACTTGTCGAATCACTTTCTTCTTCTCTTGTTCTTTTAATCTAGTTGCAACAGATTGAGGATCGAGGGCATCGTTATTCGATTCTACAGTTTCCGGAGGCCGAACTTCTTTCAGCAACGCATCGACCTCTCGAATAAAGTCAATTCTTAGAAGAAGATCGTCGGCTTCCATTGCAGGTCTAGCTAGAGGCCCATGGTGCTAATACAGATGAAAGTAAACGGGTCAATTTAGGTCATATTTGATTATGAAAGTGTCAAAATGATAAACTTAACACGAGTCAACACGGGCTATAGTTTTCATGACCCGGGCCCAAAAGCAGTCCTCCTAAGTATAAGTTAATTAAAGTAATATTTTTGAAAGTCCATCAAAGTAAATTTAAGTGCATAACACCTTCTAATTTTATTTTGTTAATATAAATGGATCATTATTGTAATAACATGTTTCATAATTATACTCAAAAGATAATTAAGCAAGAAATTTACATAAAAAGAAATGATGTTGGGTCAATCTAACATGACACACATTTGACCCAAGCAAACATGACCCAAACATGTTTTGACCCGTTACCAAATTTGTTCATCTTGCCACCTAGGCGAATCAATATGTGAAATTTTGGGTGTACCTTATCAAGATCAAACCCTGCAGGGACCAAGAGACTAAATGGATCTTCACGTGGGAATGTTTCAATCATGCGTTTTTTACACGCTTTGAGCCACCCTTCATCATCAAAACCATCATGCATTATCAAGAGATCATTAAGCAGTCTCATGGCTGGACTAGCTTGCCTTTTCAAGATTTCAGTCTGAAATACACCAAATTTTGATCAGAAAACGGTTCAATGAACAAGAAACGATGAGTGAAAGCAAAAATTTGTAGTCGATTTGACATAAAAGGAACAGAAATTAACAATGCGATGAATAGAGCATACCTCGACACGCCTGTATAACAAGTCTAGACTTCTTATAACATCTTTTTCTTCCTGAGAATTTAAGTTGTGCACGGAGTTAGAGATCTCATTAGATTCAAACAATGATGAGAAAACAATTAGATGTGGTACCCATATACTTATGAACGTATCGATGTCTTATTATTAACAAGTTGAATGAGTAAAATAAGTATAGCTAAAACGAAGCAGGTCAAATTGGTTGAACAAGTCAAAAGGCACCCAAAAGTGTTTTTTAACCATACGACCTACTAAATCGTTTTATACAAAAAAAATTTAAAAAAAATAAGAATATTGATGAATTAGTATATTTTTCAGTAATCATATTTAACACAGAATTTATTTATCAAGATTCAAGTATGACAAAAGGTGTCTCAAGTCATAACAACCCTATGCCCAATATAAACAATTTTGACACGTACAGTGGTGCATGACACACGGCCGACCCGGCCATTTGATTTATTAACAAAGTAGGACAAACAGATCCTATGCATTGTAAATCAACGATAACTCAAAGAAGAAAAAGGAACGTTTGAAAAATGAAATGGAAGATATAATATGAGAAAGGGAAGCATACATCACGTCGAGCAAGATCAAGACGAGTCCAGATGACCATAAGAACAAGTTCATTCAATTCACCTCTCTCTGCAGCTTCCTCAATTTTCTGCATACAAGAAAACACGATAGCTTCATATTACATACAATTCACAAACCATTTTTCATGAGATTGCAAATCAAGATTATGAAAAACTTATAGAGTCATGCAGACACAGTACACGACATGCATCAGGTAGATGTGGAAACTGGTAACGACTAACGAATCAGATTGAACCACAACCACTTTTAAATCTTTTTATAATAGTTAGATTGTCATACTGACATATATGACCACAAAAACTATATTACTAAAATAATAATCCAATCCAATAATATGAATAAAACAATACAGGAAGTTGTATCATGTATGCATCAAAAATATGCTTAGGGCAAATCTTCGACAGGTTTGAACTGTTAGACGTGAACCATTTTTAACTAAAATTTTTGAATTGACCCATTTGGGATAGAAAAATACCCAAACCAACCATTAAGTGGGTCAACATTGCCATTTATAGGATCAACAAACAAACACACAACCTTTTTATTTAAGTGGAGAACACAGGACCATTAAGAGCTGATACATACCATAGATGAATGATACAAGTAAAACCAACCCAGGTCAACCTAACCCGTTTTGACCCAACCTATTTTTTTCAGGAAAATATTATATCTTTTAAAATAATTCACTTTTAACTAGTAACTTTATTTTTAATGTTGTATTTTTACTGAAGATCACACAATTTCTAAACATTAAGAAAAGATGTAAGTTTAGAATACAATTCTTGAAATAATAGCAAACGATTACCTCTTCGATTTCTTCAGCAGATTTTATAAAACTGGACACCAATTTCTTTGCTTTAAAAACATCTTCTTGAGGATAACCCTTCAACAACATGCCGATTTCCCGATACTCATCAATTATTCTTTCCTCTTCTTCGTCTTCTTCTTGGCGTAACCGCTCCAATTCTTTAGTCTTTTCTCGCTGGCGGGCTTGCCATTCCTAAAAACCACAAGTTAGAACAAAACCATAATAAAACTCCCCAAAAAGACCACTTGGAATACTGTTAGCAACACTTGCCTCCATCCTTTACATTTATAAACCCAATACCAGAGGTGCCAAAGCAAAGAGGTAATGCGAGTTGGATAACAAAACAGATGATGTTTGTACACACAAAAGGCTCCGACAGGAAAATCGTTCTGAGCCAATCCATTCTTGGGTTGAAATGGGTTGAGTTTGCATTAAAATACTGTTTGAGTAACTTTTGAGATGTTTAAGGCGCCATTTGAATGGAGTTCTTTTAAAGATAACTTTTTTATATACCAATTAAACTTTTACATGACTCATTTATGAGTAGATGGAGCCAAGCTGCTACATTTACCTTTAAGGACCTTAACCAAAATACATCCAAGGACAAGGATAAACTAGCAAGTATGATCACACCCCAAATTTTAACGGGTCGAAACCTTTTGGCATTGAACAAAAAATTTAATAAAATAATTCAAGCACAGAACTTAATTAATTTCAAGAAATTAATAAATATGAAGAATCTAGCAGAGCTTCAAATTAAACAATTTCTCATACTACAGAACAGAACCCAACAAAGATAAAGCTACAAATCTGAAGAATTTCAAGAGATTAACAGACATTAATACTTTTAGGTATAATCCCAGATCAGAACAAGAAACACCCTTTCAGAAAACACTTAAAACCGAAGCAGAACACGAAAAACAATGAGGTAGAATATGTAAATAAGCAAATTTTCTTGCTACAGAACAGAACCCATCAAAGATTATCCTACAAATTCAAAGAATTTCGAGAAATTAAGAGACATTAAACCTTTTAGCTACAGCCCCAGATCAAAAACAAGAAATACCCCTTTAAAAACACTTAAAACCTTCGGTAGAACACGAAGAACGATGAAGTAAGAGTTTGAAAACAAGCAATTTGACTTACTTCATCATGGAACTCTTTAGGGAGGCCAGCTAATGCTTCATCTTCTAGCTTCTTGCACCTGCAAACATCTGGAAACAAAACCCTATTAAATTTGAGCACGAAATGTTCATAATTATTGGGTGTTGAACAGATATACAGAAGTTAAGGTGAATACTGACATGAGAATTTATTAGGAAAAGAAAGATTAGAAGAAGATGAGAGGGTGGTTGTAATGGAATTGAAGGTGGGAGGGAGAAACGATGGCCGAAAGACTTGTGCCTGCATCTTATTACGGGTGTTATCTTCTTGATTATGAATTTCTATGTAATATACATCATATATGGAGAATCTTATATAATGCATGTTTGACAAAAGCAACTTATTTATTTTTTGATTTTTCGGAGGGGTAAAAAGACCAAAACACTTCTTCAAAAAAGTTAAAAAGTTAAAATTTTTAACTTGTTAATTTTTTTAAAGGGGTATTTTGGTCTTTTTACCTCTCCAAAAAGTCAAAAAGCAAATATGTTGCTTTTGCCAAACATGCACATAATCATCTTTGAACTGTTGTCTCTACAGATTTAACAGCCGTTTGAGTATAAGATCAAAAGAATAGTTGCAGTTTAATGTGGAACTAGTTTATTTGGTAGAGGTTTTGTTTTTTAGAGATGAGCTAGTTAGCAAGCTCCACTTCTGTCGGTGCCCTTCCGTTAATTACTTTAAGTTTCAGCCTTGCGATCGTACTCCCCCCCGGAACCCAAAAATTTTGATTTCTCATAAAGTGCCAGCGGAGTCCTAAAAACAACATCCGTTGATCGCTGATCGACATCGTTTATGATTCAGACAAGGACGATATTCGTTCTTGATTAATGAAAACATCATTGACAAATGTTTTCGCAGTTGTTCGTCCTTCATAAATCCAAGAATTTCACCTTTGACTATGAAATACGAATGTCCCCGATTGTCCATGTTAATCATTACTCAGGTCTCGAAGGCCAACGTAATAGGACTAAAATGCTATGATGTTATCCTATGCGAATGTATACAGTACGTAGACTGGCTTTGAGCACTCTAATTTCTTCAAAGTAACAACGCTAGAGGCACAACCAGACCAATTAAGGCTAGGAGCGCATCGCCGGCAGAAGGGACGAGTAAGCCGGTGCATACCTGAAGGTGGACCGGCTAATCCAACCGAAAGTCCAACTGATTCAAACTCAAGCATGGTGTAATTTAATGTAATAGTAGGGATAAAAATTTTTGCCATACATGAAAAAAAAGTATTGTCAAATCTCATGATTGTTTTATCTTTTAAATGGCTATTTGAATTTGAATGTATTATTAAATAACTAAGTTTGAGGGTGTCATAGTTCATATTAAATATTATTAAAAATATAAACATTTTCTTCTTCTAATTAAAGAGTAACTTGATATGTCATGTGGCAGCACCACAATCATCCTCATTAAAATTTTTCCGCATCTCTCTCCTCTTAAATAATTACCTTAATTACTAATAATATTATTTAACATTCTTTTACATTTAATAAATTAAAAAAGATCTATTTATTAATGTTATTTTTAAATAAAAAATGTATTATAAAATAAATAATTTCTCTAAAGCATAAAACTTTTTAAAAAAATACGAAATATTTTAAAATTAGTATTTTTAGAAATTTAATTTTTTAAAATAAAAAATAATTAAATTTGGGAGTTATAATAAGGAAATTTTTTAAAGTGACATTTTTATAAGGTTTGTTTTAGAACAAAATGTTTATTATTTTTTTGGAAAAAATTAAAAAACAAAATTTTAAAATTTTGATATTACTATTTTATTAGTTATTGTCAGTCATATCATATCTTAGAATATCATTTTATAATTAATAAATTTTATTATATTAATTTTTTATTTATTCAATATATGTAATACACGAGTTTATTAAAGCTAGTAAATAATATTTGATTATAAGACCTTTAATAAATGAGAATCAAGTGTTGTCGTATCAAGCATAAAAAGCTTATTAACGATAATATGGGTTAATTTTAGAAAATGACTTGCTTTTTCCTATGCTTGTAGAATTATATTATAAGAAAAAGTTGGGTTAAAGTTTCAAAAGCTAAACATGTCTCAAATGAGAAATAATATAACTTTTTAAACTTGAATGACTTGAGCAATCAATCTAAAACTGATTACAAAACCATATACAAATCTATTACAAAATCATATACAAACCGATTACAATATCAAATTAGTTCATCAAACCTTGAACTTGAAATGATCGAAGACGGGATTGTTGACAAAATGTATTGTTTGAGCTTCGGGGCTATTGATCGAGGTGGGGCTGTTGATCCAAGGTAGATGGAGGTGGGGATGAAAATTTGGAGGTTGAAAGTTATGGGGTCGGGGTTGATGTTTAGTTCTATACCATATACACGAAATAGCAAACTTTGAAGTTGTGAAAGAAAATTAGATTTCATATATACAAACTTGGTTGATAGAAATTACATATACACAAGTAAAAAGGTATCCTAGTTCATTCACGTTGTGAACAGTAACCATATGAACTGACTAATGAGACGTCATCACATGTCGTAGGTTTTTGATTTTTTTTCCTTTTATGTTTATCATATATTTATCCACTTTAGTGCTAGGATAAGTAATCATTCAAAATATGTTTCATTGTCCATTACGCCTCTCTCTTTTGAAGAGTCGTGGGTTCGACCCCGTGGTACCCCAGCCCTAGGCCCAAGCTCCTTCAATTCTATGCCAATATTTTCTTTATTATGTGCCATGTTCATTTTTTATTTATTACTTGCTCTTTTATTTGAGTGTTTGTTTTTAAGTTTTTTTTTTGTTATTTAGCACATTTTAGTTTCCTTATTTTTATCTTTATCATTTTACTATTAATGATTAAATTGGTTCAACGAACATTTTGGAGGAAATTAAGACCTCTTGTTCTTTTGGATTAAAATTAAATAAAACCGTATAACATAGATTGTGGTGATTGTTGTCTAAACGTATTTTGATTTTCTTGCTTTTATGGATCTGTATGCAAACATAATAGGAGGTTAAATAAATATTACAATAATTAAAACATTACATCGATTCTAATACACACATATACACATATATTCATTAGTTGTACCTTCTAAAAATATATATTAGTTTTGAGTAATGGTGTCATTCAAGTCTACTTGACGAGATAGGAGGTACAAAGGATAGACAAGTATTCTCACATTGACATTCTTTGTTTATCACACAATTTCCATCTTTTGCACCTTCACCTTGGCACGCGGTGCTACATTTTCTATAGTCTGGAATCTTCTCACATTTTCCGGTGTAGGTTTTGCTTTTCCACGGTGGACCACAAGGAGCCGGGGCATTTTTGCCAATACTACTACTTTTTGTCACCACTGCAATTGACAAACTAGCACGTATTAACATCATAAACTACTAGTAAAACATATAGTGATGAGATAAGCCCTAACGAGGAGTAAAATGATGTAGGAAGCATTAAAATCTCTAATAAAAATAGAAAGAGAATTAAAATAGAGACCAGAAATGATAATAACAAGGACCATAATAAGTTTTATAGATGATATGCACAACATAAGCGAACGTTTCATCATCATCTCAAGCAAAGAGGATGTTGTTGATTATGGTTTTCTTAATGTTGTCATATTATTTGTTTAGTTAGATATAGTAGATTGCATGAAAACTTAACGTTTTAGATTACCATAGCTAGGCATGCATACGCAATGAATATTGTCATGTTTTTAACATGAGGTCAAAATATGAACTTAGAGGATCATGCTTGTGATACATTACTTAGAAATAAATAACAATCATCACATATATATAAAACAATTTGATACGTGCCAGCATGGCAGCACACATATACATACATATATACATATGTACGTACATACATACACATATATACATACACATACATATACATATGTACGTACATAATGAGTTAGGGTAAAAAAACATAAAAGAAGCGCAAGAAGGAATCATAGCCACTGATAAAACGATTGAAGGGTTGACATGATTCTAGAGCGCCACATTACCATTATGTACGTATTATAAGGTGTAGAATGTTAATAGCTAATCAATTTTAACTTTTAATCAAATTCCCTCATTTTTCCAAAAATTCATAATCTTCATCCGCCGTTAATTTTTTCTAAGTTAGTTATAAAGTCAAGCTTTTTTTATCTTTAGTACGAGTATACTATTACTATTTTTTTAAATGTTATATTTGAAATATCTTCAGTTTGTGTGTTTTTGAACATGATATTGTACTATGTGGACGTCAATTAACACATAGCATTTTAGTTCTTTTATGATAGTTTTCTATGCATAAACACCAATAGTATATGCAGGACCGTTTAAGGGCTTAAACACAATTACAACACAACAACACAATGAGGAGATTAACTAAACTTTAATCAAACAGTGAACTGGGTTAACCAAAGTGATACAAAGAACACAAGTAAAGCAAGAGACAGAACAAGAGAGTATGGGTTTCAAGGAGACAGTATATTGCTTTCTCAAGTTCTTTTACAAGTGTTACAAAGCATAAAGAAAGATACAAGAACTTGAAATACTTATACTACAACCTACAGCCGGCTATACTTTGAAGGCCAGCTGGATACAATTGACTAGACACTAACAAAATCAATTGTAGGATCAAAAGCATATCTGCCTTTTGACCTTGTGACTATGACATGCCATAGCTCACATCCTTATACATTACAAAAAGGATAAAGTACATAAAGTGGAAAGTTACAGACTCAAGACCTCAATGTACAGTTACCAAAAGCATGGACCTTTTCACCAACTCATGTAAGTTGGTGACTTTACAGAGATGCAGCGGAAAAGGTGCTTTATGGAACAGTACATCAGATAAAGCATGTGTACTAAAAGTCTTCGGAAGAAATCTGTCTTCATAGGTTGAAGCTTCGGAAGACTTTGTCTCTGAAGCTTCGGAAGACTTCATGTTTGGCTTCGGAAGATATTGGTCTTGGCTTCGGAAGATTTTACACTTAGAGTATTTTCTAATGCATTGTGTAAAACTTCCGAAGCATTCTTCACTTCAGTACTTAGTGCATGTTGCTGAGACACTTTGGATGTTTTGGGTTGCATCAGACTTAAGGAATCCTTACAAACTCCCCCTAGGCTGATGCTACCAAAACACTTAGAAGATCTTCAAATGTTGGTAGTCTTCAGTACAATCAAACCATTCCTTTCTTCATTAGATGGTCAGGATCATCAAGACTCTCATAGTATCTTCTCATCTCAAAGAGATCATGCAGAGGTAAGTTGATTATGTCTTGCCAGGAGTAGACATTCTCAACACCTTGATCTCTGATAACATTCCATCTTTCTGGATTGGTAGAGTAAGTCCAGGACAAGATGGGTGTCTCAGTTGTAAGAGGAGCCACTTGAATAGGAGTTGATTGGGCTGCCTCATCATGCACTTCCTCAGGTTGATCTGATTCAGCCTGAGGTGCAGAGGTAGATGACTTTGGCTTCTTCTTCTTAGTCTTTGGTTTAGAAGCCATTCTCTTCTTCCTCTTAGATGACTTTAACTGAGAAGACTGGTCTGCAGCACCATGTTGATCATCAGTGTCTTTCTCAGTTGGGTGTTCCTCCCTCACAGGTTCAGAAGGAGAGGGAGTTTGACCCTGCCTTGGATCAGAAGATGAAGCTTGCTGAGGCTCAGCTGGAGGTGCTGGTTGAGGTGTCTCTGGTTGTTCAAACTTGACCTCCACTTCAGGTGGGACTTGACTTGGAAGAGAGTGCAAGTCAATAAGTTCTCCACTCTTAATCTTCTGCTTGATCACCCTTATATGCTCATCCATAGTGGATAGAGACATGGGGCCAAGTCTCCTTCCGGAGAATCCATATAGCTTCAAGAAGCTCATCATTCTTTGTCTGTCAGCAGACTTCTTTGCATTCTTTTGAATGATGGCTCTTGACTTTGCAGCTTCTTCCCTTAGCTTCCTTTTGGTTGTTTTTCTTTCTTTGACTAGCTCAAGCTCAAGTTGCTTTAGGTACTCGAACTCAATGAAGTCATAGGACAGGGGAAGAAGTGCATCTGCCTGATAGAAGCCTGTGGCACTCAGGTAGTTGATCATCTTGATCCTATCTTCTTCTTTATCTACCTGAGGTTCTTGTGGAGCCACATCTTCCTGTGCAGGACTTTCTTGAACTGGAGAGAGAGTGGGAGCATGCTTGTAAAGTCTTTTCTGTCTCTTCTCCTCTTTGAATTGGAGAAGTAACCTTGCATCCTCTTTCTCCTTCATCTCTCTTGACACTTCCATGTCAGCCAGTTCATTTAACTCTTCTAAGGGGAGGGAGATGATTTCATCAATATCATAGTTCCTGGTCTGTAAGTAGGTAATCCTGACTGCCCTTAACTCATCATCTTGAGTATTTGGTCTGGGAGCAGCCCTGATTGCAGCTTGCATGAAGCTAGATGACCCAGTAGAACTTTCTCCCCTTAGTCTCCTTTTCCTCTCTCTCTCTTCCTCCTCAATTTCCTCAGGAGTCATTATCCTTTTCCCTTTGTCACCAACAGACCTTTGTGACTCAGGGTGGATTGAGGCTTGGCCTTCATTGCTTGGTGTAGCTTCCATGCTCTGGCCAGAGAGAGGCTGAGAAACACCTTCACCAGCAGGTGTCTCAGATGGAGTTTGGACCTCTGCAGCAGTTGTTGATGATGAGACAGGGGTCTCAGGTTCTGCCACTGGGCCTTCAGTCAAGGTTTCCCCTATGAAACTAATCTTAGGGTCCACCTCAACATCCAGTTGACCGATGACATTGCCTGATTGCCTAAGTCTCCTTCTTAGAGAGAACTCTGCAAGGATCCTGTCTTGGATTCTTTGAGCCAGCCTGTCAGCTTGTCTTGAATTGCTTGGATTGACAAGTGGCATGTTGACTAAATCCAGTCTTTCATAGAAGCTCAGGCTTTGGAATGAAAAACTTCTTGTTGGCCTTGAACTCTGTGAAGTATAAGGGCTCTTCTGTCATCATCATACCTCCACCTTATGATGTAGTTGCCAGTTCCTTGTGGTGGAGATGAGACAGCCCTTGGTATACCTTCCTCAAAGAGACTCCTGATGAGTGAGTCTATAGAGTCCACATTAATGTGAACTTGAGGAAGTTGCTGAGAATGCACAACAGCAAGTGAGGATGGTGAGTCCTCTATGTCCATTCTCTCTGAAGAACTCCCAGGTTCTGTGGTTGTAATAACTTTCTCCCCCTTTTTGGTAGCATCACCCACTTGCATAGGTGAGCTGGAGGATAAGTCAATCACTTCCACAGGTTCTTGTGTTCCTGGTTGAGCTCTCCTTAAAGGTCTCCCAGCTAGTTTTTCCTATAGATATGAAATCTGAAGTTGCTGATCATTGACCCTGTTTTGTAAGGTAGTCACCTGAGATTCCAAGTGACTAACCTTAGAGACTAAATAGGTGCATGTTTTTGACAATTTCTGCACCTTTAGTCTCAAATTCCCCTCATCTTCATCAGAAGAATCATTGGGGGATGAGATGATTGGACCAAAGTCCTCTCTCTCACCACCAGCTTGAGTTTCTTGGCTGCTGGTTTTCCTCTGCTCACTGGCAGCCTCAGTTGAGATGCCAGTGGGCTGAGTTGCCATGGTTGAGGTCTTAATGATGTAATCACTTTCAAAAGTGAGAGCCTCTTCCATATGGACATCCTGAACAGGTTCAGAAGTGTCCACCTCAGTAATAGGTGACTGATGTGGGATAGACTGAGGAGAGTCAGAGGTACTCATCTCTCTTTGAGTAGGGGAGGAGAAGAGAG
Organism: Flaveria ramosissima; assembly: GCA_025215565.1. Lineage (NCBI taxonomy): Eukaryota > Viridiplantae > Streptophyta > Magnoliopsida > Asterales > Asteraceae > Flaveria > Flaveria ramosissima. The sequence continues at coordinate 59,710,393 of CM046046.1, forward strand.
ACTCATGGTACTCACTGAATCCTAAGTCTTCATCAGTATAGAAGGATAGGTTGGGAATTGGTTGGTTGAGATCCAAAGGCTGGGGATGGTAGCTGTCCCCTGAAGGTTGTTCACTTGAGTGTTGAGACTCAGAGTGAAGGCTTAAGGCTGTTGGGCTAGTGAGCTCATCAGGGTGAGCATGAGGAACCTCAGCCCTGATAGGTGAAGTAATGGGAGTGGTTTGCTCCTCAGGAGAAGTGGGAGCTCTAGTGTCCACTTCTTCCTGTAAGGTTGAGTATATGGGGGCCTGCACAGACTCAATAGCCTGAGCAGGGGTTCGTTTGGATTTTCTTTGGTAGGTGAGGGTGATTTCTGGTCTTTTTAGTGGTAAGGACAAAAGAGGTGTGGGTTCAACACTAGCTTGTGTTGCTAGGTTGTCACCTTGAGCAATGAGCTCTAACATTTTTGGGACTAGGGCTGTTTCTACCCCTGAGAAGCCTACAGTTGGCTTCTTCATTATTTTAAAGATGTCGGGCTTCATCTGTCCCAATTTAAGAATATTACTTGTTTCCCTCAACTGTGAGCCCAGTTCACAGTTGAGAATGTGTTGAACATATCTAGGAAACATGTAATACTCTAAGGAGTCTAAGTTTGCAAGTAAATTAGTATAAACAAATTGTGAATACCTGAACTTGACCCCCTGAACCATTCCATGAACTATAAAGGAGAGATCCTCAGGAATCTGGTCCCATCCACCATGCTTGTTTGATAAGCTGTGGATAACCACATGGAGCAGGAATTTCCATTGGGATGAGACCTTCCCTTTCCTGAAGGTCTTTACAGAGAAATCTCCCTCATAGCCCATCTGCTCAAAGGAATGATTAACAGCTTCTTTGGGAAGGACACCTCACCTTCTTCATCATCCAGCTGCAAATGTTGGTTAATGATGGCCGGAGTGATGAAGATTGTCCTCCCTTGCACTGTGGCAGACAGTGCCTTCTCCCCATCCATAATGACCTCTTGGCAGGTCTTCCAGAATTCAAGCAAGTGATCCTCATATAGAGTAGGATCAATGGTCAGGGAGGTGAAGTAGTTTGACAGAGTCAAGAATTGGCAAATCTCTGAGAAACTTGCATCTTTCTCAGAGCTTAACAGAGCAACTTGATTATGTTGCCTGTGAAGTTGCATGGAGAAATCAGGGTTGTTTCTGCGGTTAAGGTTGGCCATTTCAGAAGCTTAAGGGTGAAGAAAGGTAGAAAGCAAAGGCGGTTTAGAGAATTAGGTTAGAGGAATAGTAGAATTGAGGAAGATAGTGGGAAAGAGGGGGAACCGTTGGGTATTTATGTGAAAAGGGATTTGAACCAAAGTTAATGAAAGAGGATAAACTTTGAAATCCGGAAGTCGGTCCCACCTCTGAAAAAGTAGTTTACTTTTGCTCAAAAAGTAGTTTTCTTGGAATTCGAAAAGCTTCCGAAGGTAATTTGTCTTCGGAAGTTTTGATTGAAAAAGCTTCCGAAGCTAAAATGGCTTCGGAAGATTTTCCTGAGAGTCTTGAAAATTTATGCTTCGGAAGAGAAATAAACCCTTGGATGCTTTGTATAAGAATAAACAAAGCTTCCGAAGGTTAATTTTGCTTCGGAAGGAAAAAGTCCTTAAAAATGAATAAGTGTCTGAGATAAGAATTTTAAGCTTCGGAAGATGAATTTGACTTCTTCCGAAGGTAAAATCTCTTAGACAGTTATTTATTTTGAAGACATGTTTTTCTTCCGAAGATAAAATTTTATCTTCCGAAGTATCAGAAAATTTTCAAGAATCTAAGGAAAGTCTTCAAAAAGAATTTTACATCCAAAGAAAACATGAGCTTATGAAAGTGATGAACTAGACAACTTAGGACACACATATTTTAAGAAGAAATAATTAGAATTAGTTTTAAGAAAAAGTCTACTCAAAGTTAATCATCCCAATAGCTGATATCAGATACTTAAATCTCTGTTCATCAAAAGCTTTTGTGAACAGATCAGCATATTGTTCATCTGTATGAACTTTGACTAGTTTAATTAATCCCTTTTCATAGTTATCTCTTATTAAATGATACCTGATGTTGATGTGTTTGGTCCTTGAGTGCTGCACAGGGTTCTCAGTGATAGAGATAGCACTATTGTTGTCTATGTGGATAGGAGTCTCTTTGAAGTTAAATCCATAGTCCAGCATCTGATTTTGAATCCAAAGCACTTGAGCACAGCAGCTTGCAGCAGCAATGTATTCAGCCTCAGCAGTTGATGCAGACACACAGGATTGTTTCTTGCATTGCCATGAGACAACCCTTCCACCAAGGAATTGACATCCCCCAGATGTAGACTTTGCAGTCATGTTGCAACCACCATAATCACTATCTGTATAGGCATACAGATTGAAATTAGGATTCTTTGGATACCATAGACCAAGTGTTGAAGCACCTTTGAGGTATCTTAAAATCCTTTTCACAGTGATTAAGTGAGACATCTTAGGGTTGGCTTGATATCTTGCACAAATACATGTAGCAAACATGATATCAGGCCTGCTAGCTGTAAGATACATAAGAGACCCAATCATAGCCCTGTATAAGTGTTCATCTACACACTCCCCCTCAAGATCTGGACCAAGGGAGTGGTTTCTGGCTATGGGTGTCTTAGCAATCTTACAATCAGTCATGTTGAACCTCTTGAGTATGTCTTGAACATACTTTGACTGACTTATGAAGATGCCATCTTCAACCTGCTTCACTTGAATTCCCAGAAAGAAGTTGAGTTCTCCCATTGAACTCATTTCAAATCTGTCTTTCATCAGCTTCTCAAAGTCTTTGCAGAGCTTTGGATTAGTTGAACCAAAGATGATGTCATCTACATATACTTGAACCAGCAATAAGTCATTTCCCTGTCCTTTGATGAAGAGAGTTCCATCTATAGTACCTCTCCTGTATCCATGTTTACAAAGATACTCAGATAGTGTCTCATACCACTTCCTGGGTGCCTGATGCAGCCCATAAAGAGCTTTGTCAAGCTTGCAGACATAATCAGGATGATCAGGGTCTACAAAACCAGGTGGCTGTTTGACATAAACCTCTTCATCAATCACTCCATATAAGAAAGCACACTTTACATCAAGTTGGTAGACCTTGAAGTTCTTGGATGCAGCAAATGCCAGGAATATCCTAACAGCTTCTAGTCTTGCTACAGGAGCAAAGACATCAGTGTAGTCAATCCCTTCTTCTTGTGTGTATCCTTGAACAACTAGTCTTGCCTTGTTCTTGATGATGATTCCTCTATCATCCTTCTTATTCCTAAAAACCCATTTGGTTCCAATGGTAGTCTTCCCATGAGGAAGAGGACAAAGGTTCCAAACTTTCTGCCTTTTGAATTGAAGCAGCTCTTGTTGCATAGCTTCAACCCAACTTCCATCCTTTAGAGCTTCATCAACTTTCTTGGGCTCTATCTGAGATAAGAAACAAGAGTGAAGACAAACATTTGCTTCATGGGTTTGTCCTCTTGTTCTTACCCCTGTGACAACATCTCCAATGATGTTTGTGGTGGGGTGAGACTTGTGGATCCTTAGCTGAGGGATCACAGCAAGTTGCTGAGAAAGATCCAAATTTGAGAAATTTAGATCTGGTCTGGAAGATTCACCCTCCACATTATCACACTTATCAAGATTAACTTGATCCAATGAGTGTGTGACATCATTGATGTTGTCATCTATGGTATGGTTATTAGCATCAAGAAATTCCTGATCACTATCACCATCACCATTGTTGTCTTCTACAAGTGAGGTGTCTTTATCTGGTTGAGAAGCCTCTGAGCTGGAATTTGAAGGCATACCAGATGTATCAGCTGAATTTGTCATTGTTGTGCTGATAGAAACCTCATTTGCTGAAGTAGTTCCAACTGGAGCTGAAGATGTATGAGTTGAAGGTCTTCCTAGCTCAAATCTTGGATCAGGATCACCTGTATTTAAATTTTCTGCAGATCCTGAAACATGCTCACAAGATTTGTTAAAACAGTTGGTAACTAAATCAAGATCAAACAGCCAATCCGGACCAGAACCAGCCACACAGGGTGTGTGCTCATTGAAAGTCACATTGGCTGACTCCTCAACAATTCTAGTTCTGAGATTGTATACTCTATAAGCTTTAGCTTGGGAAGAGTATCCAATGAAGTGTCCATCATCTGATTTCTCAGCAAACTTGGCAATTTGATCTTTGGTATTCAAGATGGTGCAGGGACATCCAAATGACCTGAGAAAACCAATGAAAGGTTTCCTCTTGTGCCAAAGTTCATAAGGAGTCTTACCATGTGTCTTAACTACTAAAACTCTGTTTTGCACATAGCAAGCAGTATTAACTGCCTCTGCCCAGAAGGTGATAGGCAGTTTAGAGTCAGACAACATAGTTCTTGCAGCTTCAATAAGTGTCCTGTTTCTCCTCTCAGCAACTCCGTTTTGCTGAGGAGTCCTGGGAGCACTATATTGTCTTGTAATACCTTTTTCATCACAAAATGTATCAAGGATTTGGTTCTTGAATTCAGTTCCTTGATCACATCTTATGGTTTTGACCTTGTGATCACATTGATTCTCAACTTTTAAGATGAAATTCTTCAGAATCTCAGGGGTTTCATCCTTAGTTCTAAGGAAGAAGACCCAAGTGAATCTTGTAAAATCATCTGTGATCACCAAACAGTAAGAGGTCCTTCCTAAACTCATTACACTGGTGGGGCCAAAGAGATCCATATGTAACAAGTGTAGGGGAGTAGTGATGGAGTTCTTTTCCTTAGGCTTGTGAGATACCTTGTGTTGCTTCCCTTTCAGGCATGCAACACAATGATCATCACTTGTAAACTCTTTCTTTGGCATTCCAGTTACCAGATCATGTTTAATTAATTTATTCATGTTCTTAAAGTTTACATGGCACATTCTTTTATGCCATAGGAAAGACTCATCACTATTTGCTTTAGATAGAAAGCATGAAACTTCTCCAGAGGGAGATGTTTCTTGCAAATCCATCTTGTACATGTTCCCTTTCCTGGGGGCTCTGAGCAGGATATGCTCATGAGGAATGACCACACCAGGCTTGAGAACAATGCACTCATGCTCAGTAAAGAGCATGTTATGACTCTGATCACAAAATTGGGATACACTCAGAAGATTGTACCCAAGCTCCTTAACAAAGTTTACCTTCTCAATGCTGAGCTTACCATTTGTGACCTTGCCCCTTCCAGAAATGTAACCACCTTCATCTCCTCCAAAAGCAACTGGTCCTCCATCAATTCTCTCAAAATTATGGAGTAGAGACCTATTGCCTGTCATGTGCCTGGAACAGCCACTGTCAATTATCCAGACATTCCTGTTTGTCTTGAGCTGTTCCTGCACAAAGAAAATGATTAGTTACATTTGGAAACCCAAGCCTTACTTGTCTTGGGCTCATTAAGTGTAATAGAAGGTAATGCAACAGTAATAGATCCTATGGTTGTACTATGGGGATCTTCAGCTGTTGTTGATGGAGAAACTTCAGTCATTTGGTCTTTCTTAGACTTCCACACCACCTTTGGAGTCTTGGACTTGACCTTCAAAACCTTAGAAGCTTTTGAACTTCACAAGTTTTGATGACTGACCTTCGGAAGAGTCTACAGTCACTGCAGCAGACTTCAGTGCTTCGGAAGAACTCCTTTCTTCCGAGACCAACTTTGCTTCCGAAGGTAATTTTCCATTTACCTTCTTCTTTGATTTGGAGCTTCCGAAGGAAACAGACTTTCCTTCCGAAGCTTGAGACTTCTTGAGACTCTTTGAAGTCTTTGTATTAGTCATGTGGAGTACTTTTAGGATTGTATGGGCAATCCTTAGCAATGTGAGAAGTACTTTCACACATGACACATAACATTTTCTTCTTCAAACAAGTCTCCTTTTGAGAGCAAGACTGGCTTTGGTCACATCCCTTCTCCACCTTCATCTTGGTAGATGCTGAGACAGTTCTTTTGGGCTGTGAACTGTTCTTGGAGTTTGATGGTCCAGGCTGTGCAGCAGTGGTACACAGCAGCTCAGTCTTCTTCTTTGCACTGAGATGATTTGAACAAGAACCAGGACTCTTAGCTGAGGAGTCTTGGTTGATGTCTTCAGTCCTTACTACTTTGAAACCTGCAGAGATAAAACTTGTTTCTGCTTAGCATCAAAAGTAGCCTTGATTTCTTGAGCCTTCTTTGCTTTCCTTTTGCTCTTCCTGATCAAGTTCTTTCTCTTGGACTTGGTCATCACAGTTGATTTCTTCTCCTCAGAAGGATAGTGGCCCTTGGAAGAATCCTCTTCTTCACTCTTCTCAGAGGAATTCTTCACTATCACTTCTTCATCATCCTCACTTATAGGATCTATGAGAGGAAGCTCATCTTCACAAGTTCCACACCTAGGAGATCTTACAGACAAGATTGTGTGTGGAGGAGCTATCTCATTTGATCCCAGTCCCTGTCTATTTTGATAGCACACTTTGTTGTGCAGGGATGAGGATATCATGTTCTTGAAGGTCTCTTCTTCAAGAACACTCTTCTCTGCCTTGGCTTTGCTGATCACAAGCTCAGCCTGGCACTCAGTCAACTTAGTTATGAGATCTTGGATCTGAGTTCTAAAATCTGTATGTTCATGTTTTAGTACTGAAATGGTTTTCTCCAAGTCCTCTATCTTTAACTTGTAATCATTTTCAGACTTTCTAAAATCAGATTTTAATATGTTTAATGACTCAAGATCAGATCTCATCTCTAAGTTGTAGGACTTGTATCTATCAGAGATGTTCCAATACCTTGGCTTCATCATGGTCAGCCATTAGTGCTTGGTTTGGAGAAGCATCTTCCACCTGAAAGCTCCAGTCAAAGCCTCCCTCTTCAACAGCAACAGCAGCATGTTGCTTTGTCTTCTCAGCCTGAGGGGCTTTGTCAGTGTAGTTTGGTCTGGGTTGTGTTTGGCCCCCATTTGCTTTAGGTGCCTTACACTCCCTAGCAAAGTGACCCATAAGGTTACAGTTGTAACACTTAACTTTGCTTTTATCCAGCCCAAACTTACCACTGGTAGCATTGCTTGGAAATCTTCTTCCTGTCCTCTTGTAGAACTTCTTGGCTCTGTGAGTGAGGAGAGCCATCTGCTGAACTATCTCCATGTATTCCAGGTCATCTGGATGGATACAGTCCAGGTCTTCAAGAGTGAAGAGATAATTCCCACAGCTTTCATCAGCAGACACAAAGGCTTGAGAAGAACTTGTCTCTTGGAATGGGCTTCCTTGAGTAAAGTTCTCCCTTGGTGTCTCCGGGAAGGTGATGAAAGGACCCTTTTGTGAGTTGTCAGGGTAGCATATGAGATGATGTTGGGGTTCTATGCTGTCCCTTTCAACCACATGAAGGGCTGAACCCATTTGATTGTTGGAGTTGCCAGATGAACCTTGCATGTTCATCTCCATCTGGTATCCACTGAGAATCCCATACAACTCTGTCAGAGTAAGAGTTTTAAGGTTCTCAGTCCTCTTGATCACCACACAAAGTGTGTCCATTGCCTAGGAAGTGAGGACATGAACTTCCTTACAATGTCCCTGTTCTCAAGAGGAACTCCTCCATCCACTAGGGTATCCACAATCTCAACATACCTGAAGTATTGTTGGGTCATGGTTTCACCTGCTTTGAAGGTGAAATTTTCAAACTGCTGCTTCAGAAGATCTTTCTTGTTCTCCTTGGCTTCAGAGGAGCCTTCATACATCAGCTTCAGTGCATCCCACAGCTGTTTAGCTGTTTTGCACTTCTTAAAGCCTCTGTATACAGAGTTTGGGAGAGCAGTCTGAAGAGCAGTCATGGCCTTCCTATCAATCTCTACTCTTTTTCTATCTTCATCTGAGTAGTTGGCCACATCTTTAGGAATCATACCAGCACCAGTAGCAGAGGGGGTGCTGGGTATGAAAGGTCCATTCTCAACAGATTCCCACATTCTTGAATCAAGAGACCTGATGAAGCCTTCCATCCTCATGCACCAGGTGTCAAAATCATCAAGAGTGATCAGTGGGGATTTGTTCATGGTTCCAGTCTCCATATCAGTCTTTGAGATGGAAGCCATTTGAAAAGTCTAGTTTTTGTGTGTGTGAGGGATCTTAAGATGGTTAGATATTATATCAAGAGCCTGAAAAGCTCTGATACCAAATGCAGGACCGTTTAAGGGCTTAAACACAATTACAACACAACAACACAATGAGGAGATTAACTAAACTTTAATCAAACAGTGAACTGGGTTAACCAAAGTGATACAAAGAACACAAGTAAAGCAAGAGACAGAACAAGAGAGTATGGGTTTCAAGGAGGCAGTATATTGCTTTCTCAAGTTCTTTTACAAGTGTTACAAAGCATAAAGAAATATACAAGAACTTGAAATACTTATACTACAACCTACAGCCGGCTATACTTTGAAGCCAGCTGGATACAATTGACTAGACACTAACAAAATCAATTGTAGGATCAAAAGGCATATCTGCCTTTTGACCTTGTGACTATGACATGTCATAGCTCACATCCTTATACATTACAAAAAGGATAAAGTACATAACGTGGAAAGTTACAAACTCAAGACCTCAATGTACAGTTACCAAAAGCATGGACCTTTTCACCAACTCATGTAAGTTGGTGACTTTACAGAGATGCAGCGGAAAATGTGCTTTATGGAACAGTACATCAGATAAAGCATGTGTACTAAAAGTCTTCGGAAGAAATCTGTTTTCATAGGTTGAAGCTTCGGAAGACTTTGTCTTTGAAGCTTCGGAAGACTTCATGTTTGGCTTCGGAAGATACTGGTCTTGGCTTCGGAAGATTTTACACTTAGAGTATTTTCTAATGCATTGTGTAAAACTTCCGAAGCATTCTTCACTTCAGTACTTAGTGCATGTTGCTGAGACACTTTGGATGTTTTGAGTTGCATCAGACTTAAGGAATCCTTACAGTATACTTTTGTCAGTGAATTATCTGATGTATAGCATAAATAAGTGCATATATTTATAAATTAAAAATAAAAATCTATACAACCAAAAATGTTATTTATTAAATAATATGTCATAAAATATAAAATAAGTTAGATTATAATTAATATTAATTAATATGTCATTGATAAATAAAAAATTATATAATAAATACTAAAATTATTAAATGCCAAAAATACCCCCTTTAGATGTCTTAAATTTAAGTAATATGTCAGGTTTCTTTATCTCAAATGCGTTATACATTAATACAAATATATATGTGTATGTTTTTACAAGAGGGGCTTGTTATCATCTGCAAGGTGATTGGGGTCCAAAATAATTGTTTCGTTAAAAAGGATGAAGACATCTATATATTTTCAACAGAGGTAAGAAAATATGTCAGTAAACTTAAATTAAGAATTGTAACTGTTACGTGACACATGTCGTCGCTATAGGTAAAAACCAATTTTTTTTTCTTTTTTTCTCTCTAAATAACTTGGAGGGAAATAAGTCCGCCTTTTATGAAACATCTATGGCGACGACAATGTGTTAATTTTTTTAAGAATTAAATATTAATAAAAATAATAATTATAATTATTAATATCATTATCAATAATTTATGTCCATATCATTGCTATTATTAAAAGTATTATTTTTATTATTATAAGTATTATTATAATTATAAGTCATAATAATAATATTAACAAATATTATATTTATTAATTATAATTATAAATAACTTGTATCAGAATCAAATAATTTTGGTTATGATAGTTAGTTTTGATTATGCATTAAAGGTTAAATCCAATTATAATTATCGATGTTAAATTATATACGTTGATAGTACTTTATGGTCAAATTAAGAAATTAATTTATTAATTTATAATATTTTTTATTTTTATTATTTATTATATCAATAAATATGGTGACGACATGTCGTCGTCACATAGGATATTTAATTTTAATTTTGAATTAAAAAATAACAATTAAAATAATGCCGACAGGTTTGTAGCGACGACCTGTCGTCGCGGTAGACAGCAATGGCGACGGATGCTATTGCAATGACTTGTTTTTGACCTATTGTGACGACTCTATGGCTACTGAACCTATGACGACGACATGTCGTCGCGATAGGCTGTGGCGACGACTTTTGCCACCTACGGCGACGGCACTTGTCGTCGCGATAGATCTTAAATCTTGTAGTGATCACCACTAATTTAAAGCCCTAATTCCTTAATATTTAAATATCAACCATCTTCTTTTTGACTTTGACATTTTTAGCACAAGCGGAGTTACAATTACCATTGCTAGCCATGTAGATCTAAACAACTACATCACGCGAGTGTGGGGTTGTGTCCTCGGATCTCTAACAACCAGCCACGCGTTAGAGCACGTTTCTAGTAGATACGATTTTCAAACATTTAGCCTCAGACATTCTCTCACCATAAAAACATGTTCTACTCTTTTGCACAACACCTTGTAGAATTGGTATTACATTGTCTCAAGGGATGCTTGAATAACATCTCATCCGAGCATGTAACAACCATTTCCTCACCTTCAACCTCCGGTGCATCACTCGGGTTTTATATTAACCTTTATCGCCATCCTTATACTAATCGTTTGGAAGCTTGAGCGAAGCACATGAGTCTTGATTGGTACATAGTACCTAACGTAACACTCTCATGAACATTGGTCTCTATCCATTACCTTGGCTCCAAGCCATGTCTCTCATCAATTAATATTCTCACATAACAGTTTCTCATCTACCTGGAGGCTCGAACCCCTTGATACCACTTGTCACAAACTCGTTCTGTAAGCGTCATGCGACGTCCTCGAGCCACTGTTTTCATCTTTCCATGAACTTATCAGGGATACGGCCACAACGTCTGACCAATGGGCCATCAAGAAGTGCAAACACTTCTTTCTTACGCACACTTTTCATTAAGCGTGTACCTTTGAGACATGAATATCGTGCATTTATGTGTTTATTTTGTTATACACATTTGTGCTTGTATGTGTATGTTGATTGTTGTTGCATGAATGTATATCTGATAGCGGTAAACAAGAAAGTTAGAAACTTGCAACAAACCTAATATTTGAAATTTTAAACAAGTTCACCATTATTTCTCTCGGTTTTTGGGACAACAAACATGTATGGATCAAATACAATGAACGGTTAGCATTTTCGGCGCTTGAGTTGGAACAGATTGAGCCCCATGACAACGATTAAAGAAAGCCAGGCAAATTCATACACCCACGTTGCCACCGCCATCAGTTATTGTTTCATTTCTCATAAAGAATGTAGGAAGTGGCTTGTGGGTTAGTGGTTCACTTCTACCTGTACTTGTTCTGGTCATTAATGAAGGAGGTGATTTTTTGTGTTATTATGCTACGTTTCTTCTCTCTCAAGTAACCGACTCTATCTCCATTGCTAGCTCGAGTTTGGCCACTTGAACGGTGTTTTTTGGACTCTAATATAGGCTTAGGTGGTGTTTCTGTATCCTAAGATCGATTAGGTTGCCAAACATGTGTGATTAGGCGTTGCAACAGATGGGTGGCGGCCAGGAAGCAGTTTTATGCGTGAAATTGGCTCCAAACCATCGACATAAATGAACTGACCAAGCTGCATTTTGTTGATCAAAACGGACACAAGTGTTCTTGATCAAACACTTGAATTCATTCATTAATTTAACCTTTTTATGTGTATACAGTATAGACCATTTTATTTTTAATGATAAATACATGTATTCAACGAATACACTGTAACATCTTATTTATTCTATGGATAATTTTTTTTTTTGAGGTTGGCTTGGGTTCTTCATTTAAAGTTAGACAGAAAGAAGAATTGAGAATTTTATTTATAAATGTTAAGGTCAACTTGTACAACCATTTAACAGTTATTTATGAAATTTATGTTTATGTATATAAAAGTTCGAAAAGTATGAAGCATCTAAACAATATAAATGTGTTATAGTACTTGAATAAAGAAATAGCATAACAAAGAAAGGTGTTACTAAGGTGTTGAAGTCTAAAGGCAAAGAACATGAGAGTTATTATGACCAGGTTGTGACTATTTCACTTCGTGCTGTCAAGTGGTCTAGGCCATTCATAGTCAAGATGACGGCCGGCAATCACAAAGGTTAACAAGCCAATAGCTTAATTTTAGGTAAACGAGTTAAAATTTCCACCTGTACGCAGTCGTGAAGGATGTTTTTGAAGGTGATTTGTAAGGCAACTAAAGCGTGAAACTTACATATTCACCCTCATTTTCTTTTGCCTTTTCTTGTAAGACTTGAATCCGCACCACTGGATGGGGATAAACATCAGGTGTCTGGCCTTTAGCAAGAGCACATATCTGTAAATTATATCATAGCCTCAACAAGGGAGAAGAAGATGATCTTTCAAAAGGCTAATTATAAAAAATGATCCAAAATTCAAACAACAAAGTTCAGAGTTGTGCAACAAGAATCTAGTCAACAGTTACATGTAAAACACGCTGCATATTTCTAACCACCGCGAGCTTCTCTTCTAGTGGCATCATGGAGAAGATCAATGTCAACTCCATCTGGTGGTAGCTGCACGTATCTCACAACTGAACCTCTGATGAAACAGTTCCTCACCGAAAGCTGCCAATTTACGAAAAACAAGCAAACATGAAACACCAAAGGGTAAACCCACCATAGAGCCGTTAATCTACAAACACGTGCAATTCAAAGAAAACAAGATCAACCACTATTAACGACCAATTTCCTTACTATCCATTTGACTTGTTAGAGATAAAGCATAATAATCCATTGACGAGTAATGGGTCAAAATTGTGACCTGCAGCCAAAAGACTTGTAATGCTTTGAAGAACATTAATCTGAAGAACTTTATGGGACTTCACTAACATAAGATTGTTTTGGCACTTATTTTCTTCACCAAAGACATGTCTAGAACCTAAATGAAAGTAGCTTCAATAACTCAAGTCCACCTTATGATTGTTACACCTATTCGCCTATGACGATATCGATATTAAACCTTTTCATGGCTTAGCAAGAAACAAAGAAGCAAATCATAAGTAGAACACGAAAAATCATTCTGCAATCCCTTCAATGAGGATCAACTAGTGAACTAGTCACTTGAACCTAAAAGAGAAATTTATAGTTAAATTTATATTTCACCCCCTTTATATAATTTCTTGCTCTGCCACTGGATCTAGGAGTGTCTTTAAACCCTAAAAACAGACCAAACCACCCTAACTGATGCAAATTGCCCAGCTCAGACAGTTAGGGGGTTTAACAGTATGATCCATGCCCACTTCCAGTAGCATTAAAGATTAGCTAACTGTTTGGAACTTGCGACCCACCGTGTAAAATTTTAGTTTTATTTTTAAAATATCCATGTACAGTATTCATGAACCATCTTTCATCATTTTAAAAAAACAATAATAATACAAAATAGTGAATTTGAAATTACAAAAGAAAAAGAAAACAGTTTAAAGTGCCTAAACCAAACCATTAAGGCCAGTTCGGTTGGCCCAAGCAAGCACAGCCAGTTTGGTTTGTCGTCCAGAACTGTAGTTAGAGGGTTCAGACCATAATTTCGTCAAAACCAGCGATCAAGACTGTAAAAATCCCTAACAGGGTCCAGGCAACTCATGTTTTCCACAAACACATCTATGAATCACTTATAATGGATAAAGATGCCACAATCTTCCTTTTCAATTTAGAAACGGAATTTCAAACACAATTTTTTTCTGAAATGCATACATGTCATGAATCATGCAGAACTTACATCTATGATCTACCAGAAGTAGGTGGTGCAATGTTTTCTAATTACATTTTCATCAACAAATCTACATACATACAACCAATTTTGTATTTGGAAAGCATAAGGTTCAAAACAAGATCTCCTGAAGCAAGTAATAACCAGCACAATCCCCCAAAACATAATCCAATTATGACTTCAAAATTTTCAATTTTGAATACGAGTCTCTTGAGTACTAACACTAACATCAATTTCAACCGACCTAAAACCCTAAAATCACGAACCAAAGTAAAATCAATAAACTTACCATGTGAGGGAACTTGTCTTGATCAACGACTCTGGTGTTCTCGAGTTTGATATTGAGGTACTGATCGACCGAATGAAGAGTTCCTCGTATCGCTAGATCATTCTTCAGCTCCACCGTCACTTCTCTTCCCACCAAATCCTTGAAGTACGAGAAGAACAACTGCAACAACATAGTGAATTCATCATAAAGTTTGCATTAAGGTTTAAAGATCAAAGAGAAGAGTAAAGAGATTGATGATTACCATTTTCTAGGGTTCGTATTTGGGCGAAATGTGAGTGAAAGTAGCCCCTTTTTGTTGTAGTAACTAGGGCTGTTCAAATAGCTCGACGCTCGAAAATGCTCGGAATTTTGCTCGTTCGAATTTCCGCTCGATTGTAAATGAACCAAGCGGCTCGGTTCGGTTTCAAAACGAACCGATCATGAGCGAAGGGTCGCTCGCTCGTCGCTCGCTCGGTTTCGCTCGAATTATTTATTAGTTTAGTTTTTATATATTATACATAAATATATATGTTATTTATTATTAAATTTAGCTATTTATTAATTACACATATTTAAAATTTTTAGTATACACCAATACATTCAAACCTCATTACTTCAGTCCTCACTCCTCACCCTCCACAGTCCACTCCTCGTCTCCTCCAGCAGTCCAGCCGCCAGCCTCCAGCGACCTACGACCGCTCTCCCCTCTCCCTTCTCCACTCTCCACTCTCCACTCTCCAGTAGCTTCCACCCTTCGGGCCTCCCATGCGGCCGCTGACCAGGCGCTTCTCGAATCTGAGAACCTGCGACCGGTCTCGGACCCCTGCTGCACGAATCTGCGAACCTGCGACCGGTCTCTGACCCCTGCTGCCCGAATCTACGAACCTGTGACCGCGAGTCTCCGACCCCGCTGCGAGCAGCGAACTTGCGAACCTGCAACCGCGTCTCCGACCCTACTGCGAGCCGCGAACCTGCGACCGCGACCCATCTCCGACCGCGACCCATTGTAACACAAACCCGAGCAAAACCGAGCGAAACCGAGCGCTCGGTTTAAAACCGAACCGAGTTCGAGCATGAAGTTTGCGCTCGAATTTGTAAATCCGAACCGAACCGAGCCGCTCGGTTTAAAACCGAACCGAGTTCGAGCGGAGCTGTGTTCGGTTCGGTTCGGTTCGTGAACAGCCCTAGTAGTAACCCTAATAACAGTGGATAGTGACGACTGACGAATTCATAAAAGTACCTTAGAACGTTGCACAAAATTGTTACGATAGACAAAAAGAATAATATTACAATGTGTACTAATATTATATATTTTTAGTAAAATAAATTAATTTGTGTGAAAGCGTCTTTGATGGGATCGGTTGATGTGAGAGAGACTTGGAAAAACTTGCGAGAGGACGTAGAGAGAAAACGGCATTAGCGACCATAGACCAACAAATAAACAAACATATTCAATATATCTTACGTATAGTCTGATTTTATATAAGATCTGAAAAGAATGAAAATGAGAGCAAACATTTTCTCTATCTCGATAAGTTACTTTCAATAAGACCCTGACCTTAACTAAAAATAGAAAAACTAATTTTCAATAAAATCTCAAGTTGTATCTATTTTAAAATTAATAGTAACTCATGTAGCATGTATGTGGCCATAGACTCTCTATGGGAATTGCTGGGAGATTAGTTATGTTCATGAGGCGAAAGTTTGGAATGCTAGACGTGACCTCTTTCGTGAGAAGATGTGTTGCTAATGGTTTAGTTTCTTGGATTATTTTGTGTATTATTTTTATTTATCAAGTTCATATTTAGAATTATGTATCGAATCACTCTTATTAAATATTAAGCTTGTTGTCTAGAATATAAATAAATTAAAAAAAAATTAATAACATTTAGAAGTCACCACCACAATTTTTCAACATAGCCGCCACTACAAATCTACAATCGCCATCACTAACCATTACAATTTTGATTATGTGAATGTATTTTGGCCCGTTATTGTTTTGACTTGTTACTAACCTTTTATTTTTCCTGCTACAATCTCTAGTTAAAAGTTAAAAGTTAAAAGCTAAAGACAATATCAATTATTGTATAATAACAATAATAAACAGGTAATTTTTTTAACTCGGTAAAAAATATCAAAGTTAGATAAATCTTACAAAAAATATAATTTTGTTTAAATTTAGAGTAAATTACTGAAAAGGACCTTTGTCTTTGCAACTAATTTTTATTTTTTAACATTTATCTTTACTAATTACACTAGACAACCTTTATGTATATAGTTTGTTTCATCTTTACGATTGTTAATTTACATCTTTAAGTCTGGTCACATGGTTATCACATGAGGTTACATGATTAATATAACATTGAGACTAATGAGTAAAAACTCAAACAAATTTTTATATATTTTTATCATCACTTTTCTAAAGCTAGTTCTAGTATAATTTGCTTGTCATATGGTTAAATGTCATTAATAAGCTTAATACATAAAATTTAGAATACACACCATGTGAAGTTATTTTGACCAATATGATTGGTAAAATGTTGAAAGTAACAAGTAAAACCTGAAACAAACTTTATATGTTTTTATCATCACTTTTTGTTAAGTTTGTTATATTAAAACTTATTGTATCATATGATTTAAGTATCAATAATAAACTTAATGTATAAAAATTAGAATGCAAGGTATGTGAAATTATTTAAATGTTTTTGTTCAAATTAGAATGAATTCTATAAAAATTTATTGTATCATATGATTTTTATAATCATATAATTATGAAAAGCATCAAAATTACTTCATGTGACATGCATTAAAAATTTATTTATTAAGTTTATAATATTTTTTAAACGACAAATTAAGTTTATTAATGATATGTAAATCATACGATACGATCATTTTCTGTTTGAGGTGTTATTCGTCGGTTTCAATGTTATACCGATATATTTTTCTAAAACATCGATTCGTTTTTGGATTTTGTTGTTTGTATGTTTTTTACACATATACTCTCATATGATAACCACGTGATTTAACTTGATAACGCAAACTAACAACCGTTAGACTAAAGGACCAAAGATAAAACAAACCATATACATAAATGGTGTTTAGTGTAATAAGTAAAGATAAAGATTGAAAAATGAAATTACTTATATAGATAAAGGTCCTTTTATGTAATTTACTCTTAAATTTATTAACAGATGACATTTCATATATGCTTTGGAGTTAGAAGTTAGAACTATACCGTTATAACAATAATCCAACTCATCTAATAAAACAATATAAGAGATTCATGCATTTCAAGACAATTCAATTCTATATTTAAATCTTTTTAACTAACTTATTAAATCGTTAGACTGAAGATAACCAAATCAAAAGCAAATTTTAGGTGAATAAGTCATTATTATCATTTTCATCATAGGTTGTGCTAAACATATATCCGCACACCCTTCTAACGTACGAGACGTGTTGTCATTTCTAACAAACATCCACACGCGTAGAGAACAATACACCAATGTTAGAAAGTGCAAAACAGTGAAGAATGACAGATGGGATAATGGATGCAACAGTCCCAGCATAGAGCACATTCCATAAGCTCACATACAACATATGTATAAAACTAAGCAACCTTAAAAAGTCCAAAAACACAAAAAAACGAGTCAAACTTCTCTCACAATGAACTCAATACATGAGCACTAATAAACAGACACATATTTCTAAGGCTACAATAAGGTCTACTATTACAATCTGGGCTTAACCCTTCTACCATGAACATCACTTCCATCAAGCATGATCGCATTTGGGTGACTGGATATGGCTAGCGAATGCTCGTTGTTTCTAGCCACGTGTTCCAATAGCTCTGTCAACACGTGAGGACAGCTTTCTTTTAAGTAGTCAAACCCGTCTGTCTGCATCACAGCTGATGAACAACAAAAGTTTTAGATTTAAATTCAATTATATGCTGATTGAAAAAGATGGGATATGAACTTGTAGCCTCAACATGCAGAAAAGCATGATAAACATCTTATAAAAAAACTTTAAATATTATTTTTAACAATTTGCTTCAAGAAAGAGGTTTATTGACACATTAAACCTTGTAACCAAAGTTTATAAATTTTATTTTAATTACAACAGAATGCGTAATTATAAAACGAGCGCTGGTGGACCTACACATCGTTTGCCCGCCCGCCCTTTTTGCCACATACAAGCAGAACCAAACATTTATATTGGGACACACCGTTAAGACTTGTAACCAAGTTTCATTCATCATTCTTGCACATAACACGAATCTTGCACATAACACGAATGTAGCCATTTACCAGAGGTAACAATTTTCAGCCATATACTTATGAATGGGTCGGTTAGGGTTATTGTTATCGCAACAAGTGAAACGGGTAAAGTAAAACAAAAAAGTAGCTAAAAAGGAAACGGGTCAAAAGAGCAAAAATGGACCAAATGTCGCCTAATATGTAATTTTGATGCATATAGCCTCTCGGTTTGTTTTCTTCTTCAAAAGTTAGACTATTGAAATGGTAATAATATAGTTTTGTAAATCATATTTGATAGAAGTATAATTTATGGACAATTCCAGAAAATGACAAAAATAATTATATTGCATGGCATATTGACCCGCTCATTTTGCCACCTCTAGCATCTACTGAAGCAAAAGCATGGTAAAACATTTTCAATGTATTTATTAAGTAGGTCCCAATGGCTTTTAGCTCCTCATGAGTGGCTTTGGTTATGTAGTCTACAAAGGCATCCGCATGCGTATAATCAGTTTGCAATGTACTCAGATAAGGTTTCATTATGTCGAAGAAACATCAACCAAGCCAAGTTATTCAATCTTTTCCTTCATTTTTAAATATAATATCTTTGTTGAGCTCTATCACAATCCACAAAAGAAGACAAATCATGCTTTGAAACTGTAAAGAAATAGAATATTTTACCTCTGAGATTTTCAGGCAAAGCAACAAATTTAAGACAAACGGATTTTAACTGGAGACAATGGTGCTGTTCAGCCAAGGCTAACGTTGTTGCAACTGTATTAATGGCAACATCTTCACAAAGATTAGACTCGCATAACATACAAAGCCTCTCTAAACCATACCGATCAGCAGCTGCAAGCAGATGCTGATACATCAATGTTGAAGCCCATTTTGTATTCAGGCCCGTTAGCTCTTCCATGTCAGGCAGTTTATCCCAGTATATAAAATGAAGTAGCGCCTGAAAACCGCAACATTTGTAAGAAAGTTACAGGGAACCAAACATTATTCATGTCAAGTTCAATACAAAGTAAAAAAACAAATAAGAAATAGAATCAATCAACGTTTATAAAAGGCTAGCCCTTTTTCACATAGCAATCTGTTTAGCCATCATGAATTACTAGAGGGAAAATGCAACCAATTTGTGAAAACAGTTTACACAAGTAACAGTTACACAATAGCTAAAGGGTTGAACGGTTTCAACTCAACCATAGCAAATTAGATTTTATTTTAATGATAACATCCTTAATTATCCATGAAATTCAAAAGAAGACTAGATAAGTGAACACACCATGGCATGGCACTTTTTGACCCATCCTATAAGTTGAACAACTTTGACCTAAACCCATTACCAAACCAACCCGCTCTGCCCATTTTGCCAAAAATATATGATGTGCACAAAATTTGAGTTCACAGAGGTAAAATACAAAAACTAACTTAATAAAGGAAACATATCAAATGATACATAGGTTGAAAGTCGAGCAAAGTTTTTCTTTTCTACACATAATACCTTGTAAATCACTTTATTCAAAAAATAGATTGTTATTGATGTATTATATCATATTTGAAACAGTAAGTATATATAAAAAATTAAAGACTTTGGAGTTTGGATAACAAGTGTTTTGGGTAATTTGAAAAAGCCCATCCCATTCACCCAGTACCACAAAATGACCTCTTTTTGACCCATTATCCACCAGGTCTGATCAACCATTTTGCCATTTCTATGGAAAAGAGACAAGAAACATGCAAAAGCTAGATGCACCAAGCTATTTTAATGCTAGACCTAATTAATGAATAAAATATGGTCAGAATAAACCTTAAAAACAGGGGCTTCTATGTCTTCAACTTTGATGCACTGGACATTTTGATCTTTCATTGGACCAAACAGTTGAGCCCTGAAAACAGGTGAGCGGGCGGCAAGAACCAATTTATGGGCAACAAAGGTTTCTCCATTTACTTCAAAAGAAACATCAGACCCCTTTCCACATTCCAGAAGTTGCCCGAAATGTTGACCAATATCAGAAGGTGGCACATGAATAGAGTAGGACTTAGGACCCTCTGTGTAGGACTTAACCACACCAACACAGCAATGAACTTGTAGACAATCGTCTTTTAAGTAGTCTGACGCTTCTAACGTAGATCTTTTGAAAAATCTCTTGTATCCCCTGCAGCATTTCAAAATTAAAAAGAGTCGCTTTGGGTATATTATATTACTAAGTGGGCAAAAGGATCAAATTAACAAAAAAGATAATTACACAGTTTGAAGTCAAAGAAAATATGCTCAAGTGCTTACAACCTCCTAAATTGTTTGTTAAAATTTTGGATCATAGTTTTCACAAAGCTACACTTGACTTGTATGATCTGTAACACTTTCTTTCCCTTCCTCTCCAACTCGAGAACACAAAAAGAAATTAAACATCACATGTTCATTTTCTTCCTTTTTAACATGAGAACTCAAAAACTAGTCAAGGATTACTCATTATACAAAAACAACATGATTGCAATGCCAAAAGCAAAATGGCTGCACAGAGATCTAGCGCATGCTAAGTTAAAGATAAAGAGATTTTTTTTTATATTTCATAACTTATATTCTTACAGAAAGAGAACCTACTTTCATTGATGTGTACTAAAAAGGGTGTTAGGATATTTGGTTTAAATGTGATTGTTGCAACTAAAAGAAACAGATAATAGGTTGTTTTAACTAATACAGTTAAGGAAATTAACATTTATGCAAATAATATTTCTTACTCTTATGACCTATCCTTTACTTGATTATGCAAATCTGACCCTGAACAATCATGATTAGTTTACTGAGACACTCAAAATTGATTTTTGCCACATCAAATTTAAATCATATGTTTACAAACACATCCAAACACCTCTAACTTGAAACTGAACAAACAAACAGATTGAACAATCAAGTCACTATTTACCTTCACCACTAAACAAACAAAACAAATAAATCACATAGAACCAATCCAACAAAAAAACTCAAATAAATAAACGAAGTCAGTCCCACCATTTGATAAAACATAATTCATATAAACACTCTGTTGTCAAAAGCCCACATTGGCTCTCAGGCGCAGCTAGCGCAACCTTGTCTCCTCGCTTCTAAAGCCCCATTTACAGGCGCTTAGGCGCATTCTCATTTCTCAGGCCAATTCCCGGCAAAATATCGTCTGAACATGTTTGAAACTATTACATCAATCCTAAACAAGTCTGGAATCAACCTAAAACCACTAAACTAGCCCAAAAAAAGCCTAAAACACGTCTAAATCTCCTAAACATGGTATTTTTAACTATGTATAAACAATCATAACTACATCAACCTAATCAAACCAGTATAAAACCAAAAACATAAACATCACCCATTAGCAAACAATGAAGCATTCAGCTCACCACATACTACCCTTGTACTTAAGCGTATACGGTCCACTCTCCAACGCTCTTCCAAAATGGCTATGAACCTTATGCCTCTCCTTCCCACTCTGATCAATCAACGTCAACTCAAAAAGCGCTCGAACATCAGACCCATCACTAGCCAACGCAATGAACAACGACACATAACTCGCGTTATCCTCGGGACTCTTCCCATCAGGGTAGAAATAAATCGCCCACGAATACCCACCAACCGTAAACGTATCAGAAGGTACATACTTCCCAATCCCAAGACCCTTCGATAACGAATAGCCCGTAATCTTGAAATCATGCTCCCCGTTCACCGTTTCGGTGATCGACGTTGATGTGGTCACTGACGGTGGAGATGATGATGAAGATGATGAAGATGGCCTCGATGGATCGATATACGCCCTACCCATCACAATTCACTCACCAATTGCTTCAAAGTTTGAATTTTTCGATGGGGTTTTGGTATAAAGAAGTGGGAATTGGGGAATTGGGGACAGAATGTATAAGAATTGAAATTGATGTGGTGGTGTGTGGATGAATTGAGATTGAATTGGGGTTTTGGGGGGGAATTTGTACGTTTTTTTATGGAATTTAGGGTTTGGGTTGTTGATGTTGAAGGAGGTTTTCAACGACCCTTTTTCAGATGATGAAAAAGAAAGAGGATGTGATGTTAACAATACGATAATTAAACTACATGAAATAAGAGTATACCATACAAATAGACCTAAAGATAACAAAAGTGTATAGACAATTCAATGCATGATATACCAAATTCAAAACGTAAGTATGGTTACGACCAGAAACCCTTGCCAATAATACCAGGAAAAGCTAGGAGCATCAAACTAGGATAAACATCTAGCGCGGGAAGAGAAGTCCTCATCATGAAACAAGGACGTGAATGTCTGAGTTCGAAAAGAATAAGAGTTTCTTCTAAAAAAGAACGCCAAACAAATAAAGAATGAAATGCCTTTGGAAGATTACCTTGACATCCTCCATTTTTTTTTCTTTTTTGCGATTAGCAAATAGTCAACACCTACAAGCAAAAGACAAGTAGACATGGATTAAAGCATCATGTAGAAAAAGGAGTCAACCATTTGCCCAACAACTCTTATAACTAAGAAATAAAAGGTAATGCTATGTGTTGTGGGATAAAGCCTCAAGTGGGTTGTCCTATAATATTACGACATGTGACGCTGACTGGATGATGACTGTGCACTTGATAGAACCCCTAATCAAGTATCTTGACCCTGTTATGGAACGGGCGATCATGGACTTTAACAAAGTTTCTTTAGTTATTTTTTTTGAAATGTAAAACATTAATATCAAAACTAAACATTAACATTAATAAATAAAAGTCATTAAAAACCTATAAAAAACATAATACAAAATCAAACAAATGTCCTCTTTAACCTAGCTGTAGAAGCATTAAACATTTCCATTAAAAAAATTTCCGATTCGAAGAGATGATTAAAGTCACGGGTAAGAAAAGCTAATTTCCTTAACCTAGCTGTAGAAGCTTTCGCCTTTGCCGTCGTCTCGATACTTGGCGTTATTTTGTCGAACTTCAACCCAACGATGTGTGTTCTCTACAACCAATTTGCTTGTAGGAAGAGTCTTTAATATTTGCCCAAAACACCTTCAAGTTTTGATAGTCGGCTACAAAAAAGTATTGATAAAATGTTAAAAACAAATAAGGTAAAAGTAGACATTTATTAAACAAAAAAATTAAATAACAAAATACCGGCTTGACAATCTTCGGATATATTAATCCAAGCACGACATAAAGCTATTTTCTCCTCTTTCGACCATAGAGTATTTTTTTTAGGCCCCAAGTCTTCCGGTTGGCTTGGCCCTCCCTTACTCTTGTGATGCGAACGCCTCTTTTGTTGAACATTCGGAGCATCTTCAACCGGTTGGTTGTGACTCCAAAACAAACTCGTTTGGATAATCAAATGGACTAATGTAAAATTTGTAAATGCCTCATCGTCCAGAAGATTAAAATTTGGTTGAAACGAACTATCCCAATTATTCGACATTTTCTAATAAGAGGATTTTTTAGAAAATTAGATCATAAAGTAGAGAGGAGATGTGAATGTTGTAATTTTTATTATAAAATTATGGTAGTATTTATGGGGGAGAAGAGCAATTTTTTAAGAAATATTTTTTTAAGCCAACGGTAAAAAAACTCATGCGATCAGCCTCACGCCCCTCTTTTTGGCTTTTTTGCGAAAATGTGGTGTGCGCAACTAGGTGGCTGGCCACGTGGGTCCCCCCCCCCCCAACTAGCGCCCGACAACATGTATAAAGCAAAAAGACAGGAACTATAAAGTAAAAGGGAATGTTTCCACGAAGACTCGAAAGGAATCACAACCCATATTATAAATAGGGAGGTATTTTCTAAAGTCTGGATCATCTACTCTTTGTTCCAACTCCACTATCTTTGCCTTTGCAAAATTCCTTACATGTTACTATTCTCACGTCGGAGGTGTAACGCAAGAGGATTCTTCTACGGTGAGCCTAATGGTGTTTGTTGTTCGTAGCAGGTTTACCACATTTGTTCCAGGCCAAGTGACCCCTTTACAGCAACACAAACAAACAAATGTCCACTTAAGCAACAAGTGTGATAAAACACACATATATAATTGGTCACAGGCTCCCTTAGAAGTACATAACCTTAGAGCCACACTAAGACAGGCAAACGTATATCTGAGTATCAAGTAAGCTAAAACATGCCTAGGTGTATAGATCTTCGCAAAAACTCTTTAACTTTAATCCAATGCTATCATGAGCTCCCATTTATTAAAAAAATCAATCTCTTGTATATAACAAATTTTTAAACACTCCTAATCTCTTATAGGATTTCAACATTGATTTTTAGTATAAAGAAAATCCATTTGTCATCCCAACTATTTCTTTTAAGACTAGTGTATGTAATAATTAAAAGTTCTTGTCTACGGTTCTTGCAAATTAGTCGATTAGTGGTTCATGTGGTTGGTCTTGAGTGGTCCACGTATAAGCATTTTATTTTTTCATAATTTATCTCCACCCAATAACAAAAATTTAGATTGGGCGGATGGTTGACGCTTTAGCAGCTCTTGCGGTATTGACGTTGCTACCTCCATTATGACTGATTCATTATGCATATTGTTTTGTTTTTTGTTTTTTCTTCTTTTGTGCTCCTTTATATTCATGGGCTTTTATAACTCACATGAGAGTGGGTCACTCAAACTTAATTAGTTTAATTAATTAATGCATGTTCAATTTTTTATTGATTATAAATCAAATAATTTTATTTTACTTTTTGTTTTTTCAATAACTTCTATATTACTTAATGCTCTAAAATAACCTTTGTAACATGATATATTTATTATGTCTTTTTAATATCCATCCACAAATATGTCGATAAGCATTTGCATAAACTTTATACATACGTTTAGCACTGAGATGTATGGTGGTTTACATGTCTATGAAGCATTAAAGTACAATGGTTCCATGCATATGATAAAGTAATGTTGTTGTTACTTTCAATATATCACACTACCGCCTTTTACACCTTCTCCTTACGAGAAGTCCATGATCATTGACATTATTCAATTTCCTTTTGTGAGAGTTAACTTCAAGGACCAAGGCAACATTACCATTAGGAGAAAAGGCAAGATGACGATCGATATACAATCGATCAAGTTGTTTCTCCGCCTCTCCTTTCCATTTGATTTCTAGTTGGCTACCATCGGATTAAGGTGAATTAGGGTTTCACTTTAGGTTCTTCGACAAATCAATTCAAGGTTATTGAATCGATTCAAGGGCTTCTACTTGACTACAAGGTTATTGAATCGATTCAAGGGGCTCCTACTTGATACTAGCAACCCATTTGAGCTATGATCACTATATGATCAAACAAAATTACTTGTTTTTACATTGTTTTAACTATAAACTTATAGCAACAATAACGAACACCCGAGGGAGGGGGTGGAGGTGTTGTGCCCCTCTTACCTCCACTGGCTCCACAACAACATGTCATGGCATGCGGCATATCCATTAAAAATAACCTAAGTACTTGTACATCTGAAGTGACATAAAGAATAATAACACCATTCACACCATTAATATCCAAACACAGTGTGTGTGTGTGTGTGTGCGCGCGCGCGTGTGTATATATATATATAATATTATATAGGGGTCGGCTACTATACAAAGTGCAATTTTCGCGCAAAGCGTACGAAGTCACAAGTACGCAACATGTGTTTTTTGGTGGAGGGGTAGTTTCGTTCGCGTCACAATTATGCATATAATGTACATAATTACGTAAGTTATATTCATAATTATGCAAGTTATATATATTATTACTCAACATATATTTGATATTACACAAAGTAAAATTACTCACGTTATAAAAAATAATTACGCAAGTTATGTTGATAATTGCGCAGTGAATAATCACGCAAGTTATACGCATAACACATAGACGTTTTTTTAAATGTTGTTTTTTATTTTAAAAAGTATAGCAATATTATTGTCACACCCCGACTGACGGCGGAATCATCAGAGCGGACGAATGTGAATCAATTGCTCATAGTTCATGGTAGTAAATACGTTGAAATATTATTAAATGTTATTTTCATTAAATAAGTCAAATCAAATATTTCATTACAATGCAATAAAGATTCAAACAACATAATAAATTCTTTTATTAATCTAGGTCCAAGTCCTATATGAGCATACTTCCTTTAAACTACATCCTGAAACATGTTAAAAATACGATCAACATATGATGTTGGTGAGTTCTCATGAATTTGTACATACATAAATAAACAACTTTTAAGAGGCAATTCAAGTCATAGGTTAATAAATAATGCAAGAATATATAGATAGCATAATGATACAATCAAACCTTGACAAAAAAATGGCCACAATAAGATATACGATTAGCTAAGTGTACTTGGTTCCCATGATGAACAAGAATACGTCATCAGGAGCTGGCAATAACCTCGCTTTTAGTACCAAAAAGGTTTGTCAAGCCCATAGATCTATGACGTCGCTAGGCTAGCAGTAGTTAATGATTACTTTTACAAGATAACTATCATAATGGTCACCATTATCTCAAATAACCATGACAAAATTTATAAGATGAATTGCAGGTGCATTACAAGTATTAAGATATTTTACAGGTGTGCATTTATACGGTTAACATGCTTTACCCCTAAAGTTGTGAAATAAAAATGAAAACGGGGTATGAAAACTCATATTGTATTGTAAAGTACATAAGGAAGCTTGGATGTTCAAGAGTCAAAGGTGATATTATAAAGGATAAAAAGAAACAATAAATTGAGGTCGGAATTCATTACAAGAAGTTAGGACGTTTAGAGAATGCCAAAAAACGAAAGGTAGATTGAAAAAGGATTATTGTACCAATTTTAGATTCTGGACAGAATGTTTGGTACGTGTTTGAACAGGTTTTAAAAATAGCAAACGGTTTCATAAAATTATAAAACTTTACATTTGACTAGTTCAGAGTCTCCCGGACAACTTTCGTTCAGAAATTTTTTTATGAAAAGATCCATAAATAGGTCAAAACAGCAGCACAAGGCAGAAGGTGCTGAAATGCGCATTTATCTTGTGAAGGCATCATTGTTGAGTCGTCCGATTGAGTTTGAAGATTTATAAACTATCGTTAAAAAGGTAATTCAATGATCTTAATATTGGAGTCTGAGTTTACTCAAATTTAGTTTGTTATGATCAAGTTATGATTAGTTAAAGTCAGACTATATTCTGCCAAATATGTAGTAAGGCACTTATATGCACTTTTAAAATTGCTAAAACATGAAACGGGTTAGAACAAATTTATTATGTCGATATATGGTATATTAGACTTCATTTGAGTTATAAAAATAGTCATCATTTAGAGAAATAATTTTGTGGAATAACCGAATGCGGCGGCATAGCCGTTCATATGCAAACGGGATTCTTTGTTACGTTAGAGTGTTCTTAGCTTGATTTATGAATGTTAGTGATTGTTATAAGGTTAGTGAAAGTTAGAAGGTTAATGATAAAATGATAATGATTAAAATTAAAAGAGATTTAGTAGAAGAAAGAATAAAAGTAATAACATAAAGTCATGAGAACAATTGATGTTAGGATGATTGAAACAATATAGAAATGCATAATATAAAAGCAATATAAGATTACCTTAGTATTAGAAAATTTTTGAAATTTCTTGTAAAAGAAAATTCTTGAAATTAATCAAAACCAATGGATGAAAGAAAGATATGTGAGTGAGATTTTGAAGAATGAGCAAATGAAAAATGAGGCTTAAAGCTTGCTTTTATAGTGGAGGTTAGGAGTGGGTTATGAATTATGTTAATGGTGAGTTACAAGTCTTTCAAATGGGGTTTACGATTGAAATTTGAAATAAATATAAAATTAAATAATTTAAATAAATAAATGAATAATTATAATTTAAACTCTAAATTTATTAAGACTCTAATTTTAATTTAACAAATTTTTTTTCATTAAATCTTTAGAGACATTATAAATCTCACAAGAATTTTTAATTTGATTATTTATTTTAATTGAATATTTAAAATCTTATAAACATTAATAACCTTTTAAAACTTATTTTATAGATTATAAAATTATTATAAATTGTTTAAATGATTTAATAAATGAAAATTGAATAAAACAATTGTCAATATTGGTTAAATTACACATTTAACGCATTTGATTCATTAAAATAAATAAAATAATTTTAATAATGAATTTTTTCATCGTATGATAGTTCAAAGTGAGTCCAGGTTTGGGTTTATGGTTTGAAAATGGACGGATATTACAATTATACTCATATTAAAAAGGACAAAATGCTCGTTTTTATGTTGTTTTTAAAAAAATGATGTCATATGAAAAATTTATGTGTTTAAAAAACAAGAGGAATTTAAAAAAAGTCAATAATTGTAGGCTATTACCATTCTACCCCTTTAAACACAATTTTGCATGATTATTACATCTTAAATCTGAACCATTTATCTCTTAGATCAATGGTACTCGTTACTTCGTACCATTCACACAAAAACAACACTTTGTATATTAAACTTTTCCATATTATATATTAGGTTATCAACAATTGCATAAATACATTTTATCCTACAATAGATATAACTATAATTTTTATAGATGATTAGAATTAGATCAATGTTAAACATGGGACTCAAATTTTCAACTACTTGGAAATGAACATCTTTACGACACACTTTGATAACGCTATGCTGCAAGCCATTTGATGGTGTTTGAGAATTGGGGTTTAACTACTCTCCTTTTGTTAATTATAGTTATAAAGGTTTTATTATCAATTTTGTTAGTAAATGGCTCATGGACCCAAGTTAGATTAGGATTTCTAGTTTCTTTTCTATATATTGACGACCTTTTTTTACTATAATTCTTAACATTTACTAATTAAATTTAATTTTTTACATGATATCAGAGTTAAAGCTTTAGGTATGATGCAAACCATAGTCGTCATCTTTGATACAAACCCTCAAGCCCTGCTATCCCCCTATTCATTCCAAATTTTATGACGTACACTCCTCTATCAATCCAAAACAATCCAGTTGGCGGATTCAAGTTTCATCACTGAGCGGTTAGATTTTTCGTCACCGACTACGATTTGAACACAAGGATAGCTATCTATAGACGGGGAAGGGATTTTGGGTGAGTTTTTAGGATTTCTTATTTTTATTTTCTTAAAAAAAATAAAATAGTAAACTTTACTGAACTTAACTAAAAAGTTATTAAGGAATGTAAAGTTTGAGGACCATTGATAAAACAAACACTTATATTAGAGATGAAATCTATGAAATATAAAGTTTAATGACCAAACCATGAAATACTTTAAACATTTTGGTCAAGTTAGAACTTATTCTCTCTCTCTCTGTTAGATCTCTCCCTCTCTGTTAGACTAAAATATTATGTATTCTGCCAATTTAAGTAACATATTCTATCTTTAATAATTCATTATTTATTAAAATCCAAAAGCAAAATAAAAGTAAAACTAAATGAAATAGGGAAAAATTAAAGATTAAAATAGTGAATTTGATGCAATTTCTAACACCGAACCAAAGCACGACACAAAAAAAATAAGGTTTGGGTTGACATATTAATATGTTACAATGAATCATGTTTGTTAACTTATTTAGTTAAACAGATCGTGTTTAGGTTGACCTGTTTAACTCGTTTATTTAAACATGTCATCCTAACAAGCTATTTAATGAAACATGTCAATAGTCAACTCTCCTAGCATGTCTAACTGATTTTTTTACAACCCATCTACTCAATTAACATGTTTACATCTTGATTGTACCCACCAACTCATTTAATACATATAGATACACAGATTAAGCGGGTCATGTTTAATTTACACCATATATTATATACATACGGTTAAAGTTGATGATATCATACGAATAAACATCATTTAGATCATGTTAAAGCGAAAAAATCAACTTTTCAATTAATCTGTCAATAACCTGTCAACCTAATTTGATTGATAATACATTTATAGTCGACAAAGAACTACTTGGCACCACTTCTGGCCTCATTCGGATTCCTATGTGGATCCTCCAAAGCCACAATAATTAAATTCAACAACTCTCACCTTTCTTGATTCTTGAACATAAAAGTTTAATTGGATCACAAAAATCCCAATTATAAATTCCCAATCTTTTTTTTTCTCTACCAATAAAAAACCCACGATTTTTCCAGAAAATCATCGTCATCAGCATCAGTACAAAAATGCAGCTGTTTGCGATCCTCACACATAAACAAGATTTGGGTTTTATTTAACAACTCATATTGAAGCTATATCTCATGGCTTCCAATGGGTATCTTCCTACTATCATGTTTCGCCCAGAACAAGGGTTGAACAGAGTACTCAAGGTGAGTTTCATGATCTTTTGTTCATGATCTTGTTGGGTTTTGTTTGAATTTCAATTGGGTTGGTTGCGTTAACTGCTTCAATTGTGTTGATTTCACTTGTTTTGATTAAATTTTGATATGGGTTGACTTGATAAATCTAGAATTATGTGGGTAGATGCGTGAAGTTGCTGTGGTTTGGTGAACTGTTGTGTGAAATTGTTGTGGAATTTGGGAATTAGGGTTTGATTAGATTTTAAGTTTTATGCTGTATGCTAGTGTGTGTGTGTGTGTGTGTGTGTTGCTTTGTTTATCATTCAAGCTCAGAGCTTTATTTGTGGATGAACTTGAAGAAACCAACACTAATCTAGGCTATTTTGTGTGAAGAAACACCTAGTTTATGAGAGGTATAAATGAATAGTAGAGATGTTAAAAGATAAGATTCAAACAATGTTTAATTGTTTAAATCACAATTGGGTTGGTGAGAAACTGTACCAAATCTTCATATAGTGGTAAGCGCGTGGTTCCTCTAATAGAGGTATAGGTTTGAATCCAGCTTTCATTGGTTCCGCCTCAATCCCTTCAAGGCGTGTAAGTTGCACTTTACCTAGTCCATTGTATTTGTGGGTCTGTGAGTTTTCCTAACGGGTTCTCATGCTTAACAAAAACAAATTGTATGCCAAAAATGTTCACTTTAGATTTTATTTTTGAATGGCAAATGTACCCTTCTTCGGAGGATGGGTGTTATTTTAATCGTACCCACCTATCTGTTTCCTAGCCGCGAAATCTACAACCAGGAAAACCCCCTTGCTAAACGCAGAGATTTTTGCTCTGAGCGAGACTCGAACCCAAGACCTCCCCATTTTTAATTGTCTTGGGTACCTCACCTTAACCATTTGGACTGAAGATTATTAGTTAGAGTTCACTTTAGATAGGTTCATCAATTCACAATTGGTCTGATGGCATGTTTTATGAATGACTTAACATGGGTCTTTTTTATAACTTTGTGTAAGATAAATTTAGGTTGTGAAATCGAATCAAATCATCGTAGATACTAAAAACAAAATTGTAGTTTCTGTGAAAAGGTCAAAGAAACAACACAGTTTCGTAATAAGGAATGATTTCAGTCACATTCTACTAATGTCAAATGAGCATATTACTTTAACATTAGTTGTTACTTGTTATTGCAGGACTCTCAACGTCTTTTGCCTAATTATGAATTACGGGATGATGTCATACGTTCAAGTCCCCTCAACATGAGCCCACAACAGAATGTGGGGCCGTGTAAGCCAATAGGCGGGTTACTCGACAACAATCATTTTGACCTGATTGATCCAACTATTATAAAGCCTGCACTCATCAACATCCAAGGTCCACTAATCTCTCTCTTTTGTTATTTGGTTTGGATGTGTGTTTTGAAACTGATTATGAACTTCTAATAAACAGTTCTTTATTATCTAGGTGTAATGAATCATCTTTGAATAATTAGTTTGATACTAGCTGCAATTAACAGATATCAAACAGTAGAGTAAAATTACCTATAAATCTTTTTTTACCGATCACTTCCATAACAAGAAGAATATTACAAACACTTAGCTTTATCAAAGTAAAGGAGGTGACTTTAACCTATTTACCAATAACCGGGTTGATTTGGGTTATGTTTACCTCCAACGGGTCAAATGGGTCTAAAGGATTAATCGAAAAATAAAAGGATATCTCAAACGTATTCAAATGCATAAAAGTCCCCAGAATTGCTTTAATTGAAAATGGTATATTTAGCACGTTAACTATTTGTAAAATTCAAAAAAATGGATAAAAGATTTTGTGGCTCGGTCAGTCCACGCTAAATAATTACCTAACAAACTTGTTTGGCCAATTAATAATCGTTTCGACTCACCCAATTTGTAACCTCTAATCATAAGCTATTAACACATTGAAACACTATCTCATGGATCGCATTTCATTACAGTTGATTATCTGATTCTAGTTATGCTATCCCATTATCATTTTCAAAATGCACATCCTTACACCCCTTAACCTTATCGAGTTGTAACAATAATCTTATAATTTCATGGCTGATTTCCACAGATTGTTGCCCAAACTCCACACTTTTCAGCTTCAAGCTTCCTATGCCTGCATTAACTGATGTAGCAAAAGATGGACTTGATCTGTTATCACTTCCTGACATAATGGGCCTTCAACCTGTGACAACCGATCACAAGCCCTATTTTCCTGATACGGTTCAAATGAGTTCTCAACTTATTTATCAAGATCCAGAATTTGATTCTCGGAAACCTTTGATCGATTTTGTTGGTGATTTGGTTCGACATTCTGTAATCACAATTCATGAGGATGGTCAAGTTTCATGGACTGGCACAAGAACTGAAATGAAGGATATACTTTCAATTCTTGCTGAGTTTTATACTTCAAAGAATTCAACTAACTGGCGGAAGTCATTGGTACCACAATTCAATAGGTACGTAGTATATTGACACATACACAGATGACCTTCTGGTAGAGATGACAAAACGGGCAGGTTAGGGAAGGTTCATGTCTAGACTGGTGATTTTGTAATGCCAGTCCAACTATGTCAGGTCGGGTGGGTCGTGATTGCCATCACTTTACTCCCCAAATTGACCCATTCTGGGTAAATGGGTCGTGATTGCCACCTCTACATGTTTGAATGTATTCACTAAATTGATATTTGTTGTCATAACAGGCTGCATTACGATGAAACGAGCTATTATGGTTCTGCTTTGGAGCTTGAAACTGTGATTGTTGCTCCTCCAAAGAGGTATGTCTATTTATATTGTATCATGATATAACAGTCTTTCTTCTTAACAAATTAGAGCTATACCAGATTTATTAAAAGCCAATTTCCATCCAAATACTTTGACTCCTTAGGTCAAACGGGCCGTTCCCAAAGTCAAAACTTGTTTTGGATTTCTTTGAATATATGAGAAGACTTTAGCTACGTTATTATTTTTCAGAAACACAAATACCCCTTATGTCTCTACGAGAAGGAACAAATTCAACCCATTTGTGTCGTGTTTTGTATTTTACTGATAACGGGTCAAACGGGTTAAAAAACATGACAAGAAAACATTAATAGAACCGAGACTAACGCATGCGCCATTTTAGCACTTTTAAGATGCAATTCTTGTACTCTAAACATATTAATATTATGTAAAACAGCCCGGAGAAAATCAAACTGAAGCCATCACCAAAGAAGAAAGGAGCCCGTAACAAAACGGTCAAACACACAAGTAACTACAGTCAGGCATGTGAAAGCCTATTATCAATATTAGTCGACAAAAATCGAAACAAGAAATCTGCAATTCCCATGCTAAAAAAATCAGGCCCGGAGCTACCAAACCTCCTAACTCAGTTCTCAGCCAGCATTGCGGGAACAGGTATCGCGGTTCTCTTTTCGGTTATGTGTAAAGTAGCTAGTGGCAGGGTCCCATTTTGTTCATCAAAACTCCTCAACACGGGCCTCGGGCTGGGGCTGGTGTGGCTTTCATGGGCCGTGAACAGACTGAGGGATACGATCGTGATGATTAACAAGAACGCAAACAAGAAAAAGGGTTTGAAAGATGAAGAAATGATGAAAAAATTGGATAGAAGTGTGAAGGAAATATACTTTAGAGCTGCAGCATTAATGGCAGTGATGGTGCTGAGGCTTGCTTGAAGATGATTAAAGTTCATGTGAAAATGTATCATTGTGTAAATGTAGGGGGGATAAAATAGGGAAATTAATGCTTAGTCAACTTTGGGTCATTTCATATGGAGTTGATCTTTAGTTTGATCAAATTTTGCCTATAATTGTAACAATAATTCTTGTTTTGTTAGTTATTGTGTCAACTAGGTATGCTCATGGGTATTTGGGTACTAGAGAATGGTAAGGTAAGGAGTTGGTGTTTCTAGTTTCGTATCTAATAAATATTGTCTCATATTTAGTCTAATATTAACCTATTGGGTCGCATACATGTTTATGATCTTGTGTGGTTAAAATATACTCATTACAATATTCGTTATACGAAACTCGATCTTAAATTCATCTAAAATACAAGACATTTTTAAAAATGAAAGAGATGCATAATAGTATTTATAAAAGAATATAAGACATTCTTTTTAACATATATTAGGTTATGAGGCTGATGTTCACCGAACTCTTATTACTGAAGTCTTACTACCAAAACTTAAAATTAAAGTTTATAAGTTTAAGTTTTCTAGGTACGGAACATTATGTTTCTATACCAAGGTTAGTTAAATACAGTTTTGCTACCATTACTTGTATTTGCCACCAAGGTTATAACTGATGTCAATGCACTTGAAGTGCACAGTAAAGATTATCTTTCAAGTTTAGATCTTATCTTTGACTATTTCCTTCCTATTTATGTAACCAATTATACATTTATTTTTAGTACAAAGGCACAATTAATTAGGATAATTTATTGTAACAAGCACAGAGATAATTCCACAATATTCGCTTTTCAAATCATCTGTAAACTTGCATTCAAAGTTTTGAATATACTGAGATGTTGAAAGTGATTCACTGTTCCTACTGTTTAATAATACCTTTGACTCATAGTTTAATTGTGTTTGTGAGGATGTGTTTTAACAATTCTGGCAATATATTCAAACAAGAACCTTGTCAATCCTGACAACATAACAACTCAGCCATAAAAGATAGAGAAATATAAAGATTGAGTTTTGATGTTTCGGTATCCACAAGTAAACCATAAAACTCAACTATGAAAAACGCCAACAAATTAGTTCAGTAACTTTAACTGGAGTATTTAATTTTTTTCAGTTATGGATTAGTTATTTTCACCACACTATCAACCGTAGTGTCCTTGTGTTACAAATACAAAATTACCAACTTATACTCACCTAAGAAAAAAAGAATATGCAGACTTATAAATATCTAGTTTTTGACTTAGGTCCTGCTTTGTGCAAAGGTCAAAGAAGGGACCGGATCTCTTCGAGATCTGATGTAAGCAGTCTTACCTTCCCACGGCTTGTTACAAAACAACAATTTTACCCGTTGCTCGTAACCTTCTAAATATATCATATGGATTAGAACTTCTGAAAATAAAAGGCAGCATGGCATAACCTAAGAAAAAAGTGCAAGATCCTTGCCCAATTTGACCCATTAGTCAGCCTGCTAATGATTAGAACATGAAAACAAACAGAAGCATGGTTGTGGAATTACAGAAGTGGAATAATCATTTAGGAACAGCTGCAAGTAACATTTTGGTGTTTGTTACAAAGAAAGAAACTCAGAATGCAGATTCCTAATTACGGGTCAAACTAATATATTTATCAGCTTCTGATACCTCACCGCGTGTTATTTGGGAAATAATAATGTTTTGATTATTCTACTAAGAGTTGAATATAATCTTCAATATAGACGAACAACATTCAAATGTTGCAAAATTACGTCCTTACCTCTCCCAAGTGGACAAAATAGAAGAAAAACAAAAGCAACTTTTCCCTTTTTATCAACTTATCACCTTTGAAACTACTCCTGCACCAACCGTTCGCCCCCCTTCCCTCAGTGCAAATCTTTGTCCTGTAAATTAAACATCAATCCATATTAATATATATATATATACACCGTCATGTAAGAATTAACATGACTAGCAAATTGATAAGCAAACGAGCAGATAAAATCAGGAGTGTCAGTTTAAGGGCGATGTGGGGAAGGTAATTCATGCAATTAAACTAGAAGTGGCAAATTGGCAGGGCTGGATGACAGGGGGTGTAACTCTTTTATAGTGGTTAAACAGACCATCAGGTTGACCTGCCAAAACTTGTCCAATCCTTAAAACTATCAGATTATTAATGTATTACATATGATTACAAAACCTAAAGCTTTTATTATTGATAGATAATCTTATTTCTTTTAAGCAAAATGATTTAAGAGGTAACTACTTATATACACCTTCACGTAGCTTTTCTTTTAGAGCCAGGGGTCTCACTAGGAGTAGAATATCCACTCCATGAGATAGAGGAAAGGTGACCCTTACCCCACCACCCCCGGACTCTACCAGTAACTCTGCTATGTGTGTGAAATTATACTAGATACAATTGTTTGTTTCTTTTCTTTTTATAACTTTCTCTTCCTACCCAACACAAGTAAATATAATATGAAGTACAACGTTCCTTGATAAATGGGTACAACAAATTACTCCAAAGAGTGAACTTATTTGACATAATACAGCTTTTGAAATCATATTTGGCATGCCAACTTTTTATAAATATCTAAAACTCTTGAACTAAGAGTGTTTTGGGTCAATCTAACCAGTAGCAAAGAATTACCAAATACCTAACCCACCCGACCCGCACATTTCCCCCATCTTGTAAGAGTATAGGTCTCTCTATGCGGTGTGCATATAGGATGAGGATTTAGATTCTTTTATAAGTATGCAAAACATACCTGGTTCAAGAACAACAGGGGTAATAAGTTCAAAAGCAGCAGTCACATTGTCTCCAGGCATAACCATTTTTACGTTTTCAGGTAACTCCACTTTCCCAGTTACATCAGCAGTCCTCAAATAAAATTGGGGTCTGTAATTTGAGAAAAAGGCTGTATGACGGCCACCTTCATCTTTTGTAAGAACATATATTTCCGCCTCAAACTTTGTGTATGTTTTTACACTACCAGGCTTTGCAATAACCTGTGCAAGAACCATGTTATTACAAAAATACTATATTTATAAGAATAATATGTGTTAAGAGGTTGTAAGAATAAAAGTAGACTTTGGGTGGCTTTCAACCCAATTTGTTGGATTATTTTGGCTCAGACAATTTCAATTACCTGCCCTCGCTGGATATCAGTCCTACTTATGCCACGTAAAAGAAGGCCAACGTTATCGCCAGCCTAGAAGAAAAGGGGACAAAATACAGTCAACAACACATAGAAGCTTGAAAGCAAAGGTATTTTTGAAGAACGATCACTTACTTCTCCATGATCTAAACTCTTCTTGAACATCTCAACACCAGTAACGGTAGTTTTTTTCGAACCCTGAAAGTAAAATCTTAACATTAAGGAGCCACTGACAGAGTGATTATTCAAATAAACAGATCCAAAAAAACCACACTTTACCTGCATCAATCCCATGATCTCAACTTCCTCACCAACTTTAATTGTCCCTTGTTCAACACGCCCAGTGGCAACAGTGCCACGTCCCTTAAAAAAATATATGTCAGCATGTCATAAGGTTTTTTAGTAAAAGTACTGAAATAGTATTCTGGGATTCTCTATGAGGAAAATCCATTGAACTACAACCTGACCAGCAAAGAATGAAAGAAAACAAGTAAAACTAGAAAAAAAAATGGAAACAAAACATCCCAAATGTCTCCCAAAGTATATTTTAAATGCAGGAAACATCATTCAAAAAGCATAATTATTACTATAAGGATGTTAACATTTGTGAAGATAATTGACACAACCTTTTGTGATCATATTTGACACGATGACTATTTATGAAGAAATTTAATTTTAGACCAAAAGCATTTCTAGACAACCAGACCGAAACATGCTCCATTGATTACCCACTTTGATGGAGCATGACTTCACCTGTTCCCTAACTTGCCAGACACACCTATTTCTCCACCTCTAATGAATATCAACTAAGATTTTCAGTCAATTCACAGGGCAATTGCAACAAAGGTGTAAGTGTTCATTTTAATAAAAAAACTAACAATACCATGCTTCAGAAAAGTACAAATTTTTAGCAAACGGAAAACGCATCGGTCAGATATCATAGAAAATACCGCAATTGAGAAAACATCTTCTATGGGCATTAAGAATGCCTTCTCCTTTTGGCGTTCAGGTGTAGGAATGTAATTATCAACAGCTTCCATTAGTTTCAAAATGGCATTCTTTCCAATTTCATCATTAGTGCCTTGTAGAGCTGACAAGGCTGAACCTCGTACAATGGGAATTTCATCCCCTGGAAACTTGTAAAAGCTAAGGAGCTCTGCAATAATTGGAAACTTATTAAACACAATAAAAACATCGTAAAGTGCTAGTGAATGCTAAATTTATAAAGTTTTACCCCGAAGTTCTAGTTCAACAAGTTCTAGTAACTCAGGATCATCAACTGCATCAACTTTATTTAAAAAGCACACAAGCGATGGCACACCCACCTGCGTAGACAATGA
Source organism: Flaveria ramosissima (assembly GCA_025215565.1). Classification (NCBI taxonomy): domain Eukaryota; kingdom Viridiplantae; phylum Streptophyta; class Magnoliopsida; order Asterales; family Asteraceae; genus Flaveria; species Flaveria ramosissima. The sequence goes on from CM046046.1 coordinate 59,749,145, forward strand.
TTATAGTTTCACTAAAACAACACTCACATAATACTCACAATGCCATAATATAAAAGAAACAAACCTGTCGTGCAAGAAGGATATGTTCCTTTGTTTGTGGCATGGGTCCATCAGGTGCAGAAACAACAAGGATTCCCCCATCCATTTGAGCAGCTCCAGTGATCATGTTCTACATTTAAGCAATTCCATTAGACACCACAAGGAGTGACACAGCTATAGATGTGAAAGATTTCATATAACTAAATCACAAAATTTGTTGGTATGAAAACAAAAACGAGGTCCTTTTAGTTAATATGCTCAGAATAAACTAATTAGACACGTCTATCATATGCCTATGTCTTAGTGTTTCCAGCCTCTTTGTTAGCAACAACCTATAGACAAGAGCTTTAAAAAAATAAGCAGGAGTGCCGGACTAGGTGCCTTATGTTATAATGTATTCATTAACTTGTTCCCTTTAATCTTGAAGCTACATTCTTCCCAACTGTTAAAATAAATTTAAGTACTCATTAAAAAAAAGAATATTATCCAAACAATGTAGTATTGACTAGAGGTGTCAATTGTTGAAAGAACTTGAAATACAACACGATCCCAGAACAAAACAATTAGGGTTTGGGTTGACATGTGCACCCGTTATAATAAACAAGCTGTGTACTTGTGTTTGGTTTGAATGTCTTATTTATAACCTGGTCATGTCTTGGGTGATACTAAAATTAAATAGATCAACCCATCAACCTGTATAAACTTAAAATAATAAATTAAAAAATAAATAATATATAAGTTCAACCTATTAACCCATTTACTACTCGTGTAACTCCTTCACAACTTTATTACAACCAGCAACATCTTTCATGTGTGTCCGGGTTTGGGCCAGATGTCTTCGGCACGAATGAATATATGGGTTCTGTTCGGATTCATCGTTAATTAATTTCTATCTGCCAAACTAGCACGATTGCAGCCCCTATTAATAACCCTATGCTTTCGTATTTTTATACCCTCCAAAGAAAACTTACATTACATCTAGGCTTAATTCCCACTCAAGTCATTAAGCACTAAAATGTCACTTGACTCCCTAGCTACACTTGATGAACTTATTATGACGTATTATAAGGAACCACTTATATGTTTGCTTAAGTCATTTAGTGCTATAATGTCAATGGATCACCTATTAGCACACAATAAGTTATTCACAAGCTGGATTGAAAAATGGAGATGTAAATTAATTTACCCTTACTGTTTTCCATTAGAAAGTAAATCCATGCAGCATAAAACACACGTTAGTACATGCTAATGACACAAGAGAAAAATGCTGATATTAAGGTTATTTCGAGTTATTACAAGCAAAATCTCACGTATATACTAGTACTGTGATAATACAACTTCATGAATGAGAATATTAGATGAAGTGTAGAATACACAATTAAACATCTTACAAAGCCGATAAAAAGTATCATGTTGAAAAATTGGATCAGAAACACAATTGATTTGTGACAAAAACTCATCCATGACTGCTTTTTTTATTATTATTAATCCAACCATGCAAATATACCTAATATGTTTAAATCTATTTATACTAAACAGTTCCTTGCTAACCAAGACTACCAATTTGACTCAAACTCCTAATTACAAGCAACAAATAACAAACCACGATCTAACAGTTATCTATAATAATACTCTAACCGATCTCAATCTTCTATTTCTTGTATATTTCAAACACCATCTTTCAAACTAAACCCTCCTTTCTCTTTCAAACAATTCAGCCCCTTTCACTTGTGAAATATTAGAATTAACACCTTCATCTTGGCATTGTCTAGAAACTTAAAAACATAATACCATACCATGTTGTGTTGTGTTGTGTTGTGAGGTATTCATCAAATAACATCATAACAAACTTAGCAGCCAGCATTAAGCTACTGGACCTTCCTATTTTCTAAAGACCTAAGTGATGGCAGCACATTATGTTATACCTACTTGGCTATTTCAAATTGTAAATAAACTTATATATTTACCAATGCAGCAGCTTTTAAGTTCAAGAAAATGCAAGCACCATTCTAAGGACTCAACTGAAGGGAATAATGTCACATAGTGTTCTAATAGCCAGTTAATTTAAAATATTATTTATCCTTGAGCAGTTGTGCATAGCTTGAACATATTAATATCAGCAGTCCCTTATTTTCCCAGAGAAATCAAAATTCAAGAAGTTAAAAGAATGTCTTACTTTAACATAATCAGCATGTCCTGGACAGTCTACATGAGCATAATGCCTTTTAGCAGTTTCATATTCCACATGAGCCTGCATGATGAACAAGGAAAAACAGAAATCAATTACGTAGCTGAAACACCAATGGCTAGGACTGCATCAAATGGAGAATAATAGAGCAATATAAAACCGTTGCTATTGTGATTCCTCTCTTTTTCTCTTCAGGAGCCTTGTCAATTTCATCGAAGGCAATAGCCTTGGCCTTCCCTTCATCTGCCAGCACCTAAAGAAAACACATAAGTTAGCAAACTGATAAAGGACTCAGTACACATAGATAAGAGTCACTAGCACAAATAGCATGCCCTAAGTGTCAAAATAAAAGAATCAAACCTTTGTAATTGCAGCAGTCAGTGTTGTCTTTCCATGATCAACATGTCCAATTGTTCCAACATTAACATGAGGTTTCCTGACAGATATAAATCACACCACAATAAATACGCAAAAACAATATCATTAAACATCAAGCTTGTTAGAAAAATTGATATGGCAACACTTAGCAAAACCAGTGGCAGATTTCTCAAACTGCACCACATTCTACATGCCACTTTTCTGGACATAATATAATCTCAGCTTGATACAAACACACAAGAATCATACACCAGAAGTACGATGATTTGAAGATACGAAGATACAAAGTGTATAAGCATCATAGATAGAGTTCCAACTCCCAATGTATTCCAAATTCAACGAAAGCATTTTTCAACCAGTAGTACGGTCCTAAAGTTCAATCCAATTATCATATTTCCTAAAATAAACATAATTAATCTCTAAGTTCAACAGTAGCCGGTTTGACATCAAATAAATCAGCAAATGACGATTCGCATAAACAGTAAACGAAAAAAGGTCAATATAGCAAATGACTAATCATCAAGCGATTAGATTCAAATGAAACGAACGAATGATAACACATCATTCCGATACTCAACGCACTAACGCAATTCAGATCAAAATGCAACCTAGCTCCTTCTATCCACATACAAACATCTATTACCTAATTTATCACACAAACACGTACAAACAACTTACGTCCGTGTGAAAGTAGCCATGGATCTCCACCACGGATTAGGAGCCACAGAGCTCTCATTTCCAGAAAGCGACTCAACCGTAGGGAATCCAGCAGCTGATACAACGGATCCTCGACAACCAGAGGCTAATTGAGGAGATAGTCTGAATAAACGCCTCGAATTAGGGTTTCTGAATGCAACAGACGCCATTGATGGATGTATGTGAAGATAAACGAGTGTTGCAGAGGTGAAGAAGGGGGTTTTTGGTGGGTTTTACGGAGTTTTGGATCGATCACTACTACTACTACTACCTGTGTGGTGGAGTTGAGGGTTTTATTTCGGCGTTTGTGAGTTGTGACTTTGTGTTGTGTGATGATGTAGTGAAATGGGCCGGTGTATGTTATGAGGTTTATATAAAGCCCATATAAGTTTAAACCATCATAGGTCCATCAAGATACCCAATTGTAAGTAGAGGTGTACATCGAACCGGATCTAAGATTTTTAAAACCTTGTCTGTTAGAAACCGGTAAAAACTTATCTGGGTTCGACTTAAAATAGGTTTTAAAATGATCCGGATTCAATCTGATCAAGTTTTTTTTCCTTATAAACCAATTCCTCGGTTTGGGTCGGTTCTTTTTTAGCTTTCTTTGACTCAATCTGAAATAGTTTTAACACTGGTCCAATTTAGCCTATAATTTGGTTTGTTCAATGCTAATTATGTCCAATATATGGTTTTGTGCAATGCTAATTATATACACACACATATACACACACACATACATATGCATACATATATACGTATCTATATACACGTATATATACGTATATGTTAGGAAATGTTAAATTACAAAGTGAATTTCTCTACAAAGTATGTGGATTACTTGCGTAAGTATTCCTTTGTGTGTGATAATTCCAATGCTCCCACGTGATTATTTTATTCACTCGTGCGTGATAATTCCGTCAATGTGTGATAAAAAAGTATTTTGTGAACGCACAAAATGAATAATGAGATAGGACAATACATGAATTTCAAAGAATGAGATGTTCTTTTTTGTTAAAAGAAAGTTGTGAATTTGATGTTTAAACATACCAGATGAATCTTTTTATATAGAAACGAACCATTACAATGTTCCAGATTGTTTTTAATGGTTGGTGGTTCTAGTTACTAAAAGCTTACAATTTTATTGTGGGAAATCTTTAGTATTAACATTATTGATAGTAACTTAGTTCTTAATAATATTATGCAACAACTTAGTTGTTGTTGATAGCTCTAGTTGAGATCAATCACCATTGATAACTTATCAGCCACCTTTAGTCACTTGCCATTAATCCTCAGTTATTAGGATCGGCATTGGAAGATTTTCGCTTAAGCTTCAATTGCATTGATGCTAAAGGTCAGGTTTCACCGATGATGATCTCATACTATCGGCAAGTAGTAACTTATTATTGTTTTAGCAGTTCTTTCTAATCAGCAGGGGTGTTGTCGGGGGTCTGCTAAGGAGTCGGTCCCCCCCCCCCCCCCCCCCCCGGAGGGTTTACCCCTTAGAACCTTAGAGGTTCCTTAGTCTTAGAACCATTGTAGTTTTAATTGGGTTACACTCCACACCTCCTACACTCTAATACTTCATTTGGTCAAATTCATACAGAATGACATTCATAACATTAAACTCATTAACATAGCACAACCTTTTCAAAAGCGTTAACAGTATTTCGATTCTAATAACCCAACTAATATACAAAAAGAAATAGTGTTCGAGTTTTATGCTAACCAAACTGTTTATGTCCATTAAAAATTCGACCTGGAGGTTAACCGATTACTAGTAGCTTTTTTGTCTATATAGAAATGTAAAGAATAGAGCCCACATACTTGTCAAAAGATGCTAGATACAAAAAAAAAACGAATCAAACTTCAAAAACTATGAAACTTCTGTTCGTTTTCCTCTTATTTTCGTTAGTATGAAGTAAGTGATTAGTACCTCTTCTTTTTTACTTTCATAGTTAGACCAAAAGATACCTTGAGCAACAAGAAAACCATTCATCAATATCCCTAGAACTTATGTTGCACCTTTAGACTTTCCCCAATTCAAGAATCCGATTCTACTTGCAACTTTATAAAGAAATAGTTATATATAGTCGAATATGATTAGTACTCAATAAATAAACGAGTTAGAAGTGTGATCAGAATCGTCAACGAGCACCTTTTAGAAAAATTGCAAACCTTTTTGAAAATCATGACCTCGTGTTGCTTGCAGTAGAAGGATATTATGATAATTTCATGTGCCTTCGCCTATTAAATGTCCTTGCGGCCTCTAAACACCTCAAAAAATTGTCAAATGGCGAAAAACAAAACGAACCAAAAACCATCTTGTGAAAAGATACGTAAAGCTACATTTGGTTGGTTTCGTCGTGTCGATCCTTCGGTATCATCTAAAACACATGTTTCCTACACTCAACCAATGGCTCTTCAGCAACCAATGTCTAACGAGATCCCAATCGAGTATGTTCCTCCCTCGGATGTAAAGTCTGTTAGAAACGTTCGTTTTTCTTCGAATAATGACTCAAAGAATGTTAACATTACCGGTGGCAAAGAGTTGGTTGATCAGAAGACTTTTGGTGAGTCAAAGTTTGATAGTTTTATTGGACGTATGAAGATGAAAGTGAATGCACCTTCAGATGTTGGTGTTGTGGAGACGGTCAATAGGCATGATACTTTTAATGAGATGGTGTCAAATTATATTGATCAGACAAAACTTAAGTTTCGAGCTACATCGAGTATGGATGCTAATGAGAAATAAGCTAAAGGTGTACAAGGTTAAGTGTGGTGGGTTGCATAGGTTGGTTGGAGGCTAAAGTTGTTTGTGTTACTTGCTTGATATGATTATATTATATTTTATGAGTGTTTTAAGTATGTATAATGACAAATAATTATTTGAATCTGCTAGAAAACTGGCATTTGCAACAAGAAAAAATGGTTACAAATTTACGATCCGATTGTGATCAAATTCAATAGTCGTAACATTAACAACCAAAACTGATTCAGTCATAAAAGGTTGTATTTTATGACCATTAAAGATTCAATGAAATCTAAATGGTTGCTAACAAGTAGTTGCAAACTAGTCGCAAAACATAGTCACAAATAATATTTATGAATGCATAATCGATCACTAAATTCGGTTGCAAAATAATCCTTGGTCACAAAGCAATTGCAAAATAAAATTTCGCACAAAGGATGTTGCAACCGCTTTTACAGTCGCAAGTCAGTCAAAAGAGGCTATCAACGGCCGAAAATCTGGTCATTAATACCTAGTTTTCTAGTATGGGTTAAGCTATCGTCATACGATCAAAGTTGGAAAGAGGGTTAACAATCAGGCAAACATAAGGTTAGGATTGAACATGTGCTTAAAATCAAGTTTAAAAGAAAAAAAATCTAGCAGATATAATATATGTTTGAATCATGAAAATACTCTAATATATTATGAACAAGTTGAAACGATAAGAAAAAAGTGTGATGGGTGATTGAAGTTGAAAGAAAGACATGTAAAATGGTTGTGAAAGACGTCACTATATTCACAAAACTAAAATTTAGCGGTCGAAAGATAACATGTATGACATATTCATGGGATAAATTCTCATAGTAAATGTGTAACTAGAAATCAAACACACACAAGAAATATGAATGCATGTGTTATAATATTACAAAATTTAAAGTTGTTGACTAATAAATCATTAAAACTAAATGTTAATATATTTCATATTTCGATGTTATTGACTAAATAATTCGAACTAAACTAGTCTGACAAATAATTTAAAACTGGCTTTTATAAGGAAAAGTAAAACTAGTTTAAAACCAGTAGCCTTTTACAGTTGAGACTAGTTTATATTGTTACGGGTTCTAGGTAGCCAATTCGGTTCTCGTACCGGTTATTTCTTTCACCTCTACTATGGTCTAGGGCTTCGCCCATTAAAACTTGGAGTTTCCTTAGTGCTCGAACTCAAAGTAATATTGATCGGTGGGCACTTCACACCTCCTTGATTGTATCAATGCTTACTTTAATCTCTCTTTTGGTCGAGTTATAATCGGATTTTTTAATGCCAAAAAAGAAATGTAGGAGAAGATCTGGGGGTCGTGATTTTTAATATATATATTATTAAAAAAATTTAAAATAACATGTTAATCATATTACAAAATTAATTCTACCTAAAATCCACGTCATCATTTCACATCAGCATAAAAAAATATATGTTTTAATTAAAACAAAAAAAATGACAAAATCTTTAATTTAAATAAAACATGAAAGCCAAGTGATTTAATTGGAGCACTTTTTAAACTTAAGTAAACTAATCGAAACACTTTTTTAACTTTTATTACTATTCGGTAAAATTACACTAACAATACTTTAGAGTTGAAAATGTCTTGAGTTATAGGCTAACCAAACTGTATAGGTCCACGAAACGCCTAGTGTTAAACGTAAAGATTAAAAGCCCACACAACACAAAAGATACCTTTCATGATTAGACCAAAAGATACCTTCAGAAACCATGAAACTTTTCTTGGTTTCCTTTTCTTTTTCGTTAGTTTCACGTAAATGATTAATACCACTTATTTTTAACTTTTCATAATTAGACCAAAAGATACCTTGAGCAACAAGAAAACCATTCATCAAGATCCCTAGAACTTCTGTTGCATCTTTAGACTTTCCCCAATTCAAGCATCTGATTCCACCTGCAACTTCATAAAGAAATAGTTTTATATAGTCGAATACGATCCAAACGCGATAAATAAACGAGTTAGAAGTGTGATCAGAATCGTCAACAAACACCTTTTAGAAAAAATTACATGCCTTTTTTGACACTTCTGATCTCGTGTTGCTTGCAGCCAAAGGATCTTATGATAATTTCATGAGCCATTCGCCTATAAAATGAACATGAAGCCTCTAAACACCTCAAAAAACCATCAAATGGCAAAAAACAAAAACAAAACGACCCAAAAACCATCTTGTGAAAAGATACGTAAAGCTACATTCGGTTGGTTTCATCGTGTTGATCCTTCAGTATCATCTAAAACACATGTTTCCTATACTCAACCAATGGTTTTTCAGCAACCCGTGTCTAACGAGATCCCAATCGAGTATGTTCCTCCTTCAGATGTGAAGTCTGTTAAAAATGTTCGTTTTTCTTCACAGAATGTCACAAAGAATGATAATTTTACTCGTGGCAAAGAGTTGGTTGATCAGAAGACTTTTGGTGAGTCAAAGTTTGATAGTTTTATTGGACGTATGAAGATGAAAATGAGTGCTCCTTCAGATGTTGGTGTTGTGGAGACGGTCAATAGGCATGATACTTTTAATGAGACGATGTCGAATTTTATTGATCAGACAAAATTTAAGTTTCGAGCTACATCGAGTATGGGTGCTAATGAGAAATAAGCTCAAGGTGTGGAAGGTCTAGTATGGTGGGTTGCGTATGCCGGTTGGAAGCTAAAGTTGCTTGTGTTACTTATTTGATATGATATATTATCATTTTATGAGTGTTTAGTTATATTTAATTAATAATGACAAATAATCTATTTGAATATGTTAGAATACTGACATTTACGATCAGAGAAAATGGTTATAGTTTTACGATCCAATTGCGATCAAAACTGATTCAGTCATGAAAATTCATAATTTGCGATCGTAAAAGATTTAATCAAATCTAAATGGTCGCAACAACCAGTTACAAAAAACAAAACTTTGAATCACAAACCGTATTTATGACTGCATAAACAGTCGCTAAATTTTGTTGCAAAATAATCCATGGTCACAAAACAATAGCAAAATAAAATTACGTAGAAAAGATGTTTCAACCGCTTTTTCAGTCGCAAAATCAATAAAAAGGCTATCAACGGCTGAAAATCTAGTCACAAATACCCAACGTGTCAGTAGTGTGGTTTTGTTTATATATTGTTGAACTAAACTTGTTAATTAGGGTAACATTTTATAGCCTGCCAACGATTGTAATCGGTAAATTATTAATATGTCACATAAATGACATTATATATAGCACCTTGATCGTATATATTCTTCACCTATACCAGTCATCTATGGGTTAAGCTTTAAGTCATACGATCAAAGTTGGGAAGTGGGTTTCCAATCGCCAATAAGTTAAGGATCGAACATGTGTTCAAAATCTAGTTTAAAAGAAAATATATCCAGCACATATATGTGTCAATCTTTACAACGTTTGAATCATGAAAATACTAGAAAATGTTTTGGATAAGTTGAAATGATACAGAAAAAATTGATGGTCGATTGAAATTGAAAGAAAGACGTGTAAAATGATTATGAAAGATGTTTCCATATCCACGAAACTAAAATTAAGCGGTCGGCGGGTCGGAAGATAATATTGTATGACATATGCATGGGATGAATTGATGATTTAAATGTGTAACTAGAAATCAAACACATGATAATATTACAAAATTTAAAGTTGTTGACTGATAAATCAGTAAACTAAAAGAAGTTAATTGTTTTGACTGATAAATCAGATTTTATACGGATGGTTCCTGTGGTATGCTCTGATTTTACTTTTAGTTTTTAACTTTCAAAATTATAAGGTTAGTCCAATATTTTGCTCAAACATAACATTGTTGGTCCCTAAGTTGAAATTTTGAATGGACATTAACTTTCCTGTATAATTTTTTTAAAATGATCATACTACCGCTATAATTAGAAACAAAAATAACCAAGTGACAAAAGATTATTGCCCCCTCACCGCATCAGGTCTTCAGCCTCCCTTTCATCACACCACCGCACCCGATAACCTCTGGCGACCAATAATCCCAATTAGCAACCACAACCATGTTAGATATTTTAGTACAATTAAATTGACTAATGACCAATATGATCATAATATCAATCAAACAAGTTAGGAGGTGCGGAGTGCATGCTTGTTTGAGTGTATTATGATCTTCGAAATTGAAAACTTTCTTAGGGGCGAAGCCCCTAAACAATGTGGGTTCCAAGGGGGCATTGCCCCCGGGAGCGGGGTCCAAGGTGCGACAGCCCCTGGCAGGGTCCAAGGGGCAGAGCCCTGGCTGGGTTTTTTTTTTATTTTTGTAAACATTGCTTATAAAAAATGCATTAAAATTGATTTTTCCGAAATTTCACATGTGAAATTAGAGGGTAAAAAGTGAAAATTTTTCAATATGAAAACTGCCTCCGACAGGTTCATCCTTTCCCTGCAAATGTTAATTTCGAATCAATTTATGGTCACTCTTGTTTTTTATATGTTCACGAATTCTCACGCATCCATCATACTTGTTCTTGAATTAAGTTTTATCCGATTGAAAATTTGATGTGAACCCAAATAGTTTCAATCTGATAGCGTTTTGTGACTCTCAATATATCATGGTAATTCTACAACAAACCACTCCGGTAAAAATGGCACAAATCTAAGCAACCAGAGAAATAGCATGCCCTCTGCCCTCTAATCAATGTTCTCGTATGCCGAGATCTAAGCAACCAAAGTTTCCATTACCAATCGAAGCTCACCTGGAAGGTTTGGGGGAGTGATGGTGGAGGATTGAGTGGTTGTGCAAAATATACGCATATGAAGAAGATGAAAAGTGACGGCGGTGGGGCAAGCGACAAAGTTTTTTTTTTTTTGAGTATCAGGTGGCAATGGCAGATGATTCAAAGAGGCTAGAGAAGACGATCGACATCGGTTCTTCTTTGGTTGAGAAAGAGGGTCAAATAGATACCACCAAACCCTTGGTGGCAACTCCAGCAAATCAAGAAGATAGGAGAGGCTATGTTCTCCGGCGGGGGCCATCGTGGTGGTGACGGCGAAGGTGGGATGGGGTTGAATATATTTTATTTATGACCATTGATTTTTTTTGTTTCTAATATATAATGTATTATTAACATTAATTAATATGTGTATATTAATTATTACTTTATACTACCAAGGTTATTTTTTTCATTTTTACACCTATTAAATGGTTAAAGTTAACGTCCATTCAACTTAGGGACCGACTATGTTACAACTGAGAATATTGGATCAAACTTGTACTTTTTAAAAACTAAAGATCAAAAATGAAATCAGAACATACCACATGTACCATTTGTGTGATTAAGTCGAAAAATAATTTAAACCAAATTCTAAGTCTTGATCTCTATTTTATATATATATATATATATATATATATATATATATATATATATGTATGTATATATATATGTATGTATATATATATATATATGTATATATATATATATATATATATATATATATATATATATGTATAAAAAGACAAAAACATGAATCAGGGAATTGACCAAGTGACCAACTAATACATAAATAAAAGAGTAAATTACTATTTTGGTCCCTGTGGTTTGGTGGTTATAACCATTTTCATCCAATAGTTTAAAAACGCCCAGTTCAACCATTGTGGTTTAAGATTTGTTACAATCAAGTCCAAACCGTTAGCTCCATCCAATTTCACCGTTAAATATTAAAAAAAAGACTATAATACCCTTGGATTGAAATCGTTACTTCTATACAAATATCCAATATATATTATAAAAATATTAAATTAATCACCATACCATCACACCCCACCCCTAACCCCCAACATTATCAGACCACCACCACCACCATCACACACACACACACCACCACCACGACCACCGCCGCCGCCGCCACCCCAACACCACTACCATAACACCACTGCCACCACAAAACCATCCCCATTACCACCATAACACCACTGCCACCACAAAACCATCCCCATTACCACCATAACACCACCACACCACACCACCACGCCACCACCCCCACCCCATCACCACCATAACACCACCACCACCACCACCACTTCCACCACAACACCATCGCCCCCAAAATCAAGCCTAAATCAAACCAACGACCGCCACCACCATCGGAGTTCCTTCATGATTTGACCGGCACAACCATAGCACCAGCACACCAACATCACACCACCACCACATACATCGAAACCACCAAAAAATTAGAAACCCTAACCGCAACCCAACCAATTTTGAATCCCAATTTCAAGTCTTCATCTTCCAAATTCAAACCCTAAACCTCTTTACATTCGCACACCCTAGATCGACGCCATGATTAAAGTTTCGGTTCGTGATTTTCAGGTGGTGATCTGTGCGATGCTTCTCAAATCCATCTACAACCCAAGATGCATCTTCGTTTGGTAGTCTATGATGTTACGGGTAGAGAGAGAGAGAAAGAGAGAGAGAGAGAGAGAGAGTGGTGGCCAACGGTGGAGGTGGAGACCCGTGGTGGGAGGCGGAGACCGGCGGTGGGAGGCGTAGACCGGCGGTGGGAGGCATAGACCAGTGGTGTGGCTATGGGGATGGTGGTTATGCTGTTCAAATTCTAGATTGATTTTGTGGGTTTTAGGGGTGGATGAGGGGGAGGGTAGGGTGGTTGTGGGGATGGGGTGGGAGGGTGGCGGTGGTTACAGTGATGGTAGTGTGGGTTTACTGGTCGAAGTTGTGATGGAACATACGGTGGTGGTGGTGCGGTGGCAGTGGTGGTGTGATGAAGATGATGGTGGTCTCATGGCATGGAGATGGTATGGTGGTCATGGGTTAAAGGGAAGATATGGGTGAGGGTGAGGGTGGAAGTTGGAATCATTAAATTATTTATTTTATTATTGGGGGTATTTTGGTCTTTTCACAAAAAATTAACAGATAATTTAGACGCCGTTAATCGAACGGAGTTAATTGTGACAAAATTTAAACTACAGTGGTTAACCTGGGCGTTTTTAAACTATTGGATGAATAACGTTATAACCACCAAACCACAGGGACTAAAAGAGTAATTTACTCTAAATAAAATAACCGATTAGAATATATTATAATAAATTATAGAGTTAATAATCACATAAATACTCTGGACAAAGCAAAAGTTTAGTTACTAGCATTAAACTGTTACATGTTTAAGATTTGTTGTTTCTATGATCTTATAATAGATTTGGGGTTAACTTTCATAAGTTTTATTATTAATTCTAACTAGTGGCGTTGCGTTGCACGATGGACGGGTAAACCGAAGCTTAGAAAAACATATGTTGTGTTTGTTCTTACACCATTTTTAGGGAAAACGACATACCTACGCAAAATGGAACACACATATCGATGGGAACCATCTACACATCACAGTTCCCGAAGACGACTGCTAGATCACATGCCTTTCGATAACAATTATATAAAATAATAAATTCCTAAATTTTATTGCTTAAGTTTAACATTATATATTGTAATTAATCAAATAGTTTAACAATATTAGGTAAACATCAAAATTTATATGATTATTTCGGTGATTATATAATCAACCATTTACAAACAAAACAAATATAAATTAAAATTTGATTTGATCTCATAGCTTGCGGTAGAAAATAATAAAATATCCAAATACCAAAGTTTAGTGTGTTTTGAAAAGCACATACTCGTCAACATCGTCATCTTATTTGGTCTTCTTATCTCCATTTTAAAAAGAAGACGTAACAGAGCCATCTACCGCGTCCGGCACTCCGGCTACCGGAAAATCTTCAAAGAACTATTTTCTTCTATTTATAACGTTAAATACTCTACAAAAGACGATTTAGATGGTGACATCATCAACAACGTATTATTTGACTACTTTGGTTAAGAAAATATTTCCCACCGGAGGGTGAACAGACCCCGTCAGAGCCACCTGTGATTACGATCGGTGGTGGTGGTGAGTGAGTTTTGAATTATCGTTGAACCATCCGAACTTGTGTCCGCATGCTACTAAAATGACGGTGACGGTGACGGTGGCGGAGTAGTGATCATCCTCTATGTTGTCTACGTGCATGTTTTCGTCATCACAAGATAAATAATAAGATAACTCCTTGCCGCCTTTCTGATGACACCTGTTCTCTCCTGGACGCGTGCTACATAAAAAAATAAAATATGTGACTCATGCAAACAAAGAAAGGACAACCCTGGATATAGAAATTAACGATGCAAACAAAGAAAGGACAGCCCTGGATATAGAAATTAACGATCAGGATTCTTCATTTCACTGTTCATTCCGTTCACTTTTTTAATATATATAATAATAATTAATATTTCTTAATTTTTCATTCTTACAATACTTAATGATACAAAAAAGGCCTATAAATGGACCGAACAAACATGAACATGATGGTATTCGTGTTCGTTCATTTAACTTTTGCCGAACACGAACACGAACACGTAATCGAACACGGTGTTATCACTAGTACAAAAATAGGCAAATGGGGTGGGCCTAATTTTTTAAGGGGCGGGCGGTCTAAAAATACGCCCCTTATAGCCTTCTGAAAATTTAAATGAGAACAAATTGGGCGAAACCACCTCTTAAGTTACCTTTAGGGGTGGGTATTACGACCGCCTTTTATGCTACCTTTAGGGGCGGTTCTAAACTGCCCCTTATGTCCTATTGAAATATAATACCCGCCCCTTTAAATCTTCATAACCTCCCATTAAAACTTTAACAATTACCCGCCCCTTATGACACAAAACCGCCCCTTAAGTCATTAGACAAAACCGCCCCTTATGAGAGCAAAACCGCCCCTTTTGAAAAAACTCGCCCCTTATGAGAAATTAACCGTCCCTTATGAGCCCATACCGCCTCTGTAGGTCACATATTACATGAAAAATTTTGTTTTCCCTCCCAAAAGTGGCCACCATCCCCACCCCACCGCTTCTCCACCACCGCCTCCTCCTCCCCCTAGTTCTCCTTCGACACAGCCCCCACCCCCTCCGATTCTCCACCACCGCCCCCACCCTGTCGCTTTTCCGCCACCACTGTTAAAGGCTTTATGTTGCATCAAAATTGTGTATTGTGACATAAGGTAAGAAGTTTTCAAGATAATTTTTCATGATGAATTAGATCTCATAGGACTAATGATTTTGTTATCTCTTTTGTAGTTGGTTGCTTATTTGTAACTTGGATTATTGTTTCTTTTAGTTATTCATATGATTTCATTAGATGGTGTTTGGGTCAAGGTTTTGTGCTTCTATGTTTGTTATATTTTTTATGTTTGGCTGCAGTCTACAGGGATGATTTTATAATTTAAATACACACCACATTGAGTTTCAAACAAAAAAATCACTTAATGGTTGGTATATTATTATGCTACGAGTATTTGATGAGATTTTATAATGGTTGCAGGGATGATTTGTTTTGGCTTTGAATTATCCGTGACCCTTGCTATTTCAAGTTTGAAATCGGACTGCAAAATGGGTATGACTTGTTGTTTATTAGCTTTGTTTTGTTGTTAAACTAAGTATTGCTCTCCATATATGCTTCTACTTCAAATTTTGGTTAAAAAGTTATGGCATTGTGTTGTTAAACCTCCAAATGTAGCAACTAACATGTTTTTTTGTATAGATGTTGTATATTGAATTGATTTTGAACGTTTGATACACAATGTATGATATTTTAATATATGAAACATTTGATACACAATGTTAAAATTTTTGGTTGATTGAGCGGTTTATATAGGAAAATATTTCTTGATATTAAATAATAAAAATATTTTTTTTCATTATTTGAACATAAAGGGGGTTCAAAAACCGCCCCTTATTGATGTACATAGGGGGGGGGTTTAAAAACAACCTTATTGATGTACAAAAAGGGGGGGTTCAAAAACCGCCCATTATTGATGTAAATAAGGGGCGGTTCAAAAACCGCCCCTTATGAAAACTGCCCCATATGAAAATATATCATAAGGTGCGTAGCCATATGGGGCGGGCTAAAAACCATCCCTTATGGCCAATTTACCCGCCCTTTTGCCTCTTTTTGTACTAGTGTATGTTCATGTTTGTTCATTAAGAAAATAAAAAATATTCGTTTTCGTTCATGTTTGTTCGTTAAAAAGCTAAATAAACACTTTACGAACATAAACAATCACAAATGAACAATAATGAACGAAGATAAACAAATACAAAAAAAACCTTAAATGATCATTTTGGAATTTTAGGTGTATTCGTGGAAATTGAAATCTCACTAGACTTATAGATTTCTAGTATAACATAATATACTCATGTTTCAAATATTAACATATAATACCCTTTATTAATATATTAATATATAAGTAAACGAACATAAATGTACGTAAATGAACGAACATAAATAAACATATATTAATGAACATAAACAAACGTTCATGAACGTAAACGAACAAACAAAACACGTGTTCATGTTTGTTTTTTGTTCGTTTAATTATACGAACACAAAATTTTTGTCATGTTCGTTCATTACCTAAATAAACGCACATAAACGAACTTCCCGTTGAACTGTTCATGAACTTTCGGTTTATTTACAGGCCTAATCAGTTGGTAGAATGGTTCAATAATGAAAGAATTGAGAACATTTAGGGTAGAAGATGAGCACAATAACATATTACAAGACTAAGTCATTCTCAAACAATCATGTAAATCTCAATGATTAGGTAGCCCTGATCTCATTCATTTCTTTGCATTTTCATTTTTCAATTCTTTTTAATTTTTAAAACACCCAAAGAATCTGAAACTTAATGAACTGCCATGCTGGATACAAAGAATCTGAACCAAACTTCAAACACCAGAACATGCTTTTGTTGGTTTTCTTCTTCTTTTTCTTTAGTTTCACCTAAATGTTATTATCAATTCTTTTTATTTTTCATATAATTAGTCCAAATTAAAGACCAAATAAAACTTCCTAATGTTTTTACCTTTAACACAAGAAGACCATTCTTCAACATTCATAAAACTCCTCTTGCATCTTTGGACTTTCCTCAATTCAAGAATATGATACCACCACCTACAACTTAATAAAGAAATGGTTTTATATAATGTTAACATGAAACACATACACCTCCAGATAGTGTAATGCAAGCCAAACTCGATAAATAAACGAGTTAGAAGTGTGATCAGAATCGTTAATGGATGCCTTCATGAAAAATTTCAAAACCTTTTTTTGTCATTTTTATCGATTTTTGCTTTCACCAGAAGGATTTTATGATAAATTTCATCCGCTATTCGACCATTAAATGGCCATGCAACCTCTAAACACCTTGAAAAACATCAAATGGCGGAAAACCAAACGAGCCAAAAACTATTAAGAACTAGTACTTACGAAAGATACACAAAAGCTACATTTGGTAGATTGATTTTCTCATTATAATCTCTAAATCATCTAAAGCTCATGCTTCCTACTCAACCAAAAGAAACTAATATAGTTGATTATGATATCTCAATTAACTACATAAAAGAATGGTATAATATGGATTTTGAAAATGAAACAACTGTTAACAAAATCTTTGCATATGATATAGAAATAATAAGAAATCTGTGTGTTAATGAGCAAACTTATAGATTAAATAAATTGAATAATGTTTAACCTTTAACAACAAGAAAACCATTCATCAAGATTCCTAGACCTTCTGTTGCACCTTTAGACTTTCCCAAAGAATCTAATTCTCACCTGCAACCTTGTAAAGAAATTGTTTTATATATTGTTAACGCGACAAAGATACACCACTAGATAGTGGATACAAGCCAAACTCGATAAATAAACGAGTAAGAAGTGTGATCAGAATGTTAAAGGATGCCTTCAAGAAAAACGTCCATCTTTTTTGACACTTTCCGTTTCTTTTGCTTGCAGCCGAAGGATCTTATGATAATTTCATGTGACATTCGCCTATAAAACGACCATGAAGCCTCTAAACACCCCAAAAAAAACATCAAATGGCAAAAAGCCAAACAAGCCAAAACCCATCAAAGAAGAGTACTTACAAAAAGATACTTAAAGCTACATTTGGTAGATTTCGCCGTGTTGATCCTTCACTATCATCTAAAGATCGTGTTTCCTACACTCAACCAATGGCTCTTCAGCAACCTGTGTCTAACGAGATCCCAATAGAGTATGTTTCTCCTTCAGATGTAAAGTCTGTTAGAAATGTTCGGTTTTCTTCAAACAATGTCACGAAGAATGATCATTTTATTGGTGGCAAAGAGTTGGTTGATCAGAAGACTTTTGGTGAGTCGAAATTTGACAGTTTTATTGGTCGTATGAAGATGAAAATGAGTGCTCCTTCAGATGTTGGTGTTGTGGAGACGGTCAATAGGCGTGATACTTTTAATGAAAAGGTGTCGAACTTTATCGATCAAACAAAACTAAAGTTCCGAGCTACATCAAGTATGGGTGCTAAGGAGAAATGATATTATTGATCAAAAGTCAAATCCACGTACCATATATAAAAATAAGTTGAAGGTGCAGAAGATCTGCGTTGCATGCATAAGGTTTAAAACTATTGTTGTTTGTGTTATTTGTTTGATGATATATTATCATTTTATGTGTATTTAAAGTATATAAACATAATGATGAGGGGTCCTTTATTTGAGTGGTTGTGTTAATAAAATTTCAATCTCATAAGCATTTTACGATTTAAACATTAACCCTATAATATTTGAACGAGTTAATTAAGTGAATATTCATGCTATTTGACGACGTAGACAATATATAAATAAAGTAGCATGCAAACTTTGAACGTATTTCCTATTTCTATTCGAATTTAGTTGAACCTTATTTAGGAGAACCACAGATTTTAATTATTTTTTTTAAAAGTTAGAAAGCAATTTTAGGTGTACTACTAAAATTATAAGATAAGGTGATATGGAAAATGGACTAAACTAATATGAAATGTCTCAAGAACACAAGATGTACATGAAGAACACAAGATGTATATGAAGTGATGATATCAATAGGAATTTAGTTTAAACAGGATGAAAAAGTTTAGGTTTAAAAAAGAGATGTGACAAGCTTAGGTGGTTTTTATTTTTCTAAAAAATGTCTGCGCAAATGTTTTTTTTAAAAAACTTTGTGTAGATTCTTCTGTCTACGCCGCACACATCACGCGCAAACATTGTTATCTGCAGATTGTTTGTTTTTTCGAAGACATTTTATTAAAAACGACTGCGTGAGCTCTTTTTGGTGTAGAATTGGTCCAACCACTTCTAAGATCTGCAGGGGTTACACGCCACCAACACCACCCATCGTCCACCACCACCACCTACCGTCCACCACCACCTAACGTCCACCTCCACCACCGTCCACCACCACCACCACCACCACCACCACCACCACCACCACCACCACCACCACCACCACCATCGTTTGTTTATTTTAGCAGTTTATAGGCGTTAAAAAACAAACACTCTACTTCTTACATACTGCATAGGTTTGATCCAGTTCTTCTTCTACAGATGTCTACAAATGTGATCAGCAGACTGTAAAATCTCTGAAAATACTAACTGCACCTTACGTTATATAAATCTTTTCTAAAAATTTAGAAGTATGAATAAATTTTTTTACAAGAACTCGGTTAGACTTATGAGATTAGTTCAACTTAAGTTACATCATAATATTATTTAAAACTAGTATCATAAAGTATTTAGGGAAATCTAGTACATTTCAAAGTAATCAAGTAATGAAATTTGCTCTACCAATATAGTGCCACAATACTGTAAGATTAAAAAGTTGAGGAGCTTGAACCAAACCTTATAGAGAGAAGGGGCGAAAGTAAACTATTTTAAGGGGAGTAGACTCTATATTTATTACAAAATTTCCACTATCCGACCGAAAATTTACACTACCGAACCGAAAATTAACACTACTGACGAAAAAAAGAGGGGGGTGGCAACCCCTGGCCCCAAAGAAATTCGTCAAATCATATATTAATTAGAAATCATGAATCAATAACTTCACTGGATGTTCACATATCATTAAAATGATGATCCTCCTTTGTGTAATCCACACAACAAAGTATCAAACTCTCAAAGACTTGTGTTAACATTTAGTAGCTCGAATTAGGATTTGACTAAGATATTATGTTTAATTTTTGTTCTTATCATGTCATTTTAACTCGTTTTCATCCTTGACCTACATAAAATCATATATATCAACATCAAACTAGAGTATTTTGTGATAACAATGATGTAATATAAGATGATTAAAGTGAAAAAAGACATATGTAAAAGACCCCGATTAATGTTAGAAAGCTTAGTAGAGCTGTAATATAAAGTAAATGAAAGTCTATATTGCATATCGACATAAATATTTTTGGTAATTAATTGAAGGCAATTGAATGAACAAGAAGATGCATTAACACAAACTTGAATTATGACTTTTACTGAAGTAAGAATTAACATCGATCACATCCATTTGTTCATACTTTGACCCATCTGTATGTTTAAACCGACACCTCCAATCGATACCTTGATTGGTAGATAACAAGTTACATATTTACAATGACACTTTAACCTCTAAATCTAGTTTATAATAATGACTTTAAGGCCCTGATACTTAATAACATAACTAATATTTAGTTTAACATTCAATACTTCCTCTTAATTCTATTGTTTTTGTTCTTGGGTGAATCTTCATCCATTGAACGTGTCTTCTTTTCTCATCTGATGAAGTTTTCTTCCCACATGTATTAATCGGATTCTACTTTTATTTGTGCCTTGTTATCAGAAAATAAAGTGATCAAATGATTGTACTTGTACAAAACTTTAAGGAAATTAACAAGGCTGGTTATCTTTGATCATCTAGGTCCGATCAATCCTGCCTTTCGTTGTTGATAAGCAACCTCGTCTTCCCGCTGTTGATAAGCAATCCTGTTTTTCTGCTGTTGATCTTAATCTCCCTGGACCAAAATTTTCAAACTTAGGGGTTGTTTGGCAGCCTCTTAATCAGCCTCTTAATGGTTCAGATGTTTGAATGGTTCAACACTTAATGGTTCAGACGGTTTGTTTCGCGAGCAAATGTCTGAATGGTTCAGACATTTGCCTCTGAATGGTTAAGCATTATACTAGTGCTGAATGGTTAAGAGGTTTAATGCTGAATGGTTAAGACCTCTTATCTGAATTGGTCAGACATTTGCATTTGAATAGTTAAACGATATACTAGCTCTTAATGATTCAAACTTCTTAATGGTTCAACACCTAATGGTTCAAAACTCTTATTCGTTCAGCATTTAATCATTCAGAAGTTACCAAACAGCCCCTTATTATTTTTCCTACTCTAGTAATTGAATCCGTTTTGTATTGTATGTTTTCTTTCTTTAAGCAATAGTATGAAACCCGCGCGATGCGGCGCCAACGACAATTTTTGTCAATTTTGTTCTTGAAGCTGCTAATAGCCAAGCCCCCTAAAAGAAATATGAGTAGACAAAGAAAAATAAAATAAGAATCTAATAAGAAAAGAGATAGAAGACTAAAAATATATTATGTGAAAACTTTAAGGAATGAAGTTGTATTAAAGAAATTTAGTACAATTTGCATTAAAACTTTGTTCATCAAACAAAACATAACATTTATGGAAAGTGTATTACGTGAAACACATCGCTTCATAGAACCTTCTAGCCATTATGAAACCTAATACAATGTAACAAAAGAAGATGCAACTTATCAACATTCTCCGATTGTAAAAAGAAACTCAAAAACAATTCAAATAATCTGTAGGGCTGAAAGAGTGTGTCAAGATATAAAAATTGTCGGGAAAAGAAAAATATCACCAATAACAATTATGAATAAATCATAAGCCAAATGGTAAACACATAACTGTTAGACAATTGGCACAATAACAATATTAAATAGAACAAAGGAAATATATTTTGGTACACATTTCATCTTATTCCTACCATCTATTTATAAGACAAGAAATAACTCCTAATCATAAAAAAGAATCATAACTGATAGCTTAAATCAAGCATAGCTTGATTTATGCTTTGACTACTTTATTATATTTGATTGCCTAATTATTAATTCCAAAAATAGATTTTGGACATATCCAATTTTCTGCCCCATGACCCATTTGATCAACTTTTGACCTATGAACATTTAACCCCACAAACATGATTAGAACCATCATTCACTCCCTAATCATGGTTTGTGCACTTCATTGTTCATAGCAACGTTGGTTCGTCATCCATATATTATGCTAAGTTAGCCTCCTCCTTTTTCTCCCACTTTGGACGTTCACTTAGAAAATGTCCAAACTCACCACACTTGTAGCATTTAACGTGACTTTTATTCAGTTGGAACCATTCACCACCTTGACCTTTTCCGGGACCCCGACCTCTTCCTTGGCCACTCCCAAAGTCATCCTGGTTTGAACATCCATAAGCACATTGCTCACATCCGTGCTTTTTGTCTTTCTCCCTTTTAGAAAACATTAGCCTTCCTTGAGTTTCTTCTTCTTTGTTGAGTCCTTTAATGCGTTCTTCATAGGCCCTCAACCTTCCAACAGCTTCATCAAACGACATCTTGTCAAGATTAAAGCATTGCTCTATTGAGGCTACAATTTGAAGGAATGACTTGGGCATTGCATCGAGCAACCGTCTCACCAAAACCTTCTCTTCATTGTCTGACCCGAGACTCCTTGCCTTTGAGGCCAGCCCACTTAGTTTGCTTGCAAAAGCATCTATCAAGTCATCCTCCTTCATGTACAAGCTTTCGATTTCCTTCATCAATGTTGAAAGCCTAGCCGTTCTTATTCGATCCACCCCAAAAAACTTGTTTTCAGCCCTTCCCAAACTTGTTTTGCATCCGTATGAGATGCCATTTGTAAAACAAGCTCTTCCGAGATGGCTTGAAACAAGAAGGCAAGAGCCATCTTGGACTTTTTTGGATCAACATTAGTACCTCTTGGTGGTTCTATGGCCTCCCATATTCCATTTGCATCCATAATGGCCTTCACTTTAATTGCCCACACCGGATAGTTTGTTGATGTCAAAATCGGACATTGATAGGACATCAAACCTCCTTCCTTTGCTGGTATCATTGCCATTTTTTTCTGTTTTGGACAGCCCCAACCCTTGTAGATCAAACCCTACTCCAACAACCTTCTTCCACTGACCAAGAAAACAAAGCCACCTGCTTTTGCTGTTTTCTTTCACCTGCCAAACAAGACTGGATCCAAAGGCTTCTTCCTGTCTGTTTTTTCTGCACTTCTGGTCGGAATTCCCTGCCAAAAGAACAAGCCTAACCTGGCTATTTTGTTCTTTTCCTAGGCAACAAAGAAGAACAGGGTCTGGTTACTGATCTATGGATTAGGGCTGCGATTTTGATTCTGATCAGGGGCTGATCAGAATTGAATCAAGCTGCTGTTCCAATATTCAACCTTTTGGTGTAGTGACTTGTCTTTCACTGTCATAGGTTTTCGATCTCGCACCGCTCTGATACCAATTGTTAGACAATTGGCACAATAACAATTGATAAAAACACACTCACATTATTTTATTAAATAGAACAAAGGAAATATTTTTTGGTACACATTTCATTTTATTCCTACCATCTATTTATAAGACAAGAAATAACTCCTAATCATAAAAAAGAATAAAGCATAGCTTGATTTATGCTTTGACTACTTTATTATATTTGATTGCCTAATTATTAATTCCAAAAATAGATTTTGGACATATCCAATTTTCTGCCCCATGACCCATTTGATCAACTTTTGACCTATGAACATTTAACCCCACAAACATGATTAGAACCATCAATAACGTATAACCAGCTTGCGATCGCAACATATTTACATGATATTTATATTAATAATTTTCATAAGTCATAAGTTAGCAATAGTCTGCTCAAGAACACATACAAATATGTTGAGCTAAGCCTTTCTCACCTGCAACAAAAAAAACAAAAATTTCATATGAGTCCGGTTAGCCAAAAAAAGTCAGCTTAAATCTTGGAATAAAATAGCATAAGTTAAATGCCTGCCTAACAATATAAATTACCAAATTTTTCTCTCACTTTCAAACACAAATACACAGTCACATACACTAACATATGCTCCTGTTAGTCCTGCACACTGTAAAATAGGTAGTAAACCATTCTTCTAAGTGGATATTTCGAAATTTAAAAACCACTACTTATATTATTCTTTAATAACTTTTACTACATTCTTTCATAAACTTTTTTGATCGAAATACATAATGACTTGTTTCAAAACCTTCCTTACAAACTTACTTTTATACCGCTAGAAATGATGTAATATCAAGGAAAATAAAGAATGTTTACTCATAGCCTTCTTCATCACGTTACTGGAAAGAGACATAACAATACATGTCTGTGTAGTTATGCATATATGCATTTATCAAGAATAACAAAACATTGGCTAATCTGAAACCAAGTAAGGTAAATTGAAACATACATGTTTGTAGAAGGGTGGTCTTTATTGCAACAAAGGTAAATTGAAACATACATGTTTGTAGAAGGGTCTTTATTGCAACAGACACATCTGATTGTGTTCTCGGCTTAATCGGGTCTTGCAAATCCTTTGATTAAAGCTCATCTTCTACTCAAACTCAAATCATAAATCTGTACTTAAAATCCTAAATCAGTTAGTACAAAACCCAAATCATAAATTGCTATAGAGATGGAGGTACGAAGAGTTACCTACAAATCCACCACAAAAATCATGAACCTCTTCAAAATGGTTTTCGAAAAACCGTCATTGATGTCTGAATCTTCGAACCCATTACCCTGTTGTTGATGTTTAAAGAGATTTAATAGTTAAATTAAATAAAAGAAGCCCACAAACCTACTCGAAAGATAAGTAAGTGCTTTCTTCTGAATGTTGAAAGCTCACCGTCTCTCTATCTTCTTCCGATTACGCGTGAGAAGCCTAACAACGAAGAAGAAGAGATGGCAATGGTAGCGATGCGAACTGAATAATTTCAAAATTGTCGGATATCGCAGAGAGAAGGAACGGTGTTTGAATTTTGAAATGAGGCTGATTGCTTTTTGAACGTGGTTGTGGATCAGGGAAGGATTTAATCATTTTAAGAAAGCTTCATGACTTGTAACATGTGCTATAAGAGTTGTAAACTCTTAAAATTAATATAGTATAGATATACCCTTTTGACAGAAAATCATATAAAACCAAATCTTTTCTTTCCTATTTTCTTTTCTAATTGATTTTAACAAATGCGAGTCAGCTTTATTTGTTCTAGATGAAAGCCATGAAATTCAATGGACAATGCACCTTCTAATAAATAAAGGCATGCTATATGATAATTTGAAAAATGTTAAAATCCATCAAATCTATTGTGGGAAAACAAAGAATGGTAAATGGGGTTTAATATGACATCTGGCTATATGTTTTAATACATAGGGCTAGTTAAAACCCATTAACATCAGATTTGACAGCTAACTCAAGAAATTGTTGGTGGTTGTTCTAATGAAAATGACCAAATTTTGACCTACATGATGATTTTAGATAAAATGGTGTTTTGATCATCACCAAGTAATGAATATAAACTTAAATGAACTAGTCCGTGAACCCGTCGCATTTTGTTTCTATGGCTTGTACATTTGTATTCACTTTATGGTTTTTAAAAGTTCGTATACATGCTTTTAAATAATCTTAGATTATAGATTTAAAGAAAGATAATTTAATAAAAAGGTTGAGAGAGGTAGTCAAAAATATATATTGATGTTCGGGATTTACTCATATATTAAAAAAAGATGTTTCTTAATGTTTGGGATACTATGTTTAAGTGTTTTTACATTTAAACACGATATTGATATAAAATTTATGAATAATAATTATATAAATTCAAATAATAATTTATTTAAAAAATACTTCTATAATAATAAAAAATCATTGGCAATATTAATAAAATTGAGTAAAGTATACAATATTAATATAATTGATTAAACTCATCAATGATGGCTTAATAGCTTAGACTACTTGTACATAATGCTTAAAGGACAATATTGGTATTATAAAAAAGTTTATAAAACAATTAAATGCTAAAGTGTCTTAAAATATGACTAAAATTAAGTGTCTTAAAATATGACTAAAATTATAATTTTATTGTGTGAAGGTGAATTTTGATTATATTGTATGTAATTGCGTAGTTTAAAATGATAATTTATATCTAATATAACGTTGTTAAGTCTTAAGGTGTTAAGCGTGCAATTGTGCAAATGAAAGGGGTTTAATATGATTAGTTCAAATTTTTCATCAAATAGGTCAAGATACATTGAAACTAATAGGTTAGGTCAAACTCATTTCTTGAGGTTAGAATGTGGTTTAGTAAGTGCTGATAGCCCAATATAAGTATGTGAGCTTTGGTTAGGGGCAAGTTGGTTAAATAGTCGACCAGTGAATTAATTGGGTTATACGAAATCTTGTTTGACTACTTAGGAAGTCAGAGGCAACCGCGATAGGATCTCCAATTGAAAACATCTATATAGGTGACTTCATAAACCGTCGCCAAACCAAAAACCTGTTTCTATAGCATAAGTTGTAAACCGAATCGTATAAATCCCGATACCTGCTGAACCTATTGATTTAATCTTATTCAAATCGTTCAGCCGGTTTTAACTCTTTTGTATCATGACCAATACTAAAGCACCCAAATGGATCACTATAATACAAACTTATACATTTTTTTTTTATCAGGGTGGAGACACATATTCTTAGGTTGTACTCTATGGCCTATATAGTGGGCTCATCTTAGTATAGTTACTACGGACTCTTGGGCTCATCTTAGTATAGTGGGCCTTTGTTAGATTTAAAAATTTTGGTATAAGTTGTAACCCAAATAGTTAAATCCTTAGTAGGCAGGTTGCATGTCGTCCAGATATTGGTTTTCTTTTAGTAGGCTTTTAGCCCAAAACATTTTTTTGTTAGTTTACGGTTATTTGTTGGGCTTTTGTTTATGGGCTTGGTTTTTTTAATCTAGAGTGTAAATTTTGTTACATTTTTAATAAGTTTACAATCATGTCAGTTATTACATTACTCTCATCTTTTATGCTGTAAAACTGGCATAGAGAGAGAGAGAGGTAAAAACAGGTAAAAGGTAAGAAAAAGAACATTATGGGCCATTTTTCAGCTGTAAAACCGGTATATCAAAGGTATAAAAGTAGAAGTCACTCTCATACGTTAACACGACATGTTTATAGTGTTGTGTATTGACTCGTCAGCTTATAAAAATTAATGAACTAGTGGACATTTTAGGCTGGAGTGCATCTGTTTTGATTACAAACCAGTTCCAAACTTTATGAAAATCTACAAATACGCCTAAACTTTTTGTGAATTATTATACGCATCAAACTTCTTTCTATTTTCTATCTTTTTACCATGAACTTTTCTCGAGTAAGTTTTCTTTAGCTAAAGAAAGTTAACAAAACAAATGTTCATACTATGGAGCTATGTTAGATGGAAAGGTTTGACTTTGTAGAAACATCAAGTTTGTTTGAGATATTAGGTTTGACTTTTAATTTATATAAAAGTTAATAATGAAAGAGAGAAAAACATAAGGCAGGACACTACTTTAATGTAGGCCAAGAAGGATGATGGAGGGCATGATTCTCTAAGTCAACGCTTTCTTTGGGTACCAAAAGGCCAAATACTTGCCATTAAAGTGTTATATATCTTATATTCATATGTAGATATTTTTAAAGAAACAATGTAGAATTTATCTTCATGATTAAAAATATAGAACCTTTTAATGTTGTTAAAACATTGGTTTAGACAAATACATCTTGATTAAAAGTATCTAACAATTTGTAATTTTTTCCTACAATAAGGATAGAATTGAAATTTGAAATATCTTTATTCTCATTTCTCTATTAGATTATTATGTCATTTAATTTACTAACTATTTTAATAGTTAAACAATATTAAATTCCAAACAATTAGTTTTATATATTTATAGTGTCGGAAGGTAAAAAAAGATTTCTTGAAGTAGATTTATGGGCTAGTTTAATACTAGTGTCTAGTTACATCATGTTGTTAATTGTTTGGTTTTGAATAAAAATCAAAACTTATGTAAAAATAAGTATGTCATAACGATAAAAAATATTTTACCATGAAAATGTAGAAGATAATAAATTTTAAAATTTCTAATGCGTAGCAGTTGTGTGCCTACATTTATTTGTTCTTAATTTTTTTCATTTTTGTGTTACTTATTTTTATAATTCTTTTAATCTCTAACGAGTAGCGGTTGTGTATCTAGTTTTTTATTACTTTTTCTTGGTTTTATTTTGCTTACTTAGGAGTGATAAATGTTACAATATGATTTAATATTCCCGTTTTGAAGTTCGCCCCTCTTGTGTAGCGCAATTTACAACTACTCAAACAATATCCACACTAAATTTATTTTTATAGTTAGAAAAATACAAGTGATTTTTATTATCTCATTATTAAACTTAGTTATGAATGTATGTAACATGCTCTTAAACTCATATAATTGTATTTCAATAAATGCATAAACTTAAGCATAATTTCTAATGTAACAACTCAAATAAAACTAACAAAATTACAAGTATGTTCATGATGCAAATGAGTATGTTTTCATTGCAAGGATATGATAATATACACAAAAAGATAGCAATTTTTATTGCAATGCATGATTTACAAATTATGACTTAGTAAGATGGTTAGAACTTAAAGGTCTTTTCATATAGACAATAAGCTAAACTAAATTGGGGGTTACAAAACAAATGTTAACCCATGCCCTTGGATGCTTCTTTTGTAGTAAGGGTCAATTGCAAGATATAAAAACCCTTTCTATAATTGGACATGGTATGTACCCTTTATTCATCTACTAAAGGTTTTAATAATATTTTATCATCAAATTAAAGTTACAAATTAATAGTATCATTCTTGATGATGAGACGCTATAAAAATTGATTTTATTTGTTTATATATTTGTTAGATTTACTAATTTACTTATAAAACACAATATTTAAACAAAGGGTTTAAGGTTATAGTTAAGTAAATAAGTAATCATGTTTCTGTTGAATGATTTGTGTTGTTCGAGTGCTATAATTTAATAGTTATATTCAGATTTTGATATATATAGGATTTAGTCGTTTGCTATATGTATGCCTTAAAAGTTAAACTAATAACTCAAATTTAAATTTAAGTTTGTATGAATTAAACTTGGGTTAGTTAAATAAGATGATACTTATTTTTATTAGTTCAGTTAGGTTTTGAATTAACTTGAGTTACATAGTATATATATGAACTAAATGACTATAACTAAAAGAAATAAGCATATAAGATTAGAAAAAAGTCATTCTTACATGTCTATACACAAATACTTATAAATACAAGTTTTTTTTAATAATGAAATATAAATAAAAAATAACACCCTTGGAAGTTGCATGCTTGCCTCATTTCATTTTTCGATCTTCACATCCTCTTCTCACAAACTGTCACCAATACGACTATGAAACCATCGTCTATCTCCGTGTGTTGAAGAAAAATGTGTATTTTTAAATGATGGATTTTTTTTACCAATATGATAGAGTGTTTGTAAGAAATTGTAGCAATCACTTGTTTTTAAATTTTATTTTAGAACGTGTTACTCTTTTTATTATAATTTTTGTTGACATTGATTATGTCTTAAAATATTTAATTTAAGTTTTATTATACTTTATTAAATATTCAATCATTAACCGTATACTTTATTAAAATACAATATAAAGATTGATTCTCTATTAACTAAAATGTTAAGGACAATTTAGGATATTACAAGTGGACATCATGTTGGGTCAGCATGATGAATGAGTGTTTTTGTATGTGGGATGGTTGGGTGCTTTGTAGGGTTATTTGTTTTTAAAATTGCAGCAAACCCTCACTTTATACTTTATAGGTATTGGGGGGCATGGGTTATGACATCAAACTCCAATGGTGATCACACCATAGTTTTATTTTATTTTAAGGACTATATTTGAATTATTGAATATTTTTGCTTTAATATGCTACTTCACACAAAATGTGTTAGTAGAATGGTAGGGTTAGGACTAAGGGATCAGCAAGGAAGGGGGCGGGGAAAAGAACAACAAAGAGAGCAGGAGGAAAGAAGAAGAGGGGGGGAAGAAAGGAGGAGCAGAAAAGAGGGCGGGCGACAGGACAGGACGAGGAAAAAAGGGGAGGAGGACACAGGGAGGAGGAGGAGGAGGAGGAGGAGGAGGAGGAGGAGGAGGAGGAGGAGGAGGAGGAGGAGGAGGAGGAGGAGGAGGAGGAGGAGGAGGAGGAGGAGGAGGAGGACGGGGAGGAGGAGAGGAGGAGGAGGAGGAGGAGGAGGAGGAGGAGGAGGAGGAGGAGGAGGAGGAGGAGGAGGAGGAGGAGGAGGAGGAGGAGGAGGAGGAGGAGGAGGAGGAGGAGGAGGAGGAGGAGGAGGAGGAGGAGGAGGAGGAGGAGGAGGGGAGGAGGAGGAGGAGGAGGAGGAGAGGAGGAGGAGGAGGAGGAGGAGGAGGAGAGGACGAGGAGGAGGGGGAGGAGGAGGAGGAGGAGGAGGAGGAGGAGGAGGAGGAGGAGGAGGAGGAGGGAGGAGGAGGAGAGGAGGAGGAGGAGGAGGAGGAGGAGGAGGAGGAGGAGGAGGAGGAGGAGGAGGAGGAGGAGGGGAGGGGGAGGAGGAGGGGGGTGGGGGAGGAGGAGGAGGAGGAGGAGGAGGAGGAGGAGGAGGAGGAGGAGGAGGAGGAGAGGGAGAGGAGGAGGAGGAGGAGGAGGAGGAGGAGGAGGAGGAGGAGGAGGAGAGGAGGAGAGGAGGGGAGGAGGAGGAGGAGGAGGAGGAGGAGGAGGAGGAGGAGGAGGAGGAAGAGGAGGAGGAGAGGAGGAGGAGGAGGAGGAGGAGGAGGAGGAGGAGGAGGAGGAGGAGGAGGAGGAGGAGGAGGAGGAGGAGGAGGAGGAGGAGGAGGAGGAGGAGGAGGAGGAGGAGGGAGGAGGAGGAGGAGGAGGAGGAGGGAGGAGGAGGAGGAGGAGGGGAGGAGGAGGAGGAGGAGGAGGAGGAGGAGGAGGAGAGGAGGAGGAGGAGGAGGAGGAGGAGGAGGAGGAGGAGGAGGAGGAGGAGGAGGAGGAGGAGGAGGAGGAGGAGGAGGAGGATGGAGGAGGAGGAGGAGAGGAGATGAGGAGGAGGAGGAGGAGGAGGAGGAGGACGAGGAGGAGGAGACGAGGAGGAGGAGGACGAGGAGGAGGACGAGGAGGAGGAGGAGGAGGAGGAGGAGGAGGAGGAGGAGGAGGAGGAGGGCGAGGACGAGAGAGGAGGAGGAGGAGGAGGAGGAGGAGGAGGTAGGAGGAGGATAGGATTAGGAGGAGGAGAGGAGGATGGGGGAGGAGGATATTAGGATGAGTAGGGAGGAGGATTAGGAGTTATTAGAGGATGATTATGAGGAGGAGTAGGATTAGGATAGTTATTATTATATTATTATTATTAGTATTATTATTATATTATGATTATTATTATTATTACTATTACTATTATTATTATTATTATTTTATTATTATTATTATTATTATTTTTTTAATATTAATATCATTATCATTATCATTGAAACCTTATTAATATCATTATTTTCATAAGACTCGGGTTGCACCGACGTAAAAAAACATTTTTCAGTTTCTATTTTTTTCGTAATGTCTGATGACATAAATTTTTAGTCAAACATTTAACGTTCTTTATAGGATGTCAATAGGCTCAAACCTTCAACCTCGAATTTGTTAATGTAAGGCTTTGAAAGAGGCATGAGCTTTTTCCTCGAAACTTCCTTGAATTCTTGATTCCATTGATATAAGTATCTTCATTTATATCTTTTATCTTGAAACTAGATGATAACGATTCTTTTAACTTTGAATATATACTTGTAGGCTTTTCCAACTATTAATACATCAATAACGTTAGTTACAAGATGAGAAGTTTCCCTTAGATCTTTTGGTATATATTCGACAATCCTTGTTGATCATATCGAAACCATTCAACATGATTACATAAAATGTATATTCCATTGTGTCGAATACTGTTTGAGGCTAAAAGTTGCTTTAACAATATGTAACCTTTTTGCTATTGGTTGTCCTTGATGAATCTTACATGATATTGCATATAACGTTCGTCATCAAATTCTCTATCGAGGAAACGACCTATATATTCATTTGATATAATTCGAGCTCTAAACACGTCAATATAGCTAAAAGAAAACAAACAGAGTTGAATCTTATCACAAGATCGACCCCATGGTTAATTCCTTTTGTTGGTTATAGTCTTTTGCTAGACATTAAGCTTTGATCTTTCGAAATTATTGTTAGCTTTATGCTTTATTTCGAGAAATCGAGAATCCACTTATTTTTTAATAACTTTGTATACTTTTGGGGTGTGCATGGTCGGTTTGATTCGGTTTTAGCCTAAAACCGAAACCAAAAACCAATATTTCGGTTTCTAGGTTTTTAAAACCGTTCGGTTTTCGTTTTTCTGGTTTTTGGTTTTCGGTTTTAACTTCGCTTTTGGTTTTGGTTTTTTCGGTTTTATCATTTGGGCTTCAAGTTTTAGAAATAGTTGTTTTAAAGTAATGAATTTAAAAGCTAAAAACTTTGGCTTTACATCATTTTGTTGATTTCTAAATATAATCTATATATTTTTATAAATTAGTTGACACTAACATTAAATGCAATCCATAAAAGAACAATGTATTCAATAAACTATTTTAATCTATCAATTCAAATAAAAAATTTTAAATATTATTCTTGAAACCTAAATATTCAATTTGTTTTAGATAACATAAGTTAAATAAGTAACTAATAGGCTAATAACTTTTATAAGTATATATATGATTACACCTCTAAATTTACAAGTTTGGTTGTATGGTTTCGGTTTGTTTTTTTCGGTTTTTGTAACAAGCAAGACCAAAACCGAACCGAAAAATTCAGTTTTTAATAAATCATCAAACCAAACCATCGGTTTCTTAGCGGTTTCGGTTTTTCGGTTCGGTTGCGTCAGTTATTTTGATTACGGTTCAGTTATTTTGGTTTTTTGCACACTCTTGATATTCTTTAGAAAGCTAAACTATACCCCATCTCTTCTTCAATTGTTGTAACTAGGTTTTTCACCCCGGGCATTGCGCCATAATTCCATCACAATCTCAAATGTCAAATACACCAAAACATGTTGCAACGATGATAATTTCGACATAAAACCTAAGATATCAAGAACTATATCAAACATCAATACGCAAACACCAAAGTGCAAATAAAAGAGCATATCGCAATGGTTGTCACTAAACAGTATAATCTTAAAGCGTAAAACCGAAGGTGTACTACGTCATAAAAGTCGTATTCCTGTCGTAAAATTGACTATCACACCGTTGTAAAACCGAAATGTATACTCTGTTGTAAAAGCAAGCGTCAAACAGCCCGATTACAAACACATATACCTTATAACATAGCGTTGATAAAAGACCTAAACTGAAGTATTAGAAGAAAAAAACATAAACAAAAGTTGAAATTATACATATACTATGTCTTCTATATATATATATATATATGTATATAGGGTAGGGTTATCTTGAGAACCACCTTTTTTAGTAAGAACTCTAAGAACCAACATCAACCACACATTTTAGTCACATGCAAGTCACATGTCACTTCCACCTTTTTTTTAAAACGTTCATAACTTTTTTTCATGACATTATTTTTTCATAAAAATTTCACCATTAATTTCATTATTTTTTTATCTTTCCAACGCCTACCATATTGATATATTTTTTTTAAAAAAATTCGTCCACCCGTTATTTACACATGTGTAAATTAGTCATTACATATGTGTAAATTATGTTTTACACATGTGTACTTCCAAGAATTACATATGTGTAAAATGACGTTCGTAAAAAAAACGAGATTTTTTTTATTTTTTATAATTTTTTTTTATTTTTTTAATGGTAGAGGGAAACGAGAGAAACACTTCTGTGTTTTTACTTTTTTTATTTTTTTATTATTTTTTATTTTGTGATTTTTTTGATTATGTTGTTGTTAATTACAATTTTGCCATTGAAAACTAGTGGTTCACATTGGTTCCTAGAGTTCTCACAAAAAAAGGAAGTTCTCATTTGATCCCTCCCCTATGTATATATATGTATATATAATATTATTTATTAAATACTATAAAAGTAATATATTTTATAGCTACTTATATCTATATATTAACATGAGCAAGTGAATTGTATTATGTAAAAAAGGAAACATTTGTGGTCAAAATTAAAAATCTTCAAATCTTCCTGTAGCTAAACTTCTTAAATTATATAGAGTATAATGCATTTTTCTTCTTTTAAAGCATGTGAGAGCTTCATTTATATTTATTGGACTATCTTATTTTCTTTAAGCATAAAAGTATTCCTATCTTTTATCTCAAAGGATTGCATATATTACTAATTTGTCTCAAATATGTCACAACTAAAGTCCCTTGAAATAAATTTTTGGTTCATTCTTAACAGATAAAGAAATCATGCTTAGAGATGATTTCCTCATACTCATTCCTTGAATCTCTCCCACTTGAATGAAGTGATATCGTGGTCTCAAATAAGGACCAATCTTTATGTGTGTCTCGTTTTTTAACAAGCATAAATTAAAAGTATGATATCTTGATATCTAAATTACAGGATGCTCCCACTTTAATGTTCACACCTATGAACAGTATGTTTTGATTGTTCATGGTATTTTAGAAAACACATTTCTATCCTGCTATACCTAATGTTCCATATTATGTGACAAATTCCATACATCGATTGACTACACAACTCGAGTTTTTAGAACTTCAAAGTTAGGGTTTCGACTTGTTAGTAAATCATATGGCGTCGAAGTTACTAGTTTGAAAGGCACACGCACTAGTACAAAAAATTTCAAAAAAAGCGGTTCATATACTTTTTAAAAC
This sequence comes from Flaveria ramosissima, assembly GCA_025215565.1. Taxonomy (NCBI): domain Eukaryota; kingdom Viridiplantae; phylum Streptophyta; class Magnoliopsida; order Asterales; family Asteraceae; genus Flaveria; species Flaveria ramosissima. The sequence goes on from CM046046.1 coordinate 59,784,138, forward strand.
GGTTGACATAGTTAACCGCAATAAAAGAAAAAATAAATTCAATTTTTTTTTACAAAAACAGCTGTTTTTAAATATTAATTTTTTACATAATTTTGAACCGCCTTATTAGGCTTATTATTATAAATACGTGTATTAACAGCCTTATTAGGTATATTATTTAAATTTTAGGAACCGCCTTATTAGGTGTTAATATTTTAATATTGTAGGTACCGCTTTATTAGGTGTTTCGTAGCTTATTAGATTAATTACCATTAATTTTTTGAACAACCTAATTAAGTATTGAACGGTTATCTCAAAACTCTTTTTTTAAATTTTAAAATTTAAATCAATAAATATCATATAACTCATCTTTAATCTCATTCAATCATCTCAATTAATTCTATCATTCTTCATTCATTCGAATCCTCCATATTCAATATTCAAGAAGTTATTTTTTATTTTTATTTACTCTGTGGATCTTCAAGGTAACATAAATAATTATTTATTTTTTGTCTCATTCAGATTATTCGTTAAAGATTGTCATACATTCATTTAAATCTGATAACCTTTTAGTTTTTACCCGTTTGAAATTAATCTATTAGAGATTAATTTTGGATAGTCCCTTTCTTAGGGCTGTTTTTTGATTGTTTTATCTCATTAGAATGTATATACGTTTTAATGAGTTGATTGTTTAGAAAACTAATGATTTCTCTTTACTCTATCGAGTTTGCTATTTAGCAACCTTGAGGAGTTGACGGGAAATGTTGTCGGTTTTCTAAACAATCAAACCGTTAAAACGTATATATATGAGATAGAACAATCAAAAAGTGGGTTAGGATCCATCACCTTAGATTAAGTTTGTATATTTGATTCACATCATATATACTAGCTCAAAGGTATATATATTCTTTGTTTGTTTATTGATTTTAGATGGATCGTAATGATTGGATGTACGAAACTATACGTACCAGCAAGAGATTTGTCATGGGTGTGCAAAGTTTTCTTAAGACTGCTCAAGAAGATCGTGTGAAAAAAGAAAAAGAAACCATTCCGTGTCCTTGTATGGAATGTAAAAATTTTACTGAATTCAAGGAAACAAAAGAAATCGAATATCATTTGTTAAGAAATGGATTTATGTTTAATTATACTTGTTGGTCAAAACACGGGGAATTGATTGGTAGTAGTAGCACAACGTCAATTAATTTAGACGCTAATTATAGTGACAAGAATATTGATCCCCATATTTATGATGATAGATATAGTTTAAATAAGGGGAATGATAATTTAAAAGACATGTTCAATGATTTGGAAGCTAATCAATATGATAATGATCAAGAAAAACTAGAACAGATATTTGCTGATTCAGAAAAACCGTTGTATGTTGGTTGTGAAAAATTTTCTAAGCTTAGTGCTGTGTTGAAACTGTTCAACTTAAAGTCAAACTATGGATGGAGCGATAAAAGTTTTACATGTCTATTAGAGTTATTGCATGACATGCTTCCCAAAGACAACGAGTTACCCGTATCCGTATACCAAGCTAAGAAACTAATGTGTCCAATGGAATTAGAAGTTGAAAGAATACATGCATGTCCAAATGATTGCATGTTGTATAGAAAGCAATTCGAAAAAAGTCATAAGTGTGTTACATGTGGTGAATCGCGGTACAAACGTAAAAAAGAAAGTGATGAATACGATGATGATGTGACAAAAAATGGACCACCAGCTAAATTATTGTGGTATTTCCCCATTATACCGAGACTAAAAAGATTATTTGCTAATCCTAGAGAATCAAAGTTGTTGCGTTGGCATTCTGATGAGCGTAAGGATGATGGAAAGTTAAGACATGTTGCGGATTCACCTCAGTGGAGGAATATTGATGATGATTTTCCCGATTTTGGCAACGAAGCTAGAAATATACGGTTTGGTCTTAGTTCGGATGGTATCAATCCTTTCGGAAACATGAGTAGTCGTCATAGTACTTGGCCGGTTCTTTTATGCATCTACAATCTTCCACCATGGTTATGCATGAAAAGAAAATACATAATGATGTCATTGTTAATTCAAGGTCCAAAACAACCTGGTAATGACATTGATGTTTATTTGTCTCCTTTGATTGATGACCTTAAAACCTTATGGAACCCAGGGGTGGATGTGTATGATTCTTATGTAAAGATGAACTTTAAGTTGCGAGCCATGATTTTTTGCACAATTAGTGATTTTCCAGCATATGGCAATTTGTCAGGATATAGTACAAAAGGTAAACAGGCTTGTCCTATATGTGAAGATGAAACAAGCTCTATAAGATTAAAACATTGCAAAAAAACAGTGTATATGGGGCATCGACGATTTCTTTCGCGAAATCATCGTTATCGAAGACTTACAAAAGAGTTTGATGGAAATACCGAGTTCAGAATGGCTAGAAAAGAATTTAATGCATATAAACGAGTAGAAAATATAAATACAATTTTGGGAAAAAGAACCCGTACGAAAATAGAAAGCAATTGGAAAAAAAGGTCAATTTTTTGGGATTTACCTTACTGGAAAAGTTTGGAAGTTCGACATTGCCTCGACGTTATGCATATCGAGAAAAATGTTTGTGATAGTTTATTGGGTTTACTATTGAATATTCCTGGAAAAAGTAAAGATGGGATTAATGTTCGTAAAGACATGGAAGAAATGGGTATACGTAAAGAGCTTGCCCCTGTTGAGAGAGCCAAGAGTATTTATCTTCCACCTGCATGTCATACCATGTCAAAAGAAGAAAAAATAAAGTTTTGTCAATGTTTGCACGATATTAAAGTTCCATCTAGCTATTCTGCAAACATTAAAAGGCTGGTGTCGATGAAAGATTGCAAATTGCTTGGTATGAAGTCTCATGATTGTCATGTTTTGATGACACATATGATTCCTATTGCACTTCGTGGATTGTTACCAGCGGAAGTTCGTCATACAATCACCAAACTTTGTTTGTTTTTTAACATGATTCACTCAAAGGTTATTGATCCCGAAGTGTTGGATAGTTGGGAAAAGGATATTTATGTTACTCTATGTGAACTAGAGATGTACTTTCCACCGTCTTTTTTTGATATAATGGTTCATCTAGTATCTCATATCGTAAAAGAGATAAAGGCATGTGGTCCTGTATTCCTACGATACATGTACCCTTTTGAAAGATATATGGGTGTTTTAAAAGGTTATGTGAGAAACCGTAATAGGCCCGAGGGTAGTATTGTTCAAGGGTATACTTCCGAAGAGGTGATCGAATTTTGCACAGGTATATATTGATATCATAACCTTTTGTAGTAATTTATTTTTTATTTTTACTATCAATCAAATTACAATAATTGATGTATCTACAGGTTACTTAGAAGGTATCAAAAGTATTGGTGTTCCAAAATCTCGTCATTCCGGTCGACTTGTAGGTGTGGGAGTAGTTGGTATGAAATTAATTATTCCGCCGGCTCACGAGGTACAAATTGCTCATTTTACAGTTCTACAACATATGACATGTATTGATCCATATGTTAATGAACACATGCACGTATTGCGGTCCACACATCTAAACAAGCCAGATAATTGGTATGTCAAACAACATAACGAGAGGTTTTCTGAATGGTTAAAGAACGAGGTGAAGAAAAGGGATGGTCAACCAAATATTGATAAAACTGTGGAGATGTTAGGGAACGGTCCAGATTTTAGAGTAATATCTTACCAAGGGTATGATATTAACGGATATACATTTTACACTAAGAATCAAGATGATAAAAGTGCAACACAAAATAGCGGGGTTACACAAATAGCCTCAAGTACATCGGGTGACAGAATGACAATCGCCAAAGAATCTTATTATGGTGTTATACAAGAAATTTGGGAGTTGTCTTATTCATCATTCACAATACCTTTGTTTAGATGTAAGTGGGTCGATAATCACAAAGGTGTAAAAGTAGACGAACATGGTTTTACACTCGTGGACCTTACAACAGATGCATATAAATCAGAACCATTCATTCTGGCAACTCAAGCCACACAAGTATTTTATGTCAAAGACCCTTGCAAACCAAGATCCCATATAGTGTTGCAAGGTAAACGACGTATTCTTGGTGTTGATAATGTCGATGATGAGGAAGAATACAACCAATTTGATGATCTACCACCATTTTCCATTGGTATTCAACCCGGTAACGACTGCACTATCGTTGGAACGTCATACTTACGATCTGACCACGAAGAAGGGATATTCATTGATAAATCAGGACATAGTAAATAATCAAGGATTGGTATAATCATATGTATATATATTATTTCTATAAAATAATCAAGTTTAAAATGCTTTACTAATAAAATTATAACTTACGCAGGACAAACAATGATAAATACAGGAGACGTGTTAGACAAGCTCACTATTGGTGTATCATTTGATCAATCAAGGTTTGTTATGATGACATTTTTATACTCGTGCAAATTTTTTAATTTATAGAGAGTTCGCCCGAGTTTTTTTCTACCCGAGTTTTTTTCAATTTTGAAAACTTTTTTAAAAAATCAATAGCTAATGTTGTGATAAAAGAACATTATGTTAATCTTAAAAAAATGACAGCCAAGAAACTTCATAATATTAAAAAATTGATAACCTAGAAACTTGAAATCTAAAGTTAAAAAACTAAAATAATAAGGGTTGCACAAATAGTCAAATACAGCGGCTAGTGTGTATCATTTGGGGATTAGTTTCACTTTTTCATCGGCGCTAAAAAATCCCGCCACTCCGCCACGAGAAACCCTTCATCTCTATTGTTAATCTCCACTCAACAATTTTGTGTTCATCAATCTTCTCCAGCATCATATTAGGGACGTGCGAGGCTGCGATTGTTTTATTCACGAATCCTCGGGACCACGTTTCCACGATTGATGGCTTGAGTCTTAACCTTGGTTCTGTACTTCTGTAAAGAGCAACCGGTCGGGGAGGAGGGATAGCGTGTTCACTATTCGAAACCGCTTAAAGGTGACGGTCTTAATTTTGTTGCTTGTTTAGGCTTGATTTTGTTAGTTAATTATGCATGATTAGTGTCTTGGTTATGTTCCATTAGTTCCTGTAATTGCCTAACTTGCTTGGTTATGTTTCAGTAGTTGCTTAATGAGTTGATTATGCTTCACGAGTTAATTATGCTTGATTATTCTTTAGTAGACTATGGAGTTTTGACTTGATTATTTCAGCCCTTGTTAATCATTAGTAAATAAATGATTTTTGTTTTTAGATTATTAGTAGACATATGCTTAAATGTAGAAATTTTTATTGAAACACAATGATGTTTCTTACTAAAATTTATGAAATTTAGTAGGCTTATATAATGTATATAAATTTCTAGGTTTGTTAGTAAATTTAATTGGTTTCTGATTCTTACAAAGCATCATCATAACAACAGCATAAGAATACATTTTTTGTGTTGTTGTGACTTGATCATTTGAAGTAGTGGCTAGTAATGGTATAGCAAGCACAGTAGCACATAATAGTTATTCTTCTTGCACATCTTGAGATGTCATTTGTAATTGTTTTTTATTTGAGTGCACAATATAATATGAATTCGTTTTTGTATTTATGTTTTGTAGTAATCACCTATAAAAATGTCCAACAAAAAAAAGAGGGGAATATCCAAATGTAAAAAGAAATTTTTACATCCTAATGATTTCAAAGTTGAGTTTAACGCGCACGGTATAGCAGTTGGTGACAATGCAGCCCAATTTATGTCTTGGATTGGTGTAGAATTTAGAAAAAAGATTCCGTATGATAAAGTTGCTAAAGATGTAGACGCTAAACTGTATGATGATATTTGGGAATATGCAAAGGTATTGTATTACTTTTTTCTTTATAATTTTAATGAATAAAATTGTTAATTTTTTGTTTAACTTCTAATTCTAAAAATGTAGGAATCATGGAAAATACCAGACGACCATGGAAAAGAAGTCACTTTATTAAAGGGGAAGACTATAATGAAAAACTTTCGTCACACTCTTAAAGTTAACTACATTGATAAAAATAAAACACCTTTTCAGGATTACGATTATCTTGACCAAAAACCTTGGGAATCTTTTGTTGCACGTATCAACAAAAAAGAGTGGAAGGTTATATATGAATTATTTATTTATATATTTGTTTTTATTATTTATATTTATATTATTATATATTGTAGTAATTATTAACACTTATTGTAATATTTTTTGAAGGAGAAAAGTCAAATGGCAAGGATTAATGCAAAGAAAAATGTTGATCCTGCGCGTGTAGGGCGTTGTGGATTTTCAGGTTTGGAGCCTAAAGTTCCAAGCAGATGGAATCAACTTGTTTCAAGTTATCCACACCTGTCTGGTCTTCAAAACGATCATTCGAAAACATATGCAGTTAGTAGAGCGTTTCTCAATCCAATAACAAATTTACTTGAAATTGGACCAGACAAACAAATGGATGGTGAATTGAAAGGAACACTTAAAAATTTGGTGAGTATTTAAATAATAATTATATATATTTATACTAATTATATATTTAGCTATGATATATTTTTTAACAGTATCTAAAAGAAAAAGAGATGAGAGAAGATGGTTCTTATAATCATTCTACAAAGGATATAGTTACAGAGGTAATCGGGAAGGGACGCCAGCATGGGGGGCGTACACGACTATTTTCTGATGTGATTGGTCCTACAAAATGCTTATTTCCTGACTTAAAAAGAAAGAAAAAAAAGAGTGATGCTGTACAAAATGCGGTTGTCGAGTGCCCTGGTATTCATGGTTCGAGCCTTATGTCCGGTACTTCGTACAACGTTGTACGAGAAATCAAGGTAATATATTCTTTTAATTGTGATAATAATCATCATTGAGTACTATTGTAAATGTTATTATTTATATTCTTAGTAGTTTATTATGATGATAGTTTTGTATGTTAAAAAATATGTTGGTCAAAATCAAAAAATGTCAAATAATGAACCAAAAGTTACTGTAGCAACCTAGTTCCTATTAAGTATGTGTTTAACATTTACTAATAACCACTAACATGTTTGTAGTCCGTTCAAAAATGTGAACTTCTAGGGCCTGACGCCCAAGGTGCTCTTATGGTTATAGCTAAGGGCCGAGTTCATCCTACTCCTGATAGGACTCTACATGGGCGCCCAATGATAGATGGTTTCGTGAAGGTTCAAGTGGATAAAATTGAAGATGGTTGTACACTGATTCCTCTTTTGCCTGAGTCTTGTATTCCTGATGAAGTAGAACATTTAGGGGATGCCAAAGGATGTTTTATTCAGTGGCCCATGAAATCAATAAAGGTATCTTTTTATATAAATAAATATTATATTTTGATTTATTTGTTAATATACTAATATTTTATTTTACAATATATAGATTTTAAACACAGATTCCATTGGGCAACATCATGCTGTCTTTATGCCTAATAACAGTTCTGCTCAAATTGTAGAACTTCCTGACCATTCTATGAGTACACAATATAGGCCACAGGTAGTTTTAGTTTAAATTATTTTTTATAATTTGTTGATTTAATAAATAATATGTTCTATCAATGTAGTTTGAGGCAACATCTTTTCACCAACAACAAATGATGTCAGATGAAAGAAACGTATTTGAACGATACTCATATGCATTACAAGACGATGAGGGTTTTAATGAATTGGTAATCACAATATACATATATATACATATATACATATGTGTGTGTGTGTCTATTCACTAATAATATCTATATTGGTTAATCTAGCTTGCTGAAAATCAGTTTTCTTATAATCGTACCGAGCATGATCTTTTGTATCAGCCTACCAAGCTTGTTCATGGTAATCAATCTACTGAGACACTTCATGCTTACAAACCTACTGATCCAGTTAATGCTAATCAGTCTACTGAGCCCATTCATGCTTATAAACCTATCAAGCTCGTACCTGATTATCAACCTACCAAGCATGTTGCTACTTCTAAACCTTCAACAGAATGCACAAAAATTGTAGAACTTTTAGAAAAGGCAAGGTCAAGGCCTCAAAACATATATAGATTAGCACAACAGGTGGCGCTTCAAACTGAAAAATCCTTCTTTATGGTTATCACTTCACCGAATGGTATGTATGAGGAACGTATTGAAGAGAATGTTGAATTTGACGCGGTTATGCAATTATGTGTGAATGGTTTGACGGATAGCTGCATTCTGCATTGGTTTACAATGTATGTTTGACTACTTATTGTTTATATATTGTGTTGTTATATTTTAAAATATAACCAACTGTTACTAACCTTATCACATTTATTTTATGCTTCTATTATAGGTATTTATATAAAATTGGAAGATGGGAAGGTTTAGATACTACCGCATATTTTCATCCTCGTTATATTGAAGGTAATCTTATCGCAAGTGATAATGAGTTTGTGATCGACCACATGAGAAATGTTATCTCTTTTCATAAGGATAAACAATGGTTTGTCGCACCCCATTTAATCGGGTATTATATTTTATTTACATATATAATGTTTTGTTTATTTATTTTTTGGTGTTAAATGTGGCTTATATTGATTTCACATCATCCAGAAAACATTGGATATTGATTTTACTTCAACGTCATCCGATGTATAAAACTTGGAAGGGCCACATATTTGATTCGCTTAAAGGTATAAAGGACCCTTCAAATTATGTGATAACGAAATCATTCGAAGAAGCCATAGAACATAAAATAACATGGGACATGGTTGATGTAAGTTCTCTTTTGTTTTTTTACATATTTATTTTAGATTTTAGTTAACTAATTGTTAATTCAACTTACTTAGTGCCTTCAACAACCTAAAGACTGGGAGTGTGGGTATTGTGTTATGATGACTATGTATGATTTTGTGATTCATAACAGAGAACATATTGTAAGTAATTTTCATACACTAATATTAATTTACGTTTAACTATAATGTATATTATATGGTAATCTGACTTTTTTTCTATCGTTCTATTGTAGTTGTTAAATAAATTGAGCATGGTTCGTCAACGTCAAATTGATGAATTTGTGGAACGTACTTTAAAGGTGCTTGTATCTTTCTTTGATAAGGATGAGAATGAGAAGGAAGAGGAGAATGGATGAACGTAAGTTTCGTTATCTTATGTGGTTTATATTGTTTGTGAGTTGTCGTGTTCTCATAATATATAATAATGTTAGTTATAGTACGTAGTCGACATGACCCATTTTAAATGTGTTTATAAAGTGACCTATTTTGATCATATATATATATCAATCTGTGTGTGTAAACATATTTTTATTTGACTCATTGACTTTATACTGTACAGGATTTGAAGTTTTGAAGTTAATATCTAAAGGAGATGTAGAAGTCTAAAACTATATGGCTCGGTTAATGCTCTTTGTTTAGATTTCTCTTGTTACACTTGTTTTTTTTGTTACATTGCTCCTTGGTTAGGTGCTCTTTGGAATTAATGTATATATGGCACTTTGGATATTTTGATTGGTTTTTTGCAGGTAGACATGTATATATTAACCTTGTTATAATTATGAATTTTATTGGTTTATAAATTTGTGAATCATAATATATGGTATGGTTTGGTAACTACTTGGTACGTATATGAATGTTATTAAAACAGCTGCCATAAAAAATAATAAAAATTTTTAAGTACCAAAAACAGCTTGATATAAAATACCACTAAAAACAACCATAGGTGATCAAATACAGCTCTTGTAACATCAAAAAAACCCCTCAAATGCAGCTCTCGAAACAACTAAAAACAACTATCATAGTGAACAAAAACAGCTATCCGTAGTGACCAAAAACAACTACAAGATTATATAATTTTTGGAGTTCTATTTATACCGGTTACATAACAAAAACAACCCTATAATAAACAGCTCTTCATCAACCGCCTTATTATGCCTAAAAACCGCCATTTTTGCTCTATAATTTTGTACTAGTGACGATGAAGCATGAAGGTGAAGGTTAGTATAACATCACCCCAGATGATGACATATTGACATGCCAATTTTCTTGAGCCATAATCGGCCTGACTATCTCATGTAGTATTTTATTTTTATTATCCACAACACTGGTATGTAATGAAGCCCATGGGTGGTTAATTGAAGTTAAATACCTTTAGCATCTATGATTTTCAAGGCTAATGATTTAAGAAAGGATCTTATATTCGACTCGGTTGTTCATTTCTTGTAAGCCTGGATTTGACATAGGAGCAACAAGGTTAACGTATCTTTGGTTAAGTGATTGAAGAACCCCATGTTAATTATGTAACGTTCCGTGGTATGTTGGTTAGGATTTTTTAGCTAACACATTTTTCTAATAATTTTTTTGGGTTTAATACCTTTAGCATCTAATAGTGCTTTTAATTTTTCAAATAGGTATTCACATCCTAAATGTCATGAAGCCTTACTTTTTATTAAGAGTTGATTGTCAATAAGATTCATTTAAATTTAACACTAGCAGGGGATCTCGCGTTTCACGGCGAAGGATTTAACGATTTTCAATAAAATTAAAAAGAAAACATATATAGAAAAAAACATATTTTTTAATGAACCTACCACACACGTTATGTAGTCTTTTTATTGTTTGGTTAAAAACACTTCTCAACAAAAACTTTATATGAGAAATAACAAAACAATGTAACTTGTAATACACGCTTTTGCGTGGCTTTTAATTTTATTAAAGTCAAATTTACTTCGTCTTGAAACACCACCCCTGATCTCATGGTGGATTTTTTACACTTAAATCCTTATATTAATAGTTAAAGTATAAATTAAATTCTTTTGAGTTGATTATTTTAAGTTATTTCTTTATATTAATAGGTAAAATTCAAATTAAACCCTTTTGTTTGTTTTATAATAAATTTTACCCTGAAGTTATAAAATCAAACTTAATTCATATAATTTGTTATAATTATAAATATTATTATATGTTAACTTATTTATCATTTTGTGTTATATTAGGTTTTCTTGAAATTAATTAAAATATTTTAAAAATATAAGTTAAAAAATACCTTATTTTACCTTTTAATGAAAGACAAAAAGTTACATTATATAGTAATATAAATGATCTTATGTTTTAGATTTATAAAAGGGAAAAAACTTCATAGAATAGTAAACAAATTTTAACAGCGTTCTAGTTAGGTCACTTATGTTTTTATTTGTTGTAATCAGGTCACTAAATATTTATGAGTGTTTCAATTGGGTCACAAATACTTTTATTTGTTCCAATCAGGTAATTAAAGTTTTAGGGGTGTTATAATCAGGTCACTCATATATTTTTTAATTGTTTTAAATAATTCATAATTTTTTTAAAATAATTCAGTTTTTTCATAAATAATGTTAATTTTTAAAAAAACTTCAATTTTTTTATTTTTTTGCAACTTATGAATGACCTAATTAGAACAATCCTGAAACTTTAGCGATCTGATTGGGACAAAAATTTTACGAGTGACCTGATTGGAACAAAAATATTTATAAGTGACTAATTCTAAAACTTGATTACTATTTTACAAAGTTACCCATTTATAAAAAATCAAAAGAACATAACTAAATCAAGATAAGTCCATCAATAAATAAATGTAGTAAAATAAAATGCTCATCTGTTACTCGGACATAATTAAATGACATCAAAATAACATTGGGTAATTAATCCTAGTTCTCTTACACTTTTTTCATGTAGACAATGATCTATATAGGTGATTTAATGTTGTTACCACCGATATCTAGGTAGGGTTTGGCTTCAAAACACAAAATGGCATACGCACATAGAGGATGCAATGTTGCTCTGTCTCTACATTTAGGGATTAATCCTAATAGCTTTCAACTAAACATAGGTAAACCTATTATATATATAATAGGTTTGCTATTATCCTATCCTTTTCGGATCCTAGAAATAGTTTTTGTCTATAAATGAGTTTTTACTAGGTATGTTTGTTTGTTTGTTAGATGTTATTCTTAATAAACCTATCTCCTTACATATATAATTACATATATAATAGTACTAGCTAGGGATGGCAATGGGATGGTTTGCGACATGTATTGGTAATGTCATTATCACATTTAATTGTAAACTTATGTCTCATATATGTTTGGGTACTTTGTTTTTATGGTCCTGTAGATAAAAGATTAATGGTGAAACTTAAATTTCTTAAGGAAGGAATAAGGAAATGGTTGGCGGTGGATAGGCAAAAGGGGAAGTCTCGCCGAGACTTGATTGTGGATCAACTCAAGATACTCGAAGCTAAGGCGGAGGCTGGTTGTCTTACTTAGGAGGATATCAATGCTAGAATGGAAAATAAGAAGATATTAGTTGAATTGGACCATTCAGTTCTTATTGATCTCCATCAAAAATCAAGGATTCAGTGGGCTATTGTGGATGATGAAAACACACGCTTCTTTCATGGGACAATTAATAGAAACACTTCAAATAATAGAATCAATGGCCTTGTTATAAATGGGGAATGGAGTTCGGAGCCTACTGAGATTAAAGATGAGATTTTTCGATATTTTGCTAATAGATTCAATGATTCTTGTCATGATCGACCTCCCTTGATCTGCTCTAGTCTTAACAAGTTGTCTGCTAAAGAGTTGAATATTCTTATTTCTTCTTTTTCTCTTGGAGAAATTAAATCGGTTGTTTGGGAATTTGATAATAAAGCCCCTAGTCCTGAAGACTTTAATTTTACCTTCATTAGGCATTTTTGGGAACTTTTGAAGCAAGATTTTTTGGATCTTTGTTCACAGTTCAATACGGATGGTATTATCCATCCTGGTTGTACCTCATCCTTTATTGCTCTTGTTCCAAAATGCAAAGATCCTATGAAATTGGGTGATTTCAGGCCAATTAGTCTTATTGGTGTTATCAATAAAGTGCTATCAAAAGTGTTGGTGAATAGACTTAGAAATGTGTTGGGAGCGCTAATAAGCGGGAGCAGTCTGCCTTTTTAACAAATAGGAGTATTCTTGATGGCCCTTTAATTCTCAATGAGCTGCTGGGCTGGCTAAAATCATCCAAAAGGAAAGGTGTGTTGTTTAAAGTTGACATTGAGAAATCTCTTGACTCTCTCAATTGCTCTTTCCTTGATTCTGTATTGCTTCAAATGGGATTCCCTGCTTTGTGGCGTCGTTGGGTTAATAGGATCGTATCATCTGCTAGTGATTCTGTCCTGGTAAATAGAAGTCGTACAAGTGAGTTTCAGTTTTCTCGTGGCTTACGTCAAGGGGAACCTCTTTCTCCGTTTCTCTTTATTCTTGCCATGGATGCTTTTTCCCATGTTATTAAGCGGGCTGTTAGTATGGGCCTATATCATGTATTTCTCTCCCCCATGTTGGTCCATTGTTAACACATTTCATGTATGCTGATGATGTTATATTTGTTGGGTAATAGATGTCTTCCAATTTTGTTAATATGCGTAGAATTTTACGTGGATTTTATGTGGTCTCGGGCCTCAAAATAAATTTGTCTAAAAGCTGGTTATTTGGAGTTGGAGTGGCAAATATGGAAACGCAAAGTATAGCATCTTATCTTCATTGCCAAGTTGGTGCAATTCCTTTTACATACTTAGGGTTACAAGTGGGGGCTAATATGAATGTCTCCCAAAACTAGAACCCAATTGTGGAAGCATTCAAATCAAAGTTGTCTGTATGGAAGGCTAAGACCCTCTCCTTTGTGGGTCGGGTAACTCTTATCCGCCCGGTTTTGAATTCTCTTCCTTTATATTATTTTTCATTATACCGTGCTCCCAAGAAAGTATTGCAATCCCTTGAAAAGATCAGACGTAATTTTTTTGTGGGGAGGAGGGGAAGAGAAGAATAAAATCAAGTGGGTCTCCAGGGATCGGATTACCTTACCTAAAGAACAAGGTGGTTAGGGGTTGAACCATTAAAAGTCTCTAATACTGGGCTGTTGGCTAGGTGGTGGTGGAGATAAAAGGCCAAAGAAAACAAACTCTGGAGGAAAGTAATAATGTCCTTACATCATATTCCTAAGAACAGGAACATCATTCCTGTTAAAAAATCATATGCTGGGTTATGGATGAATATTTTCAAGATTGAGATGGATTTGATGGGTTACAATATTCAACTAAGTGATTTGATTATTGGAAGGCTTGGTTGTGGTAATTCAATTCATTTTTGGCATGATCGTTGGTTAGGGGAAACGTCTCTTATGCAGAGATTCCCGAATCTATTTGTTAATGAGCGATGCAAAAGGGTTCTAATCAATGATTGTTATAATGTTAATAACGGTCATATTCAGTGGCAATGAGATGGAGGCAAGGTTTGGAGGATGATCTGCTGCTGAATGAATTTAATGACCTAATTCTTGCTCTTGAGAATGTTGTTAGGTCTAGGATCAGTAGATCTAGTTCATTATGTATAGGCTTAGTACTTGAATTAATATCTGTAATGAATATTTGTAATTCATTATTGTGTATGCATTAAATATATAGGTTAACCCATTTATGTGTGTGTTGATTTATGTATGGTTGCAGGTACAAACATTATAATTGGTCAATTTATGTGTAAGGATTCCTTAAGTCTGATGCAACCCAAAACATCCAAAGTGTCTCTGCAACATGCACTAAGTACTGAAGTATAGAATGCTTCGGAAGTTTTACACAATGCACTAGAAAATACTCTAAGTGTAAAATCTTCCGAAGCCAAGACCAATATCTTCCGAAGCCAAACATGAAGTCTTCCGAAGCCTCAGAGACAAAGTCTTCTGAAGCTTCAACCTATGAAGACAGATTTCTTCCGAAGACTTTTAGTACACATGCTTTATCTGATGTACTATTCCATAAAGCACTTTTCCGTTGCATCTCTGTAAAGTCACCAACTTACATGAGTTGGTGAAAAGGTCCATGCTTTTGGTAACTGTACATTGAGGTCTTAAGTCTGTAACTTTCTACTTTATGTACTTTATCCTTTTTGTAATGTATAAGGATGTGAGCTATGGCATGTCATAGTCACAAGGTCAAAAGGCAGATATGCCTTTTGATCCTACAATTGATTTTGTTAGTGTCTAGTCAATTGTATCCAGCTGGCTTTCAAAGTATAGCCGGCTGTAGGTTGTAGTATAAGTATTCCAAGTTCTTTTATCTTTCTTTATGCTTTGTAACACTTGTAAAAGAACTTGAGAAAGCAATATACTGCCTCCTTGAAACCCAACTCTCTTGTTCTGTCTCTTTACTTTACTTGTGTTCTTTGTATCACCTAATCCAGTTCACTGTTTGATTAAAGTTTAGTTATTCTCCTCATTGTGTTGTTGTGTTGTAATTGTGTTCAAGCCCTTAAACGGTCCTGCAATTGGTATCAGAGCATTCCAGGCTCTTGATATAAGATCTCACCATCTTAAGATCCCTCACACACACAAAAACTAAATTTTCCAAATGGCTTCCATCTCAAAGACTGATATGGAGACTGGAACCATGAACAAATCCCCACTGATCACTCTTGATGATTTTGACACCTGGTGTATGAGAATGGAAGGTTTCATCAGGTCTCTTGATTCAAGAATGTGGGAATCTGTTGAGAATGGACCTTTCATACCCAGCACTCCTTCTGCTACTGGTGCTGGTATGATTCCAAAAGATGTGGCCAACTACTTAGATGAAGATAGAAAAAGAGTAGAGATTGATAGGAAGGCCATGACTGCTCTTCAGACTGCTCTCCCAAACTCTGTATACAGAGGTTTTAAGAAGTGCAAAACAGCTAAACAGCTGTGGGATGCACTGAAGCTGATGTATGAAGGCTCCTCTGAAGCCAAGGAGAACAAGAAGGATCTTCTGAAGCAGCAGTTTGAAAACTTCACCTTCAAAGCAGGTGAAACCATGACTCAACAATACTTCAGGTATGTTGAGATAGTGGATACCCTAGTGGATGGAGGAGTTCTCTTGAGAACAGGGACATTGTAAGGAAGTTCATGTCCTCACTTCCTAGGCAATGGACACACTATTGTGTGGTGATCAAGAGGACTGAGAACCTTAAAACTCTTACTCTCACAGAGTTGTATGGGATTCTCAGTGGATACCAGATGGAGATGAACATGCAAGGTTCATCTGGCAACTCCAACAATCAAATGGGTTCAGCCCTTCATGTGGTTGAAAGGGACAGCATAGAACCCCAACATCATCTCATATGCTACCCTGACAACTCACAAAAGGGTCCTTTCATCACCTTCCCAAAGACACCAAGGGAGAACTTTACTCAAGGAAGCCCATTCCAAGAGACAAGTTCTTCTCAAGCCTTTGTGTCTACTGATGAAAGCTGTGGGAACTCTCTCTTCACTCTTGAAGACCTGGACTGTATCCATCCAGATGACCTGGAATACATGGAGATAGTTCAGCAGATGGCTCTCCTCACTCACAGAGCCAAGAAGTTCTACAAGAGAACAGGAAGAAGGTTTCCAAGCAATGCTACCAGTGGAAAGTTTGGCTGGATAAAAGCAAAGTAAGTGTTACAACTGTAACCTTATGGGCCACTTTGCTAGGGAGTGTAAGGCACCTAAAACAAATGGGGGCCAAACACAACCCAGACCAAACTACACTGACAAAGCCCCTCAGAATGAGAAGCCAAAGCAACATGCTGCTGTTGCTGTTGAAGAGGGAGGCTTTGACTGGAGCTTTCAGGTGGAAGATGCTTCTCCAAACCAAGCACTGATGGCTGACCATGATGAAGCCAAGGTATTGGAACATCTCTGTACTCCTGAATGCATTGCTAAAGTAAATAGATACAGGTCCTACAACTTAGAGATGAGATCTGATCTTGAGTCATTAAACATATTAAAATCTGATTTTAGAAAGTCTGAAAATGATTACAAGTTAAAGATAGAGGACTTGGAGAAAACCATTTCAGTACTAAAACATGAACATACAGATTTTAGAACTCAGATCCAAGATCTCATAACTAAGTTGACTGAGTGCCAGGCTGAGCTTGTGATCAGCAAAGCCAAGGCAGAGAAGAGTGTTCTTGAAGAAGAGACCTTCAAGAACATGATATCCTCATCCCTGCACAACAAAGTGTGCTATCAAAATAGACAGGGACTGGGATCAAATGAGATAGCTCCTCCACACACAATCTTGTCTGTAAGATCTCCTAGGTGTGGAACTTGTGAAGATGAGCTTCCTCTCATAGATCCTATAAGTGAGGAGGATGAAGAAGTGATAGTGAAGAATTCCTCTGAGAAGAGTGAAGAAGAGGATTCTTCCAAGGGCCACTATCCTTCTGAGGAGAAGAAATCACTGTGATGACCAAGTCCAAGAGAAAGAACTTGATCAGGAAGAGCAAAAGGAAAGCAAAGAAGGCTCAAGAGATCAAGGCTACTTTTGATGCTAAGCAGAAACAAGTTTTTATCTCTGCAGGTTTCAAAGTAGTAAGGACTGAAGACATCAACCAAGACTCCTCAGCTAAGAGTCCTGGTTCTTGTTCAAATCATCTCAGTGCAAAGAAGAAGACTGAGCTGCTGTGTACCACTGCTGCACAGCCTGGACCATCAAACTCCAAGAACAGTTCACAGCCCAAAAGAACTGTCTCAGCATCTACCAAGATGAAGGTGGAGAAGGGATGTGACCAAAGCCAGTCTTGCTCTCATAAGGAGACTCCTTTGAAGAAGAAAATGTTATGTGTCATGTGTGAAAGTACCTCTCACATTGCTAAGGATTGCCCATACAATCCTAAAAGTACTATCCACATGACCAATACAAAGACTTCAAAGAGTTCAAGAAGTCTCAAGCTTCGGAAGGAAAGTCTGTTTCCTTCGGAAGCTCCAAATCAAAGAAGAAGGTAAATGGAAAATTACCTTCGGAAGTAAAATTGGTCTCGGAAGAAAGGAGTTCTTCCGAAGCACTGAAGTCTGCTGCAGTGACTGTAGAATCTTCCGAAGGTTCAGTCATCAAAACTTGTGAAGTCCCAAAAGCTTCTAAGGTTTTGAAGGTCAAGTCCAAGACTCCAAAGGTGGTGTGGAAGTCTAAGAAAGACCAAATGACTGAAGTTTCTCCATCAACAACAGCTGAAGATCCCCCTAGTACAACCATAGGATCTATTACTGTTGCATTACCTTCTATTACACTTAGTGAGCCCAAGACAAGTAAGGCTTGGGTTTCCAAATGTAACTAATCATTTTCTTTGTGCAGGAACAGCTCAAGACAAACAGGAATGTCTGGATAATTGACAGTGGCTGTTCCAGGCACATGACAGGCAATAGGTCTCTACTCCATAATTTTGAGAGAATTGATGGAGGACCAGTTGCTTTTGGAGGAGATGAAGGTGGTTACATTTCTGGAAGGGGCAAGGTCACAAATGGTAAGCTCAGCATTGAGAAGGTAAACTTTGTTAAGGAGCTTGGGTACAATCTTCTGAGTGTATCCCAATTTTGTGATCAGAGTCATAACATGCTCTTTACTGAGCATGAGTGCATTGTTCTCAAGCCTGGAGTGGTCATTCCTCATGAGCATATCCTGCTCAGAGCCCCCAGGAAAGGGAACATGTACAAGATGGATTTGCAAGAAACATCTCCCTCTGGAGAAGTTTCATGCTTTCTATCTAAAGCAAATAGTGATGAGTCTTTCCTATGGCATAAAAGAATGTGCCATGTAAACTTTAAGAACATGAATAAATTAATTAAACATGATCTGGTAACTGGAATGCCAAAGAAAGAGTTTACAAGTGATGATCATTGTGTTGCATGCCTGAAAGGGAAGCAACACAAGGTATCTCACAAGCCTAAGGAAAAGAACTCCATCACTACTCCCCTACACTTGTTACATATGGATCTCTTTGGCCCCACCAGTGTAATGAGTCTAGGAAGGACCTCTTATTGTTTAGTGATCACAGATGATTTTACAAGATTCACTTGGGTTTTCTTTCTTAGAACTAAGGATGAAACCCCTGAGATTCTGAAGAATTTCATCTTAAAAGTTGAGAATCAATGTGATCACAAGGTCAAAACCATAAGATGTGATCAAGGAACTGAATTCAAGAACCAAATCCTTGATACATTTTGTGATGAAAAGGTATTACAAGACAATATAGTGCTCCCAGGACTCCTCAGCAAAACGGAGTTGCTGAGAGGAGAAACAGGACACTTATTGAAGCTGCAAGAACTATGTTGTCTGACTCTAAACTGCCCATCACCTTCTGGGCAGAGGCAGTTAATACTGCTTGCTATGTGCAAAACAGAGTTTTAGTAGTTAAGACACATGGTAAGACTCCTTATGAACTTTGGCACAAGAGGAAACCTTTCATTGGTTTTCTCAGGTCATTTGGATGTCCCTGCACCATCTTGAATACCAAAGATCAAATTGCCAAGTTTGCTGAGAAATCAGATGATGGACATTTCATTGGATACTCTTCCCAAGCTAAGGCTTATAGAGTATACAATCTCAGAACTAGAATTGTTGAGGAGTCAGCCAATGTGACTTTCAATGAACACACACCTGTGTGGCTGGTTCTGGTCCTGATTGGCTGTTTGATCTTGATTTAGTTACCAACTGTTTTAACAAATCTTGTGAGCATGTTTCAGGATCTGCAGAAAATTTAAATACAGGTGATCCTGATCCAAGATTTGAGCTAGGAAGACCCTCAACTCATACATCTTCAGCTCCAGTTGGAACTACTTCAGCAAATGAGGTCTCTATCAGCACAACAATGACAAATTCAGCTGATACATCTGGTATGCCTTCAAATTCCAGCTCAGAGGCTTCTCAACCAGATAAAGATACCTCAATTGTAGAAGACAACAATGGTGATGGTGATAGTGATCAGGAATTCCTTGATGCTAATAACCACACCATAGATGACAACATCAATGATGTCACACACTCATTGGATCAAGTTAATCTTGATAAGTGTGATAATGTGGAGGGTGAATCTTCTAGGCCAGATCTAAATTTCTCAAATTTGGATCTTTCTCAGCAACTTGCTGTGATCCCTCAGCTAAGGATCCACAAGTCTCACCCCACCACAAACATCATTGGAGATGTTGTCACAGGGGTAAGAACAAGAGGACAAACCCATGAAGCAAATGTTTGTCTTCACTCTTGTTTCTTATCTCAGATAGAGCCAAAGAAAGTTGATGAAGCTCTAAAGGATGGAAGTTGGGTTGAAGCTATGCAACAAGAGCTGCTTCAATTCAAAAGGCAGAAAGTTTGGAACCTTTGTCCTCTTCCTCATGGGAAGACTACCATTGGAACCAAATGGGTTTTTAGGAATAAGAAGGATGATAGAGGAATCATCATCAAGAACAAGGCAAGACTAGTTGTTCAAGGATACACACAAGAAGAAGGGATTGACTACACTGATGTCTTTGCTCCTGTAGCAAGATTAGAAGCTGTTAGGATATTCCTGGCATTTGCTGCATCCAAGAACTTCAAGGTCTTTCAACTTGATGTAAAGTGTGCTTTCTTATATGGAGTGATTGATGAAGAGGTTTATGTCAAACAGCCACCTGGTTTTGTAGACCCTGATCATCCTGATTATGTCTGCAAGCTTGACAAAGCTCTTTATGGGCTGCATCAGGCACCCAGGAAGTGGTATGAGACACTATCTGAGTATCTTTGTAAACATGGATACAGGAGAGGTACTATAGATGGAACTCTCTTCATCAAAGGACAGGGAAATGACTTATTGCTGGTTCAAGTATATGTAGATGACATCATCTTTGGTTCAACTAATCCAAAGCTCTGCAAAGACTTTGAGAAGCTGATGAAAGACAGATTTGAAATGAGTTCAATGGGAGAACTCAATTTCTTTCTGGGAATTCAAGTGAAGCAAGTTGAAGATGGCATCTTCATAAGTCAGTCAAAGTATGTTCAAGACATACTCAAGAGGTTCAACATGACTGATTGTAAGATTGCTAAGACACCCATAGCCAGAAACCACTCCCTTGGACCTGATCTTGAGGGGGAGTGTGTAGATGAACATTTATACAGGGCTATGATTGGGTCTCTTATGTATCTTACAGCTAGCAGGCCTGATATCATGTTTGCTACATGTATTTGTGCAAGATATCAAGCCAACCCTAAGATGTCTCACTTAATCACTGTCAAAAGGATTTTAAGATACCTCAAAGGTGCTTCAACACTTGGTCTATGGTATCCAAAGAATCCTAACTTCAATCTGTATGCTTATACAGATAGTGATTATGGTGGTTGCAACATGACTGCAAAGTCTACATCTGGGGGATGTCAATTCCTTGGTGGAAGGGTTGTCTCATGGCAATGCAAGAAACAATCCTGTGTGTCTGCATCAACTGCTGAGGCTGAATACATTGCTGCTGCAAGCTGCTGTGCTCAAGTGCTTTGGATTCAAAATCAGATGCTGGACTATGGATTTAACTTCAAAGAGACTCCTATCCACATAGACAACAATAGTGCTATCTCTATCACTGAGAACCCTGTGCAGCACTCAAGGACCAAACACATCAACATCAGGTATCATTTAATAAGAGATAACTATGAAAAGGGATTAATTAAACTAGTCAAAGTTCATACAGATGAACAATATGCTGATCTGTTTACAAAAGCTTTTGATGAACAGAGATTTAAATATCTGATATCAGCTATTGGGATGATTAACTTTGAGTAGACTTTTTCTTAAAACTAATTCTAATTATTTCTTCTTAAAATATGTGTGTCCTAAGTTGTCTAGTTCATCACTTTCATAAGCTCATGTTTCTTTGGATGTAAAATTCTTTTTGAAGACTTTCCTTAGATTCTTGAAAATTTTCTGATACTTCGGAAGATAAAATTTTATCTTCGGAAGAAAATCATGTCTTCAAAATAAATAACTGTCTAAAGATTTTACCTTCGGAAGAAGTCTAAACCCATCTTCCGAAGCTTAAATTCTTATCTCAGACACTTATTTGTTTTTAAGGACTTTTCCTTCCGAAGCAAAATTAACTCTCGGAAGCTTTGTTGTTCTTATACAAAGCATTCAAGGGTTTATTTCTCTTCCGAAGCATAAATTTTCAAGACTCTCAGGAAAATCTTCCGAAGCCATTTTAGCTTCGGAAGCTTTTTCATTAAAACTTCCGAAGACAAATTACCTTCGGAAGCTTTTCGAATTCCAAGAAAACTACTTTTTGAGCAAAAGTAAACTACTTTTTCAGAGGTGGGACCGACTTCGGATTTCAAAGTTTATCCTCTTTCATTAACTTTGGTTCAAATCCCTTTTCACATAAATACCCAACGGTTCCCCCTCTTCCTCACTATCTTCCTCAATTCCACTATTCCTCTAACCTAATTCTCTAAACCGCCTTTGCTTTCTACCTTTCTTCACCCTTAAGCTTCTGAAATGGCCAACCTTAACCGCAGAAACAACCCAGATTTCTCCATGCAACTTCACAGGCAACATAATCAAGTTGCTCTGTTAAGCTCTGAGAAAGATGCAAGTTTCTCAGAGATTTGCCAATTCTTAACTCTATCCAACTATTTCACCTCCCTGACCATTGATCCTACTCTGTATGAGGATCACTTGCTTGAATTC
Organism: Flaveria ramosissima; assembly: GCA_025215565.1. NCBI lineage: Eukaryota > Viridiplantae > Streptophyta > Magnoliopsida > Asterales > Asteraceae > Flaveria > Flaveria ramosissima. The sequence goes on from CM046046.1 coordinate 59,806,604, forward strand.
TGGAAGACCTGCCAAGAGGTCATTATGGATGGGGAGAAGGCACTGTCTGCCACAGTGCAAGGGAGGACAATCTTCATCACTCCGGCCATCATTAACCAACATTTGCAGCTGGATGATGAAGAAGGTGAGTTGTCCTTCCCAAAGAAGCTGTTAATCATTCCTTTGAGCAGATGGGCTATGAGGGAGATTTCTCTGTAAAGACCTTCAGGAAAGGGAAGGTCTCATCCCAGTGGAAATACCTGCTCCATGTGGTTATCCACAGCTTATCAAACAAGCATGGTGGATGGGACCAGATTCCTGAGGATCTCTCCTTTATAGTTCATGGAATGGTTCAGGGGGTCAAGTTCAGGTATTCTCAATTTGTTTATACTAATTTACTTGCAAACTTGGACTCCTTAGAGTATTACATGTTTCCTAGATATGTTCAACACATTCTCAACTGTGAACTGGGCTCACAGTTGAGGGAAACAAGTAATATTCTTAAATTGGGACAGATGAAGCCCGGCATCTTTAAAATAATGAAGAAGCCAACTGTAGGCTTCTCAGGGGTAGAAACAGCCCTAGTCCCCAAAATGTTAGAGCTCATTGCTCAAGGTGACAACCTAGCAACACAAGCTAGTGTTGAACCCACACCTCTTTTATCCTTACCTCTAAAAAGACCACAAATCACCCTCACCTACCAAAGAAAATCCAAACGAACCCCTGCTCAGGCTATTGAGTCTGTGCAGGCCCCCATATACTCACCTTACAGGAGGAAGTGGACACTAGAGCTCCCACTTCCCCTGAGGAGCAAACCACTCCCATTTCTTCACCTATCAGGGCTGAGGTTCCTCATGCTCACCCTGATGAGCTCACAAGCCCAACAGCCTTAAGCCTTCACTCTGAGTCTCAACACTCAAGTGAACAACCTTCAGGGGACAGTTACCATCCCCAGCCTTTAGATCTCAACCAACCAATTCCCAACCTATCCTTCTATACTGATGAAGACTTAGGATTCAGTGAGTACCATGAGTCTCTCTTCTCCTCCCCTACTCAAAGAGAGATGAGTAGTCTATCCCCCATCAGTCACCTATTACTGAGGTGGACACTTCTGAACATGTTCAGGATGTCCATATGGAAGAGGCTCTCACTTTTGAAAGTGATTACATCATTAAGACCTCAACCATGGCAACTCAGCCCACTGGCATCTCAACTGAGGTTGCTAGTGAGCAGAGGAAAACCAGCAGCCAAGAACCTCAAGCTGGTGGTGAGAGAGAGGACTTTGGTCCAATCATCTCATCCCCCAATGATTCTTCTGATGAAGAAGAGGGGAATTTGAGACTAAAGGTGCAGAAATTGTCAAAAACATGCTCCTATTTAGTCTCTAAGGTTAGTCACTTGGAATCTCAGGTGACTACCTTACAAAACAGGGTCAATGATCAGCAACTTCAGATTTCATATCTAAAGGAAAAACTAGCTGGGAGACCTTTAAGGAGAGCTCAACCAGGAACACAAGAACCTGTGGAAGTGATTGACTTATCCTCCAGCTCACCTATGCAAGTGGGTGATGCTACCAAAAAGGGGGAGAAAGTTATTACAACCACAGAACCTGGGAGTTCTTCACAGAGAATGGACATAGAGGACTCACCATCCTCACTTGCTGTTGTGCATTCTCAGCAACTTCCTCAAGTTCACATTAATGTGGACTCTATAGACTCTATCATCAGGAGTCTCTTTGAGGAAGGTATACCAAGGGCTGTCTCATCTCCACCACAAGGAACTGCCAACTACATCATAAGGTGGAGGTATGATGCTGACAGAAGAGCCCTTATCCTTCACAGAGTTCAAGGGCAACAAGAAGTGTTTGATTTTCAAAGCCTGAACTTCTATGAAAGATTGGATCTAGTCAACATGCCACTTGTCAATCCAAGCAATTCAAGACAAGCTGACAGGTTGGCTCAAAGAATCCAAGATAGGATCCTTGCAGAGTTCACTCTAAGAAGGAGACTTAGGCAATCAGGCAATGTCATCGGTCAACTGGATGTTGAGGTGGACCCTAAGATTAGTTTCATAGGGGAAACCTTGACTGAAGGCCCAGTGACAGAACCTGAGACCCCTGTCTCATCATCAACAACTGCTGCAGAGGTTCAAACTCCTTCTGAGACACCTGCTGGTGAAGGTGTTTCTCAGCCTCTCTCTGGCCAGAGCATGGAAGCTACACCAAGCAATGAAGGCCAAGCCTCTATCCACCCTGAGTCACAAAGGTCTGTTGGTGACAAAGGGAAAAGGATAATGACTCCTGAGGAAATTGAGGAGGAAGAGAAGAGAGGAAAAGGAAACTAAGGGGAGAAAGTTCCTCTGGGTCATCAAGCTTTATGCAAGCTGCAATCAGGGCTGCCCCCAGACCAAATACTCAAAATGATGAGTTAAGGGCAGTCAGGATTACTTATTTACAGACCAGGAACTATGATATTGATGAAATCATCTCCCTCCCCTTAGAAGAATTGAATGAACTGGCTGACATGGAAGTGTCAAGAGAGATGAAGGAGAAAGAGGATGCAAGGCTACTTCTCCAATTCAAAGAGGATAGGAGACAGAAAAGACTCTACAAGCATGCTCCCACTCTCTCTCCAGTTCAAGAAAGTCCTGCACAGGAAGATGTGGCTCCACAAGAACCTCAGGTAGATAAAGAAGAAGATAGGATCAAGATGATCAACTACCTAAGTGCCACAGGCTTCTATCAGGCAGATGCACTTCTTCCCCTGTCCTATGACTTCATTGAGTTTGAGTACCTAAAGCAACTTGAGCTTGAGCTAGTCAAAGAAAGAAAGACAACCAAAAGGAAGCTAAGGGAAGAAGCTGCAAAGTCAAGAGCCATCATTCAAAAGAGTGTAAAGAAGTCTGCTGACAGACAAAGGATGATGAGCTTCTTAAAGCTATATGGATTCTCCGGAAGGAGACTTGGCCCTATGTCTCTATCCACAATGGATGAGCATATAAGGGTGATCAAGAAGAAGATTAAGAGTGGTGAACTGATTGACTTGCACTCTCTTCCAAGTCAAGTCCCACCTGAAGTGGAGGTCAAGTTTGAACAACCTGAGACACCTCAACCAGAACCTCCAGCTGAGCCTCAGCAAGCTTCATCTTCTGATCCAAGGCAGGGTCAAACTCCCTCTCCTTCTGAACCTGTGAGGGAGGAACACCCAATTGAGAAAGATAATGATGATCAACAAGGTGCTGCAGACCAGTCTTCTCAGTTAAAGTCATCTAAGAGGAAGAAGAGAATGGCTTCTAAACCAAAGACAAAGAAGAAGAAGCCTAAGTCATCTACCTCTACACCTCAGGCTGAGTCAGATCAACCTGAGGAAGTGCATGATGAGGCAGCCCAATCAACTCCTATGCAAGTGGCTCCTCTAACAACTGAGACACCCATCTTGTCCTGGATTTACTCTACCAATCCAGAAAGATGGCATGTAATCAAAGATCAAGGTGTTGAGAATGTCTACTCCTGGCAAGACATAATCAACTTACCTCTGCATGATCTCTTTGAGATGAGAAGATACTATGAGAGTCTTGATGATCCTGACCATCTAATGAAGAGAGGAATGGTCATGATTGTACTGAAGACTACCAACATCTGAAGATCTTCTAAGTGTTTTGGTAGCATCAGCCTAGGGGGAGTTTGTAAGGATTCCTTAAGTCTGATGCAACTCAAAACATCCAAAGTGTCTCTGCAACATGCACTAAGTACTGAAGTATAGAATGCTTCGGAAGTTTTACACAATGCACTAGAAAATATCTAAGTGTAAAATCTTCCGAAGCCAAGACCAATATCTTCCGAAGCCAAACATGAAGTCTTCCGAAGCCTAAGAGACAAAGTCTTCTGAAGCTTCAACCTATGAAGACAGATTTCTTCCGAAAACTTTTAGTACACATGCTTTATCTGATGTACTGTTCCATAAAGCACTTTTCTGCTGCATCTCTGTAAAGTCACCAACTTACATGAGTTGGTGAAAAGGTCCATGCTTTTGGTAACTGTACATTGAGGACTTGAGTCTGTAACTTTCTACTTTATGTACTTTATCCTTTTTGTAATGTATAAGGATGTGAGCTATGGCATGTAATAGTCACAAGGTCAAAAGGCAGATATGCCTTTTGATCCTACAATTGATTTTGTAAGTGTCTAGTCAATTGTATTCAGCTGGCTTTCAAAGTATAGCCGGCTCCAGGTTGTAGTATAAGTATTCCAAGTTCTTGTATCTTTCTTTATGCTTTGTAACACTTGTAAAAGAACTTGAGAAAGCAATATACTGCCTCCTTGAAACCCAACTCTCTTGTTCTGTCTCTTTACTTTACTTGTGTTCTTTGTATCACCTTGGTTAATCCAGTTCACTGTTTGATTAAAGTTTAGTTATTCTCCTTATTGTGTTGTTGTGTTGTAATTGTGTTCAAGCCCTTAAACGGTCCTGCATTATGAAATTGACCAAGTGTAAGAAACATCTACGGATGAACATTTTGTTCTTCCGTAGATATATTTCTTACAAGTAACTTTACATCCGAAGATCTTCTGCGGATGAACAACCAGAAGTGAAGAACAAGTTTCCTTCGGAAGAACAAGACTCCTTCGGAAGAACAAGACTTCTACGGAAGAACAAATCATCTACGGAAGAACAAATCATCTACAGAAGAACAAATTCCTACTGAAGACACTATTCCTGCGGAGTCCAAACACTTTGTATAATACAAGTGTTACAAGTCAACAAGGCAGTTATGCGAATCCCGAGAAATCCGATGATTCCTTAACTGAAACAAATCAAATCCCAAGAGATCTGGTGTTTCCTATAACTGAAACATCATTGTCTATATATATGGATCCTAGGTTTCGATTCAAGGACGATTGTGTTAGACGATTGATTGATCGACAACAACAATAGCAATACGACAATCACTTCAAAGTCTCTCAATCAAACCCTAGCAGCCGTCACATCATAGCATACTTTGATATCATTCATTCATTATATTTGTAATCATTAACATGTTCTAATGAAATACTGATTAATCATTAATTGTGTTTTGTTACATGTGTTCTTGATCATTTATTGATATTTAAAGTTATTTAAAACAGTTAAACCAAATCAATGTTGATTCCGCAAACGTTGACTTGCCATCAACCGACACTGATAATTCTTGTTGACGATCCTTGGATTCACAGGTGGTATCAGAGCCAAGTGCTCATTGATTTAGATCGATTGATCTATCAGTGTTAGTTGTGTTTAATTGATTTTAATTTCGTAGATTTGTCTGTTCTTACTGATTAGATCTTCGGGTGTCGTTTAACCACAATCGATTTAAATAACTTGTTTCTATATTCAAATCAATTGAATAGCATATCTTGTTAATTATTCTCATCAATTAACATCATGAGCAACTTCAGTGGATCATCTTACCAACCTCCGAAGTTGGAAACAAAAGCAGACTTCAAGTCATGGAAAATCAAGTTTAGGAATCATGTAAACTATACTGATTCTGACTTATGGGTATCCATTACTAAAGGTCCTTATATTCCACCCACACTTGGGCCGGATTATAATGACAAAAATCAACCAATCAGTACCAAAGATCTATCACCTGATGATGTCAAAAAGGTCAAATTGATATCAAAGCATACAGTTTGCTTAGTATGGCTTTACCTGAAGAGATATTGATCAGGTGTGAGAACTACAAAACAGCACACTCCATATGGAAGATACTTCATACTCTCTGCGAAGGGAGTGATGAGATAAGAAGCATAAGGAAAGACACCCTCAGGTCGCAATATGAAACATTTCATGATATTGAGGGTGAATCAATTCCTCAACAACTTCATAGATTCATGCAGTTGGTAACTGAGATGAATATTCTGGAGTTGAAGTATACCAGTGAGGAATTAAACAAGAAAATGCTCCACACTTTGCCAGAAAGTTGGAAGCATACTGTATCCATGTTCAAGAACATTATAGATCTGAAATCAACTGGTCTAGATACTATGGTTGCAAAAGTGGAAGCTCTTGAAATGGACGAAAAATAAAGAAACAAGAGTTGAGAACTCATGTCTCACCCTATCACTTCAAAGAAACAAATAATGTTGGAAGTGCATTTATTTCAAACAATGAAAGTGATAACTCTTGTTCTAGGAGTGATGATGAGGAGGAAGTTAGCTTTTATGCTTCTAAACCGTCAAAGAAATCATCTCAAGATAAGAATCAAAAGAATAAAGGAAGAACTGCTGATAGACAAGATACAACTGCAGCAACAGCTAAGTCTTCACATTCAGCCAATCAGTCAGAACCAATTACTGTGATATTAGACTCTGAAGAACAAGAGCAGCCTTTGCAGCTTTTAGTTCAAGTTTTCAAGCATATATGGAAAGCTCTCTAACCTCAACAAATATCTGCCAACAAGACTTAGAAGAACTACCTCCTGATGTAGTGGAAGAAATGGATCTACAATGGCAGATGGCCATGATTGCTTATAGAGCAAAGCAATATCTCAGGAGAAATAAGAACTTGGCTTCAGCAAGTAAAACATCAAAGATTGGCGTTGACAAATCAAAGGTAAGATGCTACAAATGCAATCTCTATGGACATTTCTCAAGAGAATGCAATCAACAGTCATATCCAGAGATGAGACAACATCAGCAGCATCAGCAACATCAGATTCAAGCTCATCAACAATCAACTTCTCAAACACCTCTGCACAAACAATCTCAACTGATCAATGCATCCCCACCAGCCACCAAAGAATCAGCTGGACCTAGCAACTCAAAGGAGTCAGGGCTGATCATACTTCAAGATGGAACGTGTGACTGGAGTGTGTATGAAAAAGAAGTCTTGGAAGAGAATCAAACATTGATGGCTCATATGGATGAAAAAGTTCCACCAATGGCAAGAGAGGTAAAAGAAAGATTGTGTTCATCAACATGTGTTGAGGAAGTTGAACGATATAGAGTCCATGCTCAATAGTTGGCTGACAAAGTAAAAGAAACTATGATTTTGAATGAATCCCATGTTAGAAACATAAATTGTATCAAATCAAAATTAACTCTTTGCAAAAGGATTTAGAAAAATTTGTTTTTGAAAACTATAGCCTAAAACCAAGTTGAGCATCTGACCACTTCCTTAACAAAATCCATGGCTGATCATGCATCAACTGAAGTGAAACTTCAGAAGTTTCAATTATCATCTCAGCAATATGAGAAATTACTAAATTCTCATATTGAATCAAAGAAAAGGTCTGGGTTGGGTTATAATGCGGTTGCACCACCTATAAATGATAATTACACATCTTTACCTACAACAATGACCAACACTCTGTCAAATTATTTTGTGTCTAGCATCAAGTTTGAAAAAGAATCAACTCAAATCAAAATTAGTAATGAAGCTGAGGTGAGTGAAACTGAATCTCTGAATCTGAATCTTTAAATCAAAATGATTCAGAATTTGATTATGATAATTGTGATGACTTGGATGATTCTGATGAACATGATGTTGATCAAATAACCACTGGTAAGAATGTTCATTTTAAAACTCATATTCCAAAAGTGCTTGAGGAAACAAAGTTGCCATATCCTCCTAAACAAAGAAACATGCTGAAGACCATTTGCAAGAGAATAGCTCAATTGAATGAAGGTCTTCAAGAACTAAGTCAGCAACAAGACTCCTCCAAGAAATTGAATGATGAATCTGCCATCACCGAGGAAAGAAAGAGATTCAAGAAAAAAGGAAAGAAAAAGGTATCAGCAGATCATCAACTGAAAAAGAAAACTTCAGCACCTGATCTACGGAAGAGGAATTCGGAAACAATCAATCAGAAACATAAAGTTGAAAGAGAAGAAGCACATCCAAAGCTGAAGAAGAAAGAAAAACATCAAAAGTCAGCAAACCATAAGAATGATTCTGAAAAAGAATCAGATGGAAAATATTGCAAATGGTGTGACATGAGAAATCACAATACTGAAGAATGTTACTTCAGTAGCTACTGTTCCATTTGCAATATGAACAATCACATGACAGCTGAATGTTACTTCAACAAACATTATGGCATCTGCAACAAAAATAATCATTCCACTCAGGAATGTTATTTCAACAAAAAGAACAAAACAAAAGGCACAAAGAAGAAAGAGTCAGATAAGTCTGAAACGGATACTGACTGTGAAAAAGGGTCAAAATTGAAGAAGCCTGATCTAAAATCAAAGTCAAAATCAAAAGATAAAATGTCATCAAGTGTTCATCCAATGAAGAAAAGAACAATTGGTCAGCAGTCAAAAACACTCCACAAAAGGGTAGATTTGACATATAAGGAATCAAAGGATGATGATTCATTTTTTGATAAATTTGAAAAGGGAATTCAAATACCTCTTTCAAAAACAAAAGATAGTGAGACATTTAAAGTTTCATTATCAAAACAAAAACTCAAACAAATGAAGTTGATTTGAATCAAGCAGAAATTGAGAAACAAGAATCTACTTCATCAACATCCCATTCAGCAGAATCATCCTCATCTAAATCAAATCAGAATGAATCAACCAAATCTAAAACTAAAACTCCAAAAATTATTCATGATGGAGTAACTATTTTAGACTCTGTTGACAAACCCAAGATCACTAAGACTTGGGTTGTCACTTCTAACTGATTTTCTTTCTGAATGCAGGAATAATGGAGAGCTGACAACAAGTGGTATGTTGACAGTGGTTGTTCCAGGCATATGACAGGAAACTGTTCTCTTCTCCATGATTTCAAACATAAAAATGCTTCTTATGTGGCATTTGGTGGGGATAAAATGGGAGGTAAAATTGTTGGTGAAGGGATGATAACAAATGGTGTACTCAAATTTGATAAAGTAAATTACTGTAAAAATTTACAGTATAATCTACTTAGTGTGTCTCAAATTTGTGATCAAAATTATACCACATTGTTTGATGATACTAACTGTTACATTCTTAAGCCAGGATTTATTGTTCCAGAAGATTGGATCCTCCTCAAAGCAGCAAGAAAAGGAAACACTTATGTTTTGGATATGAACAACACTTCACTCACAAAACATGAAACATGCCTTATATCTAAACTATCAGAAGATTTGTCTCAATTATGGCATAGAAGGCTTGTCCATTCTAACATGAAGAACATGAATAAATTGGTGAAAAATGACCTGGTCATTGGATTGCCAAATAAAGAGTTTCATTGCTCAACTCACTGTTCTTCTTGTTACAAAGGAAAACAACATAGAGTGTCACATAAATCCAAAACTATCAATACTAATACTACACCACTCAAATTGCTTCACATGGATCTGTTTGGTCCTACCAATGTAATGAGCATTGGAAAAAGGCAATATTGTTTGGTGATAGTTGATGATTTCACAAGATTCACATGGGTCTTTTTCTTAAAACAAAAAAGTGAAACATCAGAAACATTAATGGACTTTGTGATCAAGATTGAGAATCAACTTGATACAAAAGTTAAAATTTTTAGGAGTGACAATGGTACTGAATTTGTCAATTTTGAACTGGATTCCTTTTGCAGGAGCAAAGGTATTGCAAGACAATTCAGTGCACCAAGGACTCCACAACAAAATGGAGTTGCTGAAAGAAGAAACAGAACTCTCATTGAAGCAGCAAGAACCATGCTAGCTGATTCACAACTACCTATCACTTTTTGGGCTGAGGCTGTGAATACTGCATGCAATGTTCAAAACAGAACATTAATTGTCAAAGAACATAACAAAACTCCTTATGAGCTCCTATTTAAAAGAAAACCATACATAGGATATCTGAAAGTCTTTGGATGTCATGTAACTGTTTTGAACATAAAAGAGTCATTGGAAAATTTTCAGAAAAAACATATGATGGTTTCTTTGTTGGATACTCTTCAACATCAAAATCATATAGAGTGTATATTCCACAACATAACATTGTGGAAGAGACTCCTAATGTATCTTTTGATGAAACTGTATTTACAAAGTCAGTTAAAGGTTCATCATGGTTATTTGACATAGATGCTTTATCCAAATCATTTAACTTGATCATTTGAACAATGCAGGATCTGATGAAGTATGTTATCCATTTGTTCCACCTCTTATGACTGAAGTAACCTTATCTGCTGATCCTCCAAGGATACGCCCATCTTCGGATGAAAACATTTCAGTAGAAGCAGATACTACATGTGGAAATGAACAGAATGCATCCGGAGAAGTTCCTACGGACGACCAAAATGCATCCGGAGAAGTTCCTACGGAAGACCAAAATGCATCCGGAGAAGTTCCTACGGAAGAACAGAATGCATCCGGAGAAGTCCTACGGAAGAACAGAATGCATCCGGAGAAGTTCCTACGGAAGAGCAAAATGCTTCCGAAGAAGTTCCTGCGGAAGAGCAAAACAAAACTGGAGATACTCCTGCAGCCCATACAAGAGACTCTCATGATCATTCAACTCCCGTTGAACATTTTGACTATTTCTTAAATTCTCAACCTGAGCTGAATCAGTATGAGGCAATGGAAATGACTAACCTGGAATCGTCTATTCCAGTTGAATCAACTCCTTCAATGAGAATCCATAAGACTCATCCACTTGACAACATCATTGGAAATCCTGAAAAGAGAACTACAAGGAGCCAAAGTAGTACAACCAACCTTTGTCTCTTCAACTGTTTTCTTTCTCAAGTGGTGCCTCCAAACATCACTACTGCTTTAAAAGACAATAGCTGGATTGAAGCTATGCAAGAAGAGCTTCAACAGTTCAGAAAGCAAAAAGTGTGGTCTCTTGTTGATTTGCCTGAAGGTCAACATCCTATTGGAACAAGATGGCTATACAAAAACAAACTGGATGATAGAGGGATTATTGTACGAAACAAAGCAAGGTTGATTGCACAAGGATACACTCAAGAAGAAGGAATAGACTATGATGAAGTTTTTGCACCAGTTGCAAGAATTGAGGCCATAAGAGTGTTTTTGGCTTATGCATCATATAAGAAGTTTACTGTGTATCAGATGGATGTCAAGTGTGCATTCTTATATGGGAAGATTGATGAGGAAGTTTATGTGTCACAACCCCCTGGTTTTGAAGATCCTCATTATCCTCATAGGGTATACAAACTAGATAAAGCCTTGTATGGTCTTCATCAAGCACCAAGAAAATGGTATGAAACACTATCATCTTTCTTACTCAAGCATGGCTACAAAAGAGGAACTATTGATCAGACACTCTTTCTCAAACAAGAACATCAAGATCTCTTAGTAGTTCAAGTATATGTTGATGACATTATATTTGGTTCAACTAATAAGAGATTGTGTGTGAATTTTGAAGAGCTGATGAAATCTGAATTTCAGATGAGCTCAATGGGTGAATTAACCTTCTTCCTTGGCCTTCAAGTTCATCAAAAATCAGATGGGATATTCATCAACCAAGAGAAATACATACATCAAATTCTGAAGAAATACAATCTTGCTGAAGTATCCTCATGCAAAACACCAGCATCAACAATTGATAAGATTGCTCCTGATCCTTCTGGAAAATCTATTGATCAAAAATTATATAGATCAATGATAGGTTCACTTATGTATTTAACTGCCAGTAGACCTGATATTATGTTTGCTGTGTGTGTATGTGCTAGGTACCAATCTGATCCCAAGGAGTCACATCTCAATGCTGTAAAAGAATTTTCAGATACCTCAAGGGAAAACCAGGACTTGGTCTTTGGTATCCAAAGGATGGAGACTTTACACTCTACTCATACTCAGACAGTGACTATGGTGGATGTAACAGTAACAGAAAATCAACAACCGGTGGATGCCAATTCATTGGACCAAGGCTAGTATCATGGCAGTGCAAGAAACAAACCAATGTTTCTGTATCCACAGCTGAGGCTGAGTACATTGCTGCTTCAGCTGGTTGCTCTCAAGTTCTTTGGTTGCAAAACCAATTGCTTGACTATGGTTACAACTTTCTTCAAACTTCAATCTATATAGAAATTCTGCTGCTATGTTTATCACTGCTAATCCTGTGCAACATAGTAAAACAAAACATATTGAGATAAGATATCATTTTCTGAGAGATTGCTCAGAAAAGGGGTTGATTAAGTTAGTCAAAGTGGATACATCAAATCAGCTTGCTGATTTATTCACTAAAGCCTTTGATTCAGTCAGATTTAACTTTCTGGTTGAGTCTCTAGGCATGATTAACTTAGATTAATCAAGTTTAAACAAACAAAATACTGTGTGTAATGATGCTTCAGCATGACATATGTGTGGGAAATGATAGTACACTATAGCTTTGCCTATTCCTGAATAAATAAATAACAATAAATCTCAGCAAGTTTCTTGATATGTGAGTAGATTCATCTTGAGTGGAAACTAAACTGAGTGCATGCCAAACATAATGCTAAAATGATTGTTTGTGGGAAACTTCATTTTGAGAATACAAAGTGAGTCTTATTCTAATGTGACCAAATCACTCATCTAAACACACTATGTAAAACACTTTATAATATCTATCTTTGCAAATCATACTCCCTTGTTTTGTGTGAACAAAGACCTGGGTGTATGATCACCATACTGAATATCAGTTACAAAAGGTGAAAAGATCATGATCCTCATCATCCCTCTGTTTTGTGTGAACAAAGACCTGGGTTAAAGGCACCTCTGTTTTACGTGAGTAAAGACCTGGTGACCTGATGATGATCATATCTAAGCTCTCAAAAGAATCCTATGTGATCAACTGTATATTATCTTGAGCTTTTACATCAATGCATCAATGAGATGCCAAATGCATCTCAAGATAGATCTTATAACTTAAAGTACATAGTCTTAAGTGTGAAAAATGATGATTTGACTTGCAAAGGAGGACAAAACCTTTGTGAATTGAATGTGAAGCCCATAACAGTTATTTCAAATCAATATGAAAACATGATAAACAGCATGCCTAGTTGATACATGAGCTCTTGTATGGATTTATGTGGACAATATACTTGCAATCAGAACTTGTTCAGGTAATCAAATCAACAAAATAACTCATCAGGAAGAGGCTTAGTATTATAGTATGATCCCATCATATGTGTATATATATCTGCTCATTATCATACAGTTAAAAATCATGTTATTCCTCTTAAAGAAATTTATGATAAATGCTTAAGTTCACCATTAATCACAAATTTAGGGGGAGTAGAATACATGAAAAAGTGTCTCAATCAGCAGCAGCAATGTCTATATCATTATCAATTTGAAGGAATTGGAATCTGAGCATCATCTTAGCTTCTGGATACATGAAAATTTTAGTAAAAAATCATTTTAAACTTTCTTGTACTAAATTGCCATGTATACAAAGCCAACAAGGTCCTAAAGCAATAAATGGTTCTAACCAATGGAGTTGGGCCATACATACAACAATATTTCTCTGCATTGTGCTACTTTAAGCATCAGCAGAAGCTACAATGTGGAAATCAATCTTAAATGTTTATCCGTAGATTGGTAAACTACGGATGAATAAAGATCAACAAATGTAATTTAATGTTACAATTTCACATCATCAGCAGATGTTGTTGATCCGTAGATGTTCTGCGGAAGAATACATTGAGGATCCCACTTAATAAATGAGATAAATTAATTCTGCGGAAGAATACATTGAGGGTCCCACTTAATAAATGAGATAAATTAATGTGTCTGAGAGTATAAATAATGTGGTTTGACTTCTCAAATTCATTATTCGCTTTTTCAGCTCACTTTTCAGACCTAGAAAAACTCACTCAACAAATTTTTTCCCACTTCCTCAGCATTCAAATTTTACCAAATCAAAACCTTAAACAAACATATATATGTGTTCTTAATCCGCTGTTATTAAGGTAAAACATGTCGTAATATTCAAGAATGAACCATTTGATTCTTGTTTTATCTCACAACTGTTCGTATTCTCATATCAATAATGTGATTTTAACGAAGTCTTTTTCTTATGAACAGATGGATAATCGATTTGCGAGAGAACACAATGTGTGTGCCTTCTTAAACCCTGATGATCCTGTTTCAGAAGGGTGTCAAGAAATTATCAGATATCTAAGAAGATCGAGGCTGTTCTATGCCCTATCAGCAGAGCCTGTGATTTATCGATCACATATCACTGATTTCTGGAACTCTGCATATGTAGAAGAAGATGGTGAAGGTATTGTTGCTGATGTTAAAAATCGAAGGCTGAGAATCGATGAACAAACAATAAGAAGGGTTCTTGAATTGGGAGATGTTGAAGCCGGACACCCTGATGTGTTCGAAAACGAATACATAGAAAAAGTTTTTCTCATGATGGGGTATGATGGTGATTTTGAAAAGGGAGAAATCAAGAAAGGAAGACTCTGTAAGCCATACAGATTTCTGTGTCACACTTATCTGAAGTGCATTTCAAACAGAAAATCTGGGCTTGATAGATTTTCAAGACATATATCCTCTGGTATCATTGGTATTTTTGAGGGAAGAACCTACAATTACTCAAAGTACATCTTCAACTGTCTATGTGATCACATTAAAGTACAGAAGGCTGATAAGATGTATATGTTTCCAAGGTTTATTCAACTAATCATTAATGCGGATTTGCCTGGAACTTCTGTGGAGGGTGGTGTGTTTATTCAAGCACACCTTGGCAGATCTGTTCTGAACAAAATTTCTGGGAAATATGAAGGAGGTGATATGGACATGTTTGCACATGTGGTGGATGCTACTGCAAACATTCCTCAAGAGCTTGTGTGGGAAGGTGAACAAGAGAACTCTCCAACCAACTCTGTTCAAGACACTCACTCACCAGATACATCACCCATACATCAGCAATCTCCAGCCAGCCAAAACACAGAACCAATCTCACCTATCCACCATCAATCACCAAATCAACAACAAACACCCCAACCACAATCACCAGCCAGCCAAAACACAGAACCAATCTCTCCAAATCCAGAAAATTCAGCCACTGAGAGCATATACACTGGGGAGACAGAGTTAGCCTCACCAGCAAGTACAGTTAAACTGTCATCATCCAAAACTGAATCCCCTGTACTCTCAAATGAAACTGAACAAGTCTCTCCAGTCACTGATCATCAACAACAACAACAACCTCATCAAGAACTTGTAGATCAAGCCATTGAGCACAGTTCAAGCTCAGCAAGTGTTGATCCGGAAGAAGTTAAAGATGATGAGATTAATGCTCAACATCAGGAAGAAGAAGAAGAAGCAGACTATGTTGATATTATTGCCTACAATGAAGATGATCTAAGTGATAATGATATCCCTGTCAGCAAGAGTTATCTGGTTGCTGAGTATAACAAGCTAGTGCTGAAATCAAACAAAAGAAAGCAAAGAATACAGGAGCTGAAGGGAATGATAAGAGAAAAGGATGAAGAGTTGATGAGACAACAAGCTAGAATAAAAAGGCTGAGAGAAGATGCTCAATGCGATAAGGAAGTCATTGATGCTTTACTTGATAAGGAGGCTGAGCTTAAAGAGTCAGCAACAACTGAAAAGGAAGAAAAAGAAAGGATGATGATGAAGTTTGAACAAGCAAATAGCACTATGACTGCTCAGTCAAATGTGATAAAAAAGAAAAGAAGAAGAGATTGAGCAGCTGAAAATGAAGATCTGTACATTAGAATCTAATGCTAATGTTTCAACTGTTCAAACAAAACCATCTACTGAGGCATCAAAAGAGCTGATTATGTACTCAAGGAAGAGAAAGTATCTTGGTACTGCAGAGAAGAAGATGACTGTTGATGAAAGTTCTTCCAAGAAACAAAACCTCACTTCTCCTGAACACACACCTTCAGTAGATTTATCTACTGTGAAGTCTATCTCTCACCAGGATAATGATAGTGATGAAGAGTGGAAAGAGCTGATCAATGAAGACTCTCCACCAGAACAAGAAGTCTCAAAGACTGATGATCTTCTGACTACAAAAGACATATTAGAAGAGAGGCCTGAATCAACCATGTTCATGACACTTATAAACCATGGTTTCTCTTATGACATGGTTGAGAGGCTAAACATGGATGAGATGAAGAATCTGTTGAAAGAATTTGAGCTTGCATGCTTTATGATTCCAAATTGTGACTATGAAGCTTTCAGCACCTTTCAATCCATCCAGAAGACAAAGAAGGAGTTGGGACATTGTGACACAGCTAAGCTGAGCAAATACAACATGACTTGCTGGTTACAAGGCCATAATTACAAACCTCATGAGCCTAAGGGAAGATCAGTAGGAGAACTTAGAAGGATGATGGAGCATGTGATGAAAGTTGAGCTGGATACTGGTGTAAAATTCAGAACTGAAGCTCCACATCCATCTTATGAGCAACAAAGCAAACTTCCTGCTGAACCTGTTAGGACCTGGTATTTGAACGAAATACCGAGTGATTAGCGTGTAAACCAAACCAAATAGTGCGGAATCCTATTTGATTGGCGATCCAATCAGTGAGAACACACGAAGAATCAATAAAGTATTGAATCTAACGTTAGAAATCGATTGAGAATCGATCTAATGGTTCTATGAACTTGGAGAACGAATTGGGAGGCTTCTGGACGGCTAGGGTACGTCTGGAGTCGAAATAGAATGAATGCTTGCGTTTTCCACGAATTGGGTTGTATTATAGGTTAGTATTGTTTATTCGTGCGACTGGACCACAAGTATGGTTCAGTCGTGCGATTGAACCATGCGGTTGATTCATCCGCACGACTGAGTGTTCAGTCGTGCGACTGAGCCAATCTTATGTTACATCATACGACTGATCCAGTCTCCTGGTTCAGTCGTGCGACTGAGTCAATCGTATGAAGTTATTCATGCGTGTGGTCCATTCGCATGGGCCATTCGTATGAGAACTTCATTGTGTTAAGTTTGAATGTATTAATTAATATAACATTATGTGTAACAATTCAAACAACCACAAACCTAATTAACCAATTCAACATCGACTCATTAATGAAATATTAAACATTATCAATCACAAACAATCAATATCATTTCATTAATCATTTCACATTACATCAGAATCAGATAAACAAGATCTATTACATTCATATCCTGATCTAGGGACATACATGTATCAACAAACTCCCCCTTGGACCTAGATCTCTCTAATGTCTTGTTTTCTGCATCACCTCCTCATATTTCTTGTACTTGTCCTCTTTTGTGACTCCCGCGTGAATCTCAAACGCGAAGCAGAGTCTTATGACGTTCTAGAACTGGAGGGCTTGTACAATATCTTGCGTATCATAGAACAGTGGCCACTTGTATAGAGTATAGACATCATTAGCCGACAAGTTGGTAAGCCACATTGGGTCGAATACCCTGATAGTATCCATTTGGCCCTCTTTGTTTAGGACTATGACCGCTTCTCCTGTCCTTCAATCGTAGTACCACCACTTAAAGTGTGGAGTGAAGTCCTGTGGCATTTCCCTGAGTGGGATTCTTGACATTGTGCGCGGAGGACTCCACTTCAACACTATCTTTGGCTTTCCAGTAATAGCATCAACCTCAGACCTTCTGATATACCTTGTAGGCTGTTGGGGTCTGAAGTTAACCCACCTAGTGTGGTACTCCTTCTTAGGGCAGCCCTCAAACCATTTTTTCGGGTCAGCATATAAAAGCTTTAGTTTGGCCAGCTGGTTGAGCTCAAAACCTGGTAGAGTCTTCAGATCATGTGGGAATCTGAAGTACTCTATGCCCTTCTCCCTCTTAACTGCATATACGTTAAGGTCCTCAAAATACGCCCACGCTATGATCTTGCCAGACACCTTATGATGTTTCTTGACTCTGTAGAGTTTGGTGTAGGCATCCTGTTTAGGTGCAACGCGTTGGGCTCTAACTTCTTCAAAACCACGCAGCCCACTCAGCCTTTCGGATATCGACATCATCATTTGAGGCTTGGGCCGTTTCCTCTATCTTCTCTGACTCTTGCTCCATTTTGTCTAACACCTCAAAAGTATCGCTAACAAGGGATTCACCCAGATTGGGGACCACATTTCCCTCATTGTCAGCATACTGAGGGTAGTGCTCGGCAGTGACATCTTCAATCTCTATTTCATCAACATCGTTGAGCTCTTTGTCACTGGTCGAGTCGCACGTCGGAGCATCCTTCACAATCTCATCTGGATTGAGCTTGAAGATCTCTGCTAGTTGCTCGTTTGATAGGTCGTGAATTATTTCCCCTTCTTCATGGGTATAACTCACCGACCTCCTTACGATCCCTTGCAGATCAAGAATCATTGTTAGCTGAGTCTTGACCTGCTGAAGGGGAGCAACATCGAACTCATCCCTTTGCTAATTTGGATCTGTTTGATTTAAACATTCAACACATCAACCATTAGTAATTAATCAAAACAGAAATGCATTAAACTTAATATAAACATTGAATACAAAGGTTTAAATACATGATTCAGATACAAAAGTAATTAAATACATAAACATCTAATCTTTACTTTTGTCCTGGATCATCGGCTCGTCACTTGGTGGAGCAGAGGAGGAAGCTGGTTGCTCTTGTCTATTCTTGGATCTCCTCTCCTGACCTTGAGCAGAGGCCGATGCAGCTGCATCTCCTCCTTCTGCATCATCATCTTCATCCTTCTCCTCTGTCCTTTCTTCTTTAGTCCCCTCATCCTCCTCAGTCTCATCTTCATCATCCTCATCGTCATCCTCATCATCATCATCACCATCTCCGTCTCCCTCTTTGATCTTCAGGGGCTCCTCCTTAGAACCCTTTAGCTTTAACATGATTGTCTTCTTCGCCTCCTCCAACTCCTCTATCTTCTTGGTAGATGTGACACTTTGCTCCTGGAGTTGGGGCGATCTCATGGCCTGATCTGAGATCTGCTGAGACTGTGCAGCAGTAAGATCAGCCAGCTGGCGGATCTGAGCCGCCTTCTCCTCATCCGCAGCTAATAAACGCACCACCATCCGGTTAAGCGCAGATAGCTGTTCCTCTACCCCAATTGGAGGTAGAGGTGATCCATATGTATGTAGGGATGGGCTGAGGGTCCAGCTTGGTGGGAAGTGGTGGTGGTGGTGGCTGTAGTGAAGGTGGGTTGGGTCAATGAAATGGTGGAGGTGATGTGGGAGTGGAAGATATGGTAGTAGATGGCATCTGTACAGTGGTGGGAGGTGTGGAGGTAGTAATAGTAGCTGTGGTGGCTGTGGTGGTGGATGGTGTGGCTGTGGAGGTGGTAGTGGTGGTGGTAACGGTGGTGGCTGTGGTGGTAACAAAGGTCAATCGTCTCTTCTTCTTCTTTTGCCCGTAGGGCTGAGCCATCCTTTTCCTCCTCGTTCCCGTCGAGGTGGATGCTCCCCCTACAACACGGCTAGCTGACTCCGGTGCATAACTAGGATCAGCAGCTGTCTCTTCTGAATCTCTTGGGCGTTCACCAACCGCCCTTAGCCCATACTCTATGGGAACAACCTTGCTTCCCACAGTTCTTGTCAAGGGCTCCTCGTCCGATTCCTCTTCCTCCTTACCAGGAACAAAGTCCCGATGGAAACCAGCAGACTCGGCTATGTCACCAGCTGGGGCAGACCCTGGGGGTATAACATCTGAAGCTGTGCCCCTTGGTGGAGTAGGCATATCATCCCCAGCGTCCCCACTGTCGTCATCATCGGAATCATGCTCTGGGAGCAATATCCTCTCGTCGTCTGAATCACTATCATCATGACGCCACTTGCGTCTCCCCGGCGCCACATATCTCTCATTGGCCAAAAGGCCGATCAACCTCTTCACCTGGGGCTTTACCTGCTTGCCCCTATACACTCTCATACGACCCAAGGTCGTGTCATCCATAATCTCCAAGGCAACCGCATCATGGCTCTCCTTGGGAAGTGAAGGCAGCTTCTCGTTGAAGATTAGCTGAAGAAACCTGGGGTATATACAAAAACCCTCCTTCCCTTTGCCTCCAGGTTCTCAACCAGATATGAGAAGATCATACTCAAAAAGCTGAAAGGGTGGTTCAGCACCAGTGCCACGTAGGCATTCTGAATCTAGTCTGATAGGTCATCGAACCCACCCCTCCTCGAAGCAATACACTTCAGGATCACATGCGCCAAGTACTTGTACTGGGGGCACAGGTTGCTCTTGTTGAGCACACCTGAGTTTATGTCCCCAGCGTACTTGATCCTGAGAAAGCAGCCTCTAACAGTAAGTGGATGTAATCTGGTGGGGTGATCAGTATCGTCCCCAAACTCAAGAACTCTCTGGCTATCAGCAGCTGTAACCTCAATATCATGACCAAGAATGGATCTCCGTATACTGTAAGGCTCACGAGAACGATCAACGGAGGCATTCTCCCAGAATGCCTGGTGTAATGACCTGTAAGGCGTGCACGGTGTGGAAATCGCCTTATGTATCCGAGAGCGTCTAAGGAACGCAATAATCTCTGTGAACTCGGCCCCGTTCCGAGTCATATGATCCAAATGAGCACATATGTTGTGCTTTGGATTAATGGACCATCTATCAGCCATTTTCCTGAAACACAAGACACAGAACCATTAGTACATAATACATCACAATTCAGTTCTAAGTGTATAGTTTAACTTCATTCTGATTCATTCGTGCGAATGGATTGATGGGGTTTTAACATGTTTATCAAAGCTTCATACAACATGATTTATATGAAAACGCAGCGGAATAATATTTTGAAACATATTAAGATCTGATTATAAAACCCATTTTATAATAACCCCAAGCCATGGATCTTTATACATAATGCATACAAATGTAAAACAACAAAAACAAGGAACTACAACCTTTGTAGCTACTTAACCCGAGCTTTAAGATGAGAAGGATGGTGATGATCTTGAAGGCTAGATTCCAACAAGCAATCCTCAAGAAGATGATACCCCAAGCACGTGCAAAACACCTCTCTTTGCTAGGATCGAACACCAAGTTGTAGTCTCTCTTCCTTGTGAAGTTTTTCAGCCAAGAACCAAAACTTGAAGCTGAAAAAATCTTCTTCTCTTGTTCAAATCCGAAAATCTTGAAAGAGAGAGAGAGAGAGTTCTTGTGTAGGTTGAGTGTGTGTGTTAAAATGAATTGATTAGAAGCTAATGCATGTGCTTGGAACAATAAAAAGCATTCCCAAGACATACACCAAGGGGGCGGCCGAAATGGCTCCCCATCTTCTCACCAAAATTCAAATTAATCCTTTTTAAAGGAATACACTAGTAATCAACCCTTTTATAAAATTGAACCACTTTAATTTTATAACACAATACATATGTTATTTGTCATTCTTTAACTAATTTAAACAATGAACAAATAATCCCTCATGAACAAATTAATACATATAATAATGTTCATCTACAAAAGCAATAATTTAGAAAATCCAATTTTCTAAATTGGTGTCACTTATTATTTGTATGATCTTATCAACAAATAAATTTTCTTTCGGTGTTTGTTTGGCTTGTTATTGGGTATGACCCGACTTGGATCATATCACACTAGCCACATCAATTTTATATGTATCTTGGGCAGATCAAATCTTTCAATCTCCCACTTGCACAAGATTCATAGAAGATTGATGCAAGCAGCAAATAACGCCTAGCAACGGTTTGCTACCCCTAATGTATATGACTAAGTGCCATTCATTAACATCATCCTTTTCAAGTACCTTACTTGAATATGTTTTAGGTGAACTTATCATTTATCCTTTTCTTCAGATGTCATGTTAAATCCAAGAGACACAGAATTGTCATTCTCTGATGATTTAACTTTAATAGGCCTTAGACATCTAACTCTCAACGAATAAGAGGAACAAATCCCATCTTGACTACATACGTCTCTCACAATCACTTCGTATCATACCTGAACTCAGCCTTATGTACTGCCAATATTTCAGAACAGCAAAGAACTAAGTCAAAATACAATATTCGGTGAATATCAAGACCCAATATGTATCTCAGGTCTGAGGATACTATGATATTCGCCTTTACTCAATATTTCTTATGACTAATCACAAAGATTCCATGCAGAAATAATTGAGTGCGGGTCAGTCCAATATCTATATCCCATAGATATCAATGAACCTTGCTAGCAACCTCTTGCTCTATATTCATACCTTATGAATATCAACCAATCCAAGTTCATTATAGTCTTACATTCATAATTGTTCCCACAAGTATGATCGACTACGAACGTTTAGAATAACTTATTTATTCACGGATTTAAACATGCTAAAATAGAAGAACAAATGAATATTATAACCATGTAATTAAGTCAAATAACATAAGTTCCAATATTCAAATATAAAGTACAACATTAAACCCAGTCACTAGAATATCTAAGTCCCATGGCACAAGCATGACCTTCATGCTTTGCCTTTTCAAGGAGTTTTGTGAGTGGATCCGCAATGTTTTTATCAGTGTGGACTTTGCGAATACATATCTTTCCCTTTTCAACTTCATCCCTTATGTAGTTGAATCTCCGTTCAATGTGCCGAGTCTTTTGATGAGCACGAGGTTCCTTGATTTGAGCAATCGCACCTTCGTTGTCACAAAAGATCTCTAGGGGATCCTGAATGGAAGGGACTACCCCTAGATCGGCTATGAATTTCTTCAGCCATGCAGCTTCCTGTGCTGCCATTGAAGCGGCGACGTATTCTGACTCTGTAGTGGACAACGCTACGACTTCTTGCTTTGAGCTTTTCCAAGAAACAGCTCCCCCATTCAGAATAAAGATGTACCCTGATTGAGATCGTGAATCATCTCGATCGGTTTGGAAACTCGCATCCGTGTAACCTTTTACAACGAGTTCCTCTTCACCAGACCCGTAGATCAAGAACATGTCCTTAGTCCTCCTTAGGTATTTCAGAATGTTCTTGACAGCCATCCAATGACTATCACCAGGATTTTGCTGGTATCTACTTGTCATGCTTAAAGCGCATGACACGTCCGGTCTAGTGCATATCATTGCATACATGATGGATCCTATAGCAGCTGCATATGGGATTGCCTTCATCCTATTTTGCTCCTCCTTGGAGCTTGGACATTGAGTTGTACTCAATATTGTCCCTCTTTGAATAGGTACAGTACCTTTCTTAGAGTTTTCCATCTTGAACCTTTTCAAGATTTTGTCAATGTATGCACTTTGATTCAAACCAATCAGCCGCCTTGATCTATCCCTATAGATCTTTATTCCCAGAATATAGGCGGCTTCACCAAGATCCTTGATGGAAAAACAACTTCCAAGCCAGGTTTTTACACCTTCCATGGTTGGAATGTCATTTCCAAATAGTAGTATGTCATCAACATACAATACTAGGAAGGTTATTGTGCTCCCACTAGCCTTTTTATACACACAAGCCTCATCAGCGTTTTTGATGAAGCCAAATTTCTTTACTTCATCATCAAAACGGTGATTCCAACTTCTCGATGCTTGTTTCAATCCATAGATTGATTTCTTTAACTTGCATACTTTGTTAGGATGTTTTGGATCAACAAAACCTTCAGGCTGAACCATATAGACATCTTCCTCAAGATATCCATTTAGGAAAGCGGTTTTGACATCCATTTGCCAAATCTCATAATCATAATGAGCTGCTATGGCAAACAATATCCTTATAGACTTAAGCATTGCAACAGGTGAGAAGGTTTCATCATAATCAACCCCTTGAGTTTGAGTGAAACCCTTTGCTACAAGTCTAGCTTTGTAAGTATCCAAGTTTCCATGCATATCGGTTTTCTTCTTGAAAACCCACTTACTTCCAACTACTTTGGAATTATGAGGTGGTACAACAAGTTCCCAAACTTGATTGTCATACATGGATTGCATCTCAACGTTCATGGCCTCAAGCCATTTGTCACAATTCAAATTGGACACTGCATCATGATATGTGGTTGGTTCATCTGAATCTACCACATAGCATCCATCCATGAAAAATCCGTATCTTTCAGGTGGATTACTAGTTCTACCACTTCTGCGAACGTTTTGTGTGTATTGATCAACTGCTTGATCATCCTCAACATCCTCATGTTGAGTGCTAGTTTCAACCAAACGTGTATTAGGCTGTTGTTCTTGTTCCTCCTCAAGATCCACTGTTCTACTGCTAGCTCCTTCCATAAGGAACTTGGCTTCTAAGAACTCACCCTTTCTGGAAACAAATACTTTTTGTTCCAGTGGATCATAGAAATAATATCCCATAGAATCTCTAGGATATCCAATAAAGATACACTTGGTGGATCGGACTTCTAATTTGTTTGGGGTGGGAGTCTTAACATAAGCTTCACAACCCCAAACCCTTAAGTATGATAGGGATGGAACTCTTCCATGCCATATCTCAAAAGGTGTCCTTTCCACCTTCTTGGTTGGGGCCATATTCAGAATACGAGCCGCGGAGAGCAAAGCGAAACCCCAAAATGATAGAGGCAATGTGCTTCTAGCCATCATAGATCGGACCATATCCAATAAGGTTCGATTCCTCCTCTCAGACACACCATTATGTTGTGGTGTTCCAGGTGGAGTGAGTTGTGAGACAATCCCACAACTCCTAAGATGATCTTGAAAAACATCACTTAGGTATTCGCCACCTCTATCGGTGCGGAGAATTTTAATTGACCTGTTGAGTTGATTTTCTACTTCATTCTTGAAGATTTTGAACATTTCAAAAGCTTCATCTTTGTGCCTTAATAAGTATACATACCCATAGCGACTATAATCGTCGGTAAAGGTAATGAAGTATCTCTCACCATTCCTAGTCATTGGCTTAAAAGGACCACATACATCCGAATGTATGATACCTAATAAATCTTTTGCCCTTTCGTTAGTTCCACTAAAGGGTGCCTTAGTCATTTTACCTTGTAAACAAGATTCACATACATCAAATGAATCACATTCATTTGTTTTTAAAAGACCATTCTTTTGAAGTATTTGTATACGTTTCTTGTTTATATGACCAAGACGACAATGCCAAAGGTAGGTATCACTCAAATCCAATTTAAGTTTTTTGGTGGTTGCTTGGTATATTGAGCTATCATATGTTGCGTTTTCATGAACCAATTCATAAATACCATTACAAGGTATAGCTTTAAAATAAAATACATGATTTAAAGAAACATGAATATCATTGTCAACAAACTTGAAATCATAATCATATTGTCTTAAACGGGAAACATAAATTATGTTCCTAGTCAAACTAGGAGCATATAATACATTACTTAAAATAACTTCCAAACCATTTGGAAGTTTCAAAATGTAGTCTCCTTGGGCTTCCACATGAACCTTTGCACCATTGCCCATGAAGAGACTTATTTCCCCTTTCTCATAATGCTCATTTCTTTTGAACCCCTGCAACAAATTGCAAATGTGAGTTCCACATCCGGTATCTAATACCCATGTGTTAGAAGAAATAACATTTAATTCTATATGTATCATGTATATTATACCTGAGGTTTGCCCCGCATCCCTCTTTTCTCTCAACTCTTTGAGATAGACTGGACAATTTCTCATCCAATGCCCTATCTCACCACATTTGAAGCATGGGTCGTTTACAGCAACCTTTTGCTTCTTCTCCTTGGGCTTCGGAGGTTCCGCCCTAACAACCATCTTCCCCTTTCCTCCAACGTGCCCCTTTCCTTTGGCAACATTTGCCTTGGGAGGGGGTAGAGACCTCTTCCTTCTCCCACCTTCATTAATGGTGAGAACGGGTAAAACTCTTTTACCCATTCCCGCCTCAGCTGATTTGAGCATCGAATGAAGTTCATTTATGCTCTTGTCCCATCCGTTCATGTTGTAATTCATGACGAATGCCTCAAACTTTTTAGTTAGGCCATTAAGGATCAAATCCGTGGCCAACTCCTTTGAGACGGGACAGTTCAGCCTTTGAAGGCGGTCGATGTGGCTTTTCATCTTAAGAACATAAGATGAAACTGATTGGGATTCCTCCATCCGACATGCATGAAGCGCTCGAACCGTTTCGAAGCGCTCCACTCTAGCTTGTTGCTGGAACGTTTCCCGCAGCTGAGTGATCATGTCATAGGCTCCATGGAGCTCATACTCCTTTTGGAGTTCGGGTGTCATACTTGCTAACATTAAGCAAGAGACTTGGATGGAGTCTTCCGTATATCTAACCCAATCATTATAGGCCTCCACATCCTCCTCGTTAGGTTCATCGGGGATAGGATCATCAAGAATGTAGGCCCGCTTTTCTTGCTTGAGAACAATTCTCAAGTTGCGGTACCAATCCATGAAGTTGTTAGGTGTTAGACGATCCCTTTGAAGGATCGCCCTAAGAGATTGGTTGTTTTGGTTTGGTACATCGTTATTAGCGTTGGTGTGATCGGCCATCTACAAGATTTTACAAAGTTCCATTTTAGTAATCGTTGATATAATTATACATTTCATTTATTAATACCCTTTACGTCTCATAGACTATTAATAAAAAAAATATTTTTAGAATCCAACGTTATATTTAAATATTGGTTAGGTGACCTTTATCCCATTATTTAAATAAACAAGGTAGTCATAAATGACAATTGCAACCCATTGCAACTTCTAATGGTATGGGATCATTTAAACATCTTATGTTTATAACGGCATGTTTACCCCATCAACACCTTTTATAAAACACATTTTAGGTGATCCATTCAATATATTTTATAAATCAAGTCGTCCTACTTACACACACGTGTGAGTTTACCACATAAGTGGTTAGGTGACCTTTATCCCACAAACATGGCATTATCACCTCAAGTTACAAGTTCCCTCAAAGTGGTTAGGTGACCTTTATCCCACTAAGAGTTTGCAAGTAACCTAAGTGTTGTGTAAAAGGATGGTGTTTAACTTGTTTTTCAAAAGGGATTTATAATTTCACAATTCATGTTTTAGAAAAACCCATGTACTATATGATTGTATGCATTCAACCATATGGTACCTATTTGGTTCTTATAAATAAAACCCATTTTATTTTGCAAACCATTAACTCCTTTTATAGACCCATTCTATTTTGCTTAATGATTTGAGAATCAATTTCTTGTATTAGCTTGTTCTAGGTGATGTTTGTTAATGACATCCAAATATCCAAAACAAAACAACATCATAAGCATTCAACCAAGCATAACCAAACAATCCATATATGCATAACAAAGCATACTAAGTTGAGCACACTTGTTTAGCCAAAACAAGTGTGTCAAAAGGTCTTGTCCTAAGGGTTAAGAACATGACACATGGTTGACAAAAGGAACTCCCACTTGAATCCACATCTTCAAGCATCCTCTTTGTCCATCTTTTCTTCAAGTCTTGATCTTGAGCATCCTTACAAAATATGTATCCTAATACATTTTTCTAGTAAAGATAAACTCCTAATCTATTTATTACAAACCATATGAATGAATAGATTACAAAACAAGACTTAAAACAAAATAAATTATTACATGCCCAAATGAATACAACATGACAATCAATCATTCAATCCAAGTGGTCTAGGCTTTGTTATGCATAAACAACAACAATATATCCAAACATACATAAGAAGTCGATTTTTGGCAGCCCCTTAAAACCCATGTTTTTGGCCAACATAAACCAAGAACAAATGGGTTTAGTCCAAGCAAACAATAATCTTATAAACTAGAGTTTTAAAGATCCTAATATGCATAATATAGCATCTTTAAAACATCAAAAGGGGGCACCAAAATAGCCCTTTAAACCCACGGTTTGGGCTGTCCAAAAGAAAGCAAAGTGTAATACATGTATGCATATGTATAAGTGGCTCTTGATGCCATTGATGGGGTTTTAACATGTTTATCAAAGCTTCATACAACATGATTTATATGAAAACGCAGCGGAATAATATTTTGAAACATATTAAGATCTGATTATAAAACCCATTTTATAATAACCCCAAGCCATGGATCTTTATACATAATGCATACAAATGTAAAACAACAAAAACAAGGAACTACAACCTTTGTAGCTACTTAACCCGAGCTTTAAGATGAGAAGGATGGTGATGATCTTGAAGGCTAGATTCCAACAAGCAATCCTCAAGAAGATGATACCCCAAGCACGTGCAAAACACCTCTCTTTGCTAGGATCGAACACCAAGTTGTAGTCTCTCTTCCTTGTGAAGTTTTTCAGCCAAGAACCAAAACTTGAAGCTGAAAAAATCTTCTTCTCTTGTTCAAATCCGAAAATCTTGAAAGAGAGAGAGAGAGAGTTCTTGTGTAGGTTGAGTGTGTGTGTTAAAATGAATTGATTAGAAGCTAATGCATGTGCTTGGAACAATAAAAAGCATTCCCAAGACATACACCAAGGGGGCGGCCGAAATGGCTCCCCATCTTCTCACCAAAATTCAAATTAATCCTTTTTAAAGGAATACACTAGTAATCAACCCTTTTATAAAATTGAACCACTTTAATTTTATAACACAATACATATGTTATTTGTCATTCTTTAACTAATTTAAACAATGAACAAATAATCCCTCATGAACAAATTAATACATATAATAATGTTCATCTACAAAAGCAATAATTTAGAAAATCCAATTTTCTAAATTGGTGTCACTTATTATTTGTATGATCTTATCAACAAATAAATTTTCTTTCGGTGTTTGTTTGGCTTGTTATTGGGTATGACCCGACTTGGATCATATCACACTAGCCACATCAATTTTATATGTATCTTGGGCAGATCAAATCTTTCATGGATCATGCGACTGAAGTCAGTCGGTTGTCCTTTCATGCGACTGAGCTCATTCGGGTGAATGAGCCATGCGACTGAGTTCAATCTGCTGACTGAGTCTGCAATTGGTTCAGTCGGCCGACTGAGCTCATTCGCATGGTTCATTCGGCAGATTGACCCAATCGCAAGATTCAATCGTGCGATTGAAGTTCATCCGGACGACCAGTCGCCTGTCCCACTGTTCAGTCGCCTGTGGATCGAATCTTGACCAAAACAAGTGATTTCACATGGGTTACCGGTTTAATAGACTCGCCATCTTGTCACTAATAACCTATTAAACTTAATTTTAACATTTTGCTTATTTTAGGTTGGTTATTAGGTCATTTTTAGTCCGGTTCTTGTTTCACTCGAATTTCACAGAATTAGGGTTCCATTTCTTCTGATTTCATTGAGATATAACTTCAATCTACCTGTATAGACAACAGCGAACGTCAGAAGATCAATAATGATGTGAAAACAGGATCTAGAGAGATTTTGGCAGAGTAACGGTACGAAGAGCGACTTAGGAGCGATTGAGGGTGATGAGTGAAATGCGATCGACTGTGGCCCTTTAAATACTGAAGCTGAGTTCAATCGGCCGACTGGCCTCATTCGCTCAGTTCATTCGGGCGACTGAGGCTCAATCGTGTGATTGGCCCAGTCAGTCGCATTCAGTTGGCCGACTGAGGTTCAGTCGGTCGACTGACTCATTCGTGCTCTTTCATTCGCACCTTCAGTTAACCGACTGAGTCTCAGTCGGTCGACTGACTCATTCGCACCCTTCCATTTGGTCGAATGGATCAGTCTGATAAGCCATTCGGGTGAATGGCTCAATCTCATGTCCAGTCGTGCGAATGGGACCCATTCGCATGGTTGGTCCATACTTATGGTCCAATCGTACGAATGGGTTAGACTTATGAGATTTTCTGCCATTTTGAACATTTAACATTTAAAACCCTTTTCACTTTTGAAATTTGACATTATGAGCATTTGATCATCTCAGACATGATCATTTTAACATGAAAACCTTTTGATCACCTCAGACGTGATCCTTTTAAACAATTTAGTCACCTTAGACGTGACTCTTTTAAACACTTTGTCACCTCAGACGTGACTCTTTTAAACTTTGAAAACACATGTGGTCATCTCAGACATGACCCTTTTAGTGAATTGATCCCATACTGATTTTCATGATGTAGTCCGACAAACAAAACAAACTAAAATGACTAACTAAATTAGAAGATTAAACTAAAGTACAAAAATAAAACTTGTTTTTGGCTTTTTGTGAGAGATAAATCCTAAGATAGAAATCTACGGGATTTGGTTCCGGAATGGGCAGCTTCAACTTAGATTGACCACACCTGGACCAATTCAATTTTGGAATCATACAGGCAAGTCAAATCATTTGGGACTTGTTATCAAAACCTTTTGATGCTCAATTCTGGTTTTCATCCAGAGTCGTTAGCAAATTTAGGAAATCATACTGGAACTATTAGATTCCCACATTGATTTGAACTTTCAAGAATTGCAGCCACAATGATTGTCAATATGTTTGTCCTCTTAAATCCATACACAGACTTTTGACACAGACTGGTGATAGTTTTAGGTTTAATTATTTCAACTAACATTTGTGGATCCCACACTTATATGGTAATCAACATTCCTCAGGAGCTTTTGAGCGGTCTACGGGTATTATTACAAGAAGAGACTATTCTTAGAGCTTTCAAAGAGAAGCCAATCCTCAGGTCAGTGCCATCGCACAGCAGAGAGGCGGCAAACAACAATGAATTCTAGAATATCTAGGTTATGCTTATCCTCAGGTCAGTGCCATCGCACAGCAGAGAGGCACACAACCTATCTCCTTGTTAGAACAGCTTAATTTTATTTTGCACAAAATGCACCAACAACATAAGTCATTAGTTTGATAGCATTTGTCTTTCATTTTTTTTCGTGCTTATGGTCATCCGCACACATTCGTGGCGTTTACATGCTCATTACCCCTTATTGGAATATTGTTGATTGTGTTAACCAGTGATAAGATGGAAGTCCATAGTCAGTTGAACAACTTAGTTTGATCTTGAGATCACCAGTCAAGTCTAATAATCTATTGTGTTGGATCTACCGACATATCATTTGTGGTCTAGCAACCTCTAGGTCTACTCTCGTTGTGTTACCTTAATAGTTACCAGTTTTTCTGTCATATTCCCTTTTATATTGCTTAGACTACACAGACTTATACTTTGAATTTTTGCATCTTTTCTAAATTAAATTTTAAAGTCCCTCTTGATTTGTTCCTGTGTACTATCATTTTTCAAAGGGTTTGAATCGGTATCACAGATACGATCTACCTTATATCAGCTTTCCACTCCTTCTCCCTCGTTTTTTTTTAATGTTACTGGCTGACTTATTCTCCCCCTAAAATACTAAAATCATAACTGGTTTAATTATTTTAGGATTTTAATAAACAGCTAAATAACATGAGTTTAATTTAAACAGACTAAAATAAACAAAGAAAATAAAAAATAAAAAACAAAAAAGAAAAATTAACTAAACTACATCGGACTACACATGATCATCATCAGGAATAACATCACTTTTCTTTTTAACGCCGTTGACCTCTAACAAATATTGAAAACGTGGTTTATCAAAGGCTTTAGTATAGAGGTCAGCGCGTTGAAAATCAGTATTAATTTTTACCACATCAATTAAGTTCTTTTCAAAACAGTCTCTTATGAAATGGTATTTAATACCGATATGTTTGGTCTTTGGATGTTGGACCGGATTTTTAGTTACTGCAATTGCAGAAGAGTTATCAACAAAAATAGGAGTAGAAGAAAACTTTAAACCGTAATCCCGCATTTGCTGTTGAATCCAGATGATTTGTGAACAACAACTTGCAGCAGCAACGTATTCGGCTTCACAGGTTGACAAGGCAACCGATGTCTGCTTCTTACACTGCCAGGTAACTAATCTTCTCCCAAAGAATTGACACCCTGCTGATGTAGACTTGTAGTTCATCTTGCAGCCCCCGTAATCCGAGTCACTATACGCTGTGAGCTCAAAATCATAATCATGAGGATACCACAACCCAAGTGTGGGTGTACCCTTCAGATAACAAAATATCCTCTTGACCCCGATCAGATGGTTCACCTTAGGCTTAGCCTGATATCTTGAACATAAACATGTAGCATACATGATATCAGGTCTTGAGGCAGTGAGGTACATGAGGGATCCAATCATTCCTCGGTACATTGTGGCATCCACTAGATCTCCATTTTCATCAGGTGCTATATCATGATTAGTAGCAAGTGGAGTCCCAGCAGCAGAAGCATTCTCCATGTCAAACAGACTGAGAATGTCTCCCACATACTTGGTCTGATGTAGAAAGATCCCATTGGGTGTCTGATCCACCTGTAACCCGAGAAAGAACTTCATCTCCCCCATAGCACTCATCTCAAACTCTTTCTTCATCACTGCTTCAAGCTCTTTGCATAACTCTTCGTTCTTTGAACCGAAGATTATGTCATCGACATAGATCTCTACGAGCAGTAGGTCTCCATCTTTTTCTTTGATGAACAGCGTGCAGTCAGTGACTCCCCTGCGAAAGCCGTGTTTCACAAGATGAGTCGAGAGTTTCTCATACCAGGCTCTTGGAGCTTGATGAAGCTCGTATAAAGCCTTGTCGAGTTTGTAAACTCTATCCCGATGTAAGGATCTTCAAATCCCTCGGGTTGACTGACATAAACTATTTCTCTGATTTCCCCATGAAGGAATGCACTCTTCACATCTAATTGGTAGACTTTAATCTTCATGTACGATGCATAGGCAAGGAATATGCGAATGGCTTCCATCCTTGCCACTGGTGCAAACACTTCATTGTAGTCAATTCCCTCGACTTGGCGAAATCCCTGAACCACCAGTCGAGCCTTGTTTCTGATAATGACCCCTTGGTCATCCTTCTTGCATTTCAAGACCCATTTGGTGCCAATGACCTTAGCACCTTTAGGTCTATCTACCAGAGTCCATACACCTAACTTCTTGAACTGCAGAAGTTCTTCTTGCATGGCACTCACCCACGCCTCATCATTTAGTGCATCACTGACGTATTTTGGCTCAAACTGCGAGACAAAACACCGATAAGCACCATCATGAATATATCCTTTTTCCATAACAGAGGCATAATCAGCTGAGTATAGCTGATTTTGGGTTTGTACTCCTGATCTGACATCCCCAATGACATTGTCTAAAGGATGATAGACGTTTAGACGTGATCCTGGAGTAGTAGGAACAGCTACCTCAAAGCCAAGATTATAAACATTTGGTTCTGCATCTGAGGTAGTTGGAGTTTGAGGTTCCGAAGTCGAAGGTGCATCACTGTTTGATGCTTGTGGACTTTCAGGAACTGGAACCTGTTCCTCCTGACTGTTCTGATCATCTTCTTCAGCTTCATATTCAGAGGAGAAATCACTGTCGTCGACTACTCCCCCTGACTGAGTAGATGATTCTCCCTGTGAGCTAGATGATGTTGAATCATGAGATGGTGTATTCAAGATATCATACATCATCCGAGTAGCTAACTCATCATCCGAAGGAGAGATAGGGATGTTGAAGGACTTGAAGAATCCATCATAGTCGAAAAAGTAGGCGGGTCCTTTTCCAGTAGGTGGTGTGGTATATCTCTGAACGTCAACATTGCACCACACTTATACTAGACCCGTTGAGTTGTTGTAAACTCGCTTGTTCGGTATGTTGTATCCTAGGAAGATTCCTTCATCAGCCTTCTCGCTAAATTTACCTTCTTGTGTCTTTTTCAGAAGTGTGCACGGCGCGCCAAATGGTTCGAGATACTCCAAATTCGGTTTGCGTCTTTGTAGTAGCTCGTAACATCTCTTTCCGTGGCGCTTGACTATCAGAACTCGATTCAGTGTATAACATGCATTCGCCACTGCCTCATTCCAGAATTGGATAGGCAATTTCGAGTCTACCAGCATTGTCCGTGCTGTCTCTATCAAGCTTCTGTTCTTTCTCTCAGCAACACCATTCATCTGAGGCGTGTAGGCAGAAGTGAATTGATGCACAATTCCTTTTTCCTTGCAGTAAGCCTCCATCCACTTATTCTTGAATTCAGTCCCGTTGTCTGAGCGTACTTGTCTCACCTTCAGCTTGTAGAGAGTTTCCAGTGTGGTTACTATCTCCTTGAATGACTCAAATGTTTCTGATTTGGATTTCAGAAACATTACCCAAGAGAACCTTGAGTAGTCATCAGTAACCACAAAACAGTACAAGTCGCCTACAATGCTCTTTGTACTGACTGGACCAAACAGATCCATGTGAAGAAGTTCAAAAGGAAGTTCTATTGAATGAACTTTCTTTTCCTTATGAGACTTCTTCGTCTGTTTTCCTTTCTTGCAAGCTACACAAAAATCAGGAAGCTGGAAGTTCTTGACATTAACTCCTCTCACAAGATCCTTCTGGATCAAATGATTCATCTTCCTCTGATTAATGTGTCCCATTCTCCTATGCCAGGAGATGGAGTCTTTCTCAGTGGCTTTTGAGAGAAAGCACTGAACCTCCTGATCCGTTGTAGAAGCTGTTGACAGATCCAAAACATAGAGGTCTTTATATCTTGAAGCTGTCATCAGAACTTGGTCCTCCGGAATCACATAGTCTTTCTTTAGCACGTAACACTTCTTGTTGTCGAATATGACTTTGAATCCCTTATCACAGATTTGGGAAACAAAAAGTAAGTTATTTTGAAGTTGTTGAACGTAGTTCACCTTATCAAACTTAACTTTCTGATTTCCCACTTCTCCCTGAGCTGTGATATAGCCTCCCTTGTTTCCAGCAAACGAAACATGCCCTCCTTTTATTTGCTTGACGTTTGATAAAAGAGCCCTGTTTCCTGTCATGTGCCTGGATGCTCCGCTGTCTACAATCCACGTGTTAGTTTCAGCACTGTATCGAACACCCTGCACATACAATGTAAAGGATTAGCTTAGGTTAGGAACCCAAGCCTTTACTGGCTTGGGTTTCCCAGAGGCATCACACATCATGAATTCCACCCATTGACCCTTAGAAGATGAGGGTAGCTCAGGTTCCTTCTTGTCATCATTATCAGACACAGAGGATGACTTCTCTTTCCATAATCCAGATTTGTGCAAAGCCTGTTTGTGATAAACAGTCGACTGGCTAATGGGTTGAATTTTAGGTTCACTAGTTCTTCTAGGTGGAGTTAAGGAACTCCTCTTAGAAGACCTAGGTTTTGAGTCCTGAAGTTCAATCTTCTTCCTAGGTGTCTGATAGTAAGGACAATAGGAAGCAATGTGTCCACACTCTCCACAGTTGTAGCACGACCTGCTATCAACTTTATGATTAAACTTTCTTTGTGGAGATGTGTGTGACACTCTAGTAGCATCACTCAATTTAGATTTTGACTCTGGTTCTTTTGATGTTTTCTCTTGTTTAACAAAGTTAATTGTTTTAACATTTTTAACATCTTTTTCTTTTTGGTTAACTGGTTTTTGACTTGAAACTTGTGAAAGATTAACATTAGAAGTCTTTTTAGGTTATGATTTGACTCTGTTTGACCCTGACTTTATGTTAACTTTTTCAAATTCTTTTTCCAGATTAACACAAGGCATTTTACCCTTTGCCTTTGAAGTGGTCTCCTTTTGTTTGGTTCCAGATTCAATAGATGAACATGAGGAGTCTGGATCACTAACAAGAGGAGTAGACACCACATGATCCTTGATGGGATTATTATTAATTGGTCTACTCTTAGTGTTCATCAAGGTCTCAGGTGGTGGTGGAACCACTTTGTAACCCAAACCCTCCCCGTTGTTTCTTTCTCTCACTAAGTGTTGGACAATGTGTGATGAACTTGTCCACATGTGTAGTTTCTGTTTTAATGAGTTTACTTCTACTTCTAGAACTGCCTTTTGCTTCTTAGTGTCTTCTAGGGAGTTTAGATAGTACCTAATGTTATTAGCTTGGTTAAATGCAACTACTTTTAGTTTCCCTAAGCTGTTTAGTCAAAAGGTCTATCTTTTCTTTGTAACTATGCTCATTTTGTTTTAATACTCTATTAGCCTCAGTGCACAGTTGCAAATCTTTTACTAAGTTATCATTATGATCTAATAACCTAGCAAATTTCTCATCTATGCTATTTCTAAAAGTATCACAATCAGAACAAGCATGATTATTGAACATTTGGTCAGTGGTACTTATCTGAGGAGGTTCAGAAGAGTTAGCCATCAAAGCAGCATCAGATGTCTCTGGTTCTTGTGATTCTGACTTTGCTGTAGAAGTCCTTTCTTCAGGCTTGTAGCTGACCTCAGTTGCAGTTGCTTCTTCACTATTTGACATCGCTATCTCAACTGTTATATCTCCTTCACTCGCGGAATCATCGTCTATGTCTTCTACACTTGCAATGTTTGATTCCCCTGGAGAGACAAACCTAAAGCTCCAGTCCTGTCCTTCATCATCATGAGCAGTCAAGGCTTTTGGATCCTTGCTTGATAAAGTAGAACTAGTAGCTTGTTTGTCTTGACGAGTGAAGGATGAAAATGGGTTCCCGTTACCCGTCTTCTTTGGCTTAACACATTCTCTCTTGAAGTGCCCCTTCTCTCCACAGTTAAAGCAGGTCACTTTACTCTTGTCAAAGCCAAATGTGGTATCCTTAGTAGCTACCAAGTTCTGTCCGGTCTTTTTCACAAACTTCTTTGCCCTCCGAACAACACTAGCTAAGGCCCACATAATGTCCATCCTCTCAAGATCCATTTCATCTACTTGCTCATAGTCCTCATCTGCCAGATGGCAGTTTCCAATCTTTCCAGCAACAAGTCCATCATAAGAATGAACCACTGCAGCCAAAAGATCCATGTGCTCTCTAGCTACTTCCACAGTTACATTTCCGAGGTTCTCGGTCTTCAGTCTAGTAGCATTTGCTTCAGATCCAATGTAGTGGGTACCAGAAGACCCTGACGTATCTGATCCTGAAGGAGAAGCATGTGAAGGACCCGATGAGCTAGACACAAATGCAGTCTGGAGAGGTGCTCCAGATGTCTTAGCTTGAGGCGTGGCATTGTACAAAGCTGGATTCTGAGTGTACGAAGACTTCTGAGCTCTGTACTTCATCCTGAGTGTTTCCTCTCGCAGCTTTAGAATGAAGTCATTTATATCCAGCTTTGCCAGCATTTCATTCTGTCTCAGGTTAGACACGAATGAAGCCCACTTTTCCGGCAATCCGTCTGCAAAGTTAGTAACTTTTTCTTCCATGGTAGTAGCAACCCCATGTGTATGCCGTTCACTCATCAGATGGTAGAATCTATCTATAACATTGTCCAAACTCTCGTTTCCCATCGATGAGAAGTTATCAAATTCCTTCTTTAACTCCTTAGCCTTGATTGCCTTCAGCGAAGCATTCCCGTCGTACCTCTTTTCCAGCTCATCCCATAGTTTCTTGGACTGCTTATTCTCTGAGTACTGGTGGAAAATGTCTTTAGGGATAGACTGTGTGATCAATGCATAGACTCTCTTCTCTGTATTATACTTAACCTTCTGCGCGTCTGTCATCCCTCCTAAGGTAAGCTTTACTCCATCGGCTCCCACCGGCGTACTATACCCAATCTTAATAGCTTCCCACAGATTTGGATCCACTCCATTGAGGTAGATCTCAAAACGTTGTTTTCAGTGGGGAAACTCATCTAACGTTAAGAGCTTTGGTGGTTTATTATGATTACCCACCTCACTCTCAAGTAACAGCAGGTTCTGGATCCTTGAGTCCTTTCCAGCAGTAAAGGCTGACATTTGATCTTCCATGTCGAATAACTTTAAGTCTACTAAAACAAACTGTCAACTGGTGCGACTGAAGGATGCGATTGGGCTATCCGTGCGAATGAACTATGCGACTGGTTCAATCGTGCGGCTGAACTAAGCGATTGGTTCAGTCGTGCGAATGAAGCTGATGCGTATGACCACTGCGAACGAATGGTTCAATCGTACGAATGGAGATGCGACTAGGTCCAATCGTGCGTCTGGGCAATGCGAATGGAGTCCAGTCGTGCGAATGGCTCACTCGTGCGATTGAAGCTGCTGTTTTGCGAAAATTTCTAGGTTAAACGTGTTTTAGCCGTAAAAATTCGAAATTTTCAAAACTCTAATCGCCTAAGTCCGTAGAAACTAAACTTTGATGAGCAGGGAACGTCCAAGATCACTTTTGACACAAAAGATTGCGTTTTTGATGTAAAAACACAAACTTTTTATCAATCTTGATTGAATCACACGTAATCAAGAGCCAAAGCTCTGATACCACTTGTTAGGACCTGGTATTTGAACGAAATACCGAGTGATTAGCGTGTAAACCAAACCAAATAGTGCGGAATCCTATTTGATTGGCGATCCAATCAGTGAGAACACACGAAGAATCAATAAAGTATTGAATCTAACATTAGAAATCGATTGAGAATCGATCTAATGTGTTCTATGAACTTGAAGAACGAATTGGGAGGCTTCTGGACGGCTAGGGTACGTCTGGAGTCGAAATAGAATGAATGCTTGCGTTTCTCCACGAATTGGGTTGTATTTATAGGTTAGTATTGTTCATTCGTGCGACTGGACCATAAGTATGGTTCAGTCGTGCGATTGAACCATGCGGTTGATTCATCCGCACAACTGAGTGTTCAGTCGTGCGACTGAGCCAATCTTATGTTACAATCATACGACTGATCCAGTCTCCTGGTTCAGTCGTGCGACTGAGTCAATCGTATGAAGTTATTCATGCGTGTGGTCCATTCGCATGGGCCATTCGCATGAGAACTTCATTGTGTTAAGTTTGAATGTATTAATTAATATAACATTGTGTGTAACAATTCAAACAACCACAAACCTAATTAACCAATTCAACATCGATTCATTAATGAAATATTAAACATTATCAATCACAAACAATCAATATCATTTCATTAATCATTTCACATTACATCAGAATCAGATAAACAAGATCTATTACATTCATATCCTGATCTAGGGACATACATGTATCAACAGAACCTATAACAGTTGAATCTAAAGATCAGCACAAACGGAAGGACAAATTGATCAGAGAGCCAAGAGAAGTAATACCGGGTAAAGTATGGCCACTTGGGACTACAGTGAGGGAGATAACTGCACAGAAGTCCACTCTGATACAACTAATAGACCACCTCAAAACTCCCAGTTCGGTGGAAGAGAATAGGATCATGGTCTGGAAATATGATCCAGACTGGGATTGTGCCAGACTGGAAATATGATACAACACACGCAGACTGACACACGTACTAGATCTTATGTAGATCCAAGTACAAGACATTGTCGCCATTAAAGATGATGTTTTAAGTAAAAGTATCGTTGTTTATTGAAGAAACATTGAATATGTGTCAATAGTTATAAGTCGATTTGGTCGTTGTAAAGGGTTAGTTCAATTTGTTCAAAATAGTTTCTGTGCCCTTTCTCACGTTGACTTTAATCTTTGTGGCCGGACAATGGCATTATTGTGTTAGTGTTACCTCGACACCGCACGACATACTCACGCCACGCACAAGGGGTCAGACACAACAATTTCAGTCGCATAACAAGGTCAGACGCACGACTCAACCTCCATTCGTGCGAATCAACCCTCAATCGTGCGAATCAGCTTCATTCGTACGATTGAGCCTTCATTCGTATGATTGGCCTTCAGTCGTACCACACAACACCCAATCGCACGACTCAACTTCCATGCACACGAATCAACCTTCAATCGTGTGAATTAGCTACTTTCGTACGATTGAACATTCATTCGTGCGATTGGACTCCTGTCGTGCGAATCACATTCAGTCGCACACATTCAGTCGGTCACCTGACTCAATCGCACACAATCACTCAATCGCATGACTCATTCGCATACACTCAATCGCACGCATGACTCAATCGCACACAGACACTCAGTCGCACAACTCAGTCGCACGACATGCCTAGTCGCACAACTCAGTCGCGCGATTGACTCAAACGCATGATCCAGTCGCACGACCCACTCAGTCGCACGGCTCAATCGCATGGATGACCCAGTCGCCTGATCTGCAGAATCGCGACTGTGGTCGGGAGGAGCAGCCCCCGAGCTGCTCTAAACACGGGTTTTACACCACAAGGACCTCCAGAAACACACAACAAACATACACAAGCATGAAACACAAGCAAAGAGACCTCACACGCACCCATACGACCTTGTGTGTTCGGGTTGAACCCGAACACCCGAAACCCTAGTTTGGACAGCCGTGAAATGGCTAGAAAACGGACAACCAAAGACAACTACCTGCTAGAAAGAAGTAATCTAGGCTGTAGACGATGTCAAGACGAAGAAAACGAGACCTCTCGGGTTGGATTTGGTGCAAGAATGGTGATTTTGTGTGTGGAGGAGATGAGGATGAAGAAGATGGTGAAATGGGTTTTCTAGGGCTGATAAGGGGGTATTTATACCCAGCCCAAGTTTGCAAAATTACAAGTTTAGTCCCTGCACTTAACCCCCGAGTTTTCCCAAATTTTGTTCGGTTGAAAAACGACTTTGTTAGGTGTTTTATATTAATTGTAAAAGTTCATTTAATGTTATTATGACTTAAGAAATAGTTATGTTAAAACATTTATTATATTTATAAAATGATATATTTAACGTTTTCAAAAGTGAAAGTTTTAAAGGTCTTTTTAAGGTCATCACATGGTTATAACGAATGCACACACAACGATAATATTGCACACATGATATCCACATAAAGAGTCAAATAAAGATGAGGAATGACCAAACATAGAATAGATAACGGACAATCACGTTAATTGACGGACCTTAAAGTGACGGATGTCACAGTATCCCCCAGTTGAGAGAATTTCGTCCCGAAATTCAGCTGGAGTTAGGTCCAAGAGTGTCATCCTCGAAAAGATGTGGATATTTGAGTTTCATCTGATCTTCACGTTCCCATGTAAACTCTGGCCCTCGTTTTGAATTCCACCTTACGCGAACAATAGGTATCCTACTGCGCTTCAGTTGCTTGACCTTTCGATCCATGATCTCAATGGGTTCCTCAACAAAATGAAGCTTGTCGTCAATCTTGATTTCCTCGATTGGCATGTGAAGGGATTCATCGGCCAAACACTTCTTGAGGTTGGACACGTGAAATGTATCATGCACACCGCTAAGCTCTTGTGGCAACCTTAACCGGTAAGCCACTGGACCGATCCTTTCACTGATCTGGGTCCAACGTATCTTGGGGCTAACTTCCCTTTCTTTCCGAATCGAACGACTCCTTTCCAAGGGGAGACTTTGAGTAACACACGATCCCGAACATTGAATTCTAGAGGCTTCCGACGATTGTCGGCATAGCTCTTTTGACGATCTCGCGCGGCTTTGAGTCGATCTTTGATTTGGAAAATCTTGTCTGTTGTTTCTTGGATGATCTCTGGGCCTGTCAGCTGACTTTCACCAATTTCGGCCCAACAAACGGGAGATCTGCATTTCCTTCCATACAACGCCTCAAATGGAGCACATCCAATGCTTGTATGATAGCTGTTGTTGTAAGAGAACTCAATCAACGGTAAATGAGCATCCCAGCTACCTCCAAAATCGATTACACACGCTCGCAGCATGTCTTCTAGCGTTTGCATAGTGCGTTCACTTTGGCCATCTGTTTGAGGGTGATAGGCTGTACTCATGTCTAACCGAGTGCCCATCGCTTTCTGTAATGTCTGCCAAAAACGTGAAGTGAATCTGCTATCACGGTCGGATATGATTGACACCGGCACCCCGTGCCGTGTCACGACCTCTTTGATGTACAATCTCGCCAACTTATCCATCTTGTAATCTTCTCGGATAGGCAAGAAATGTGCTGACTTCGTCATTCGATCAATAATGACCCATATCGAGTCATGACCGCTGTTTGTTCTAGGGAGTTTGGTGATGAAATCCATAGCTATGTTCTCCCATTTCCACTCAGGAATTGCAGGTTGCTGTAATAATCCCAATGGCTTTTGATGTTCAGCTTTGACTTTCGAACACGTCAAGCATTGGCTGACGTATAAGGCAATGTCTTTCTTCATGCCTGGCCACCAGTATAGATCCTTAAGATCATGATACATCTTGTCTGCACCAGGATGAATAGAATATCGCGTCTTGTGGGCTTCATCCATGACTAAGGTTCGAACACCTCCCCATTTGGGTACCCATATGCGATCCATGAAGTACTGAATACCGTCATCCTTGCGAATCATCTGTTTATCTAACCCCCGGAACTCTTCTCCCGCAAGGTTTTCTTCTTTTAATGCCTCACTCTGTGCAATTTGAATCTGAGCTTTCAAGTTGGTTTGGATGGTCAATCCCAACGCTCGTGCACGTAGTGGTTTCACACGTTCTTTACGGCTTAAGGCATCAGCCACCACGTTAGCTTTCCCCGGATGATACCGGATCTCACAATCGTAGTCGCTAAGAAGCTCTACCCAACGTCGTTGGCGCATGTTGAGTTCCTTCTGATCCAGAATATGTTGAAGGCTCTTATGATCAGTGAAGATGATGCATTTGGTTCCATACAGGTAATGCCTCCAAATTTTGAGTGCAAATACTACAGCGCCCAACTCAAGATCATGAGTGGTGTAGTTCTTTTCGTGCACTTTAAGTTGTAACATTTCGTATTTTCGTTAAATTAAGAGTTGACTTTATTTATTCTTACAAGGGTTATTGTGGAATTCATGTGTTACTTATGCTCATTCTTTTAATTATCATTAAGTTTTAATGTATGAAAATTAAAATGACGTTAATTATACTAATACTAATAGTAGTAACATGAACAAAAGGTTATAATAATGATAATAATACTAATAATTATAATAATGGTAATAATAAATAATAATAATAAACAATAATAATAAAAATAATAATCATAATAGTAATAGTAATAATAAAAACTATTAACTTAAAAGTGTTTAAAATTTATTTAAGTTGAGGGGTCTTAATGTCAATTTATAAACTTTAAATTGAAGTTTTAGCTTAAAATAATAGAAATATAAAGTGGAGGGACTATATGTGTAAAATTTAATAAAATCCCAAACCACCCGCCCATCAACCCCGTTTTTCCGGCGAACTCGCCGGCCGGCCTCCGGCCAAGTCCGGCGACGCCCCAAAACGTCTCCAAACCCTTCGATTTCAACCCCAAAACGTTCCAAATCTTTTCGTGTACGTAATTCGAAACTGAATTCAGCAATTAATCACCTTAAAGACGTCGGTTATTGATCATAATCGAGGCATAACCGATGCCTTAAACACCTTAATCATCCGAGCACTAAACACCCATAATAATCAAAATTGATTCAACGTACACAAACGTCTATCTATCCTTACTCGAATACAATCATCAATTTCATCTGAAATAAGCATAAACGTTTCGTTCGATTCTCTTGTTTGTCACGACCTGCAACTTACTCGAACACTACCTTCTGGACTTCAAAACCTGAGATTGTTTGAGGGCTTTGATTTGTGTATGTTTCGCGAAGCTCCACACGAAGTTAATTGGATTATTATCATCAATTGACCAACGATCGGGTTCTACGAGGTCGCGGCTTGTTCATAAACCGTTCTCATCAATCGAATCTTTGATCCGGGTAATTAAACGCAACTACGTACTCGATTTAATATGGTGAACAAAAGCCCCATGGTTAATTGGCTTTACAACATCGATTGCTACACCAATTTGATAGATTTCGTTCTAGGGTTCTTAAGGATTTGGGGGTTTCTATTTACTTTCGTATATAATATTTAAAAAGCGAATATCATCGCGGCTGGAAGCCTTAGTATACTGGTTACACTCTTGCATTCTAAGTTTGAGGTCCCGGGTTCGAACCCGGGGACCCTCAAACTATTTTTTTTGGCCTTTTCTGGCCTTTAAAAATCTGTAAAATTCTAATAAAATATTTAAAATTATTTTATCAACTTTATTTTTTTTAAAATCACTTTATCAATTCCCGTAAATAGTTTTAATATTATATAAAATAAGGATTATATTTAGTTTATTAGAAAGAAAAGACTTTAAATAATGATTTAAATCATTAAAAATTATTATTGGTTCGAACGTTATTGTTTAAAATGAGAATTTTACAAATAATATATAAATTTACACTTTACGCTTTTGTTAATTATATCAAACGATTCCAATTTGTTTCTTTACCATGAATTATTAAATTGATGTGATTCTTTTTCATTAATATAGAAACAAAGGTATTTTCATTATCAACTCTTCAAAAAGAACCCCAAATTTCCCCTTAAAACCCTAGATCATGTTTAAACGTTAAATCTTGCTATTAAGAACTTAAACTTGTAATATCTATATATTTAGGTACC
Source organism: Flaveria ramosissima (assembly GCA_025215565.1). Lineage (NCBI taxonomy): Eukaryota > Viridiplantae > Streptophyta > Magnoliopsida > Asterales > Asteraceae > Flaveria > Flaveria ramosissima. The sequence continues at coordinate 59,850,662 of CM046046.1, forward strand.
TTGTGAGGAATTACGTTGAAACGACGTTTATTATTTTTTCTTCAATCATATACTTATTGATCATGTGAGTTTTCCTTGTCCCCTTTTTACAATTTCACACTTATTTGGGGTGAAACATGATGCTTATATTACATACACATCTGAACATTTGAGACTTGTTATGCACATGCAATTCTACTTATTTTTAGTCATGGTTATTTGTGTTTCGTAAGTGTTTATATGAGATACATAGTTTGTTTACAATCATTAACTATTGCTAGCCTGGCGACGTCTTAGATCTTTGGGCCTGACAAGCCTATTTGGTGCTAAAGTCGAGGTATTGCCGACTCCTAGGGGCCGTACGCTTGTGCACTAGGGAACCAAATACACTTAGCCAATCTTATATACTTGTAATCAAGTCGAGGTTTGGTTGTAACGATATGTGTTCTATAACCTTACTAGCTTATAATCCATGACATGAATTGCTACTTGTAATCTTATTATGTATGAAAACTTGGAAACTCACCAACTATTTTTAGTTGACTCTTTATTTTCATCATGTTTCAGGAAATCCCCAAGTTTAAAGTGGACATTTGAAGCTTGCAATAAAACTAGGATTTGGACCTAGTTAAATAAACAAAAACATTATGTTATATTTGAGTTATGTTGAACTTATTTCTTTTTGTGACTTATGGTTGTATTTCAATTTAATGCTTATGATAATAACATTTTCAATTTAAATATAGCGTTATGTGGCTGTGAACAATCTTAACCCTCACACCTCGACGTTTCCGCCGTCAAGGTTGGGGTGTGACAGATTGGTATCAGAGCCCATAACTATAGGGATTTAGGTTATTAGAAATGGTGACCTAGACTATAGCTTATGCATGAACCTCTTAGAATAATATTTATATTCTTGGTAATATATATATTGTTACATGCTACATAATGCTATACTTTACTTATGTGCAACTTGATGCCTTAGCATAGGTTTGCCTTGTAATTGTTTAAACTTAGTTACTCGTCTCCCTAAACTTACCTTTTGACACTTTGACTCTCCCCGAAAAATGAAACTTCTTAATCTTATTCTCGTCGACACGTGGAATTGTATACTTATGCTTATGACTTTGATCCTTAGACTTATGTCTAATCTATGTAAAATCTCATCAAGGTTTTGATTTCATGAACCTAAGATATTTGTGTGACACATAGACACCTGTATTCTGGATTTCCTGGCAAAAGGCCCTCGGGCTAAGGCAAGCATATCGCATAAATCCTACGGGACTAGTTATGCTTACCTGGGGATTTCTGGGATGAGTGATAAACTATGGTCTACATACACAAATTTCTAAGGCAAGTGGGTCAACTTACCTTGACGTGTCAACGTTTCCAAATGGTAATGTGTTACCAAATGGAACCATTCCATGTGCCTTACAACTATTGCCTTATCCTTGTTGAACTATGACCCTTGTTTTTCCAATTCTCGTATCTAACTCATTTTGTATATTCCAGCATGTCCCGTCATCATGGAAAGCGTGGAAGTTCCGATCGTAAACTAGCCGCCATGATTGCTCGTCAAATGGCTGCTGTCATCCCGACCATGGTTGCTGAACTTAATAGCACCTTACTGACCAATGGTAGCAACAATGGTAATGGTCATGGAGAGAACAGCAACAACCAAAATGGGAACAACCAAAACGGGAACAATCGAACTTGCACCTTCAAACACTTTAGTTCTTGCAAGCCCACTAGTTTTAGTGGCAAGGAAGGAGCCACTGGTCTTCTTGAGTGGTTCGAAAGCATGGAGAATACCTTTATCAATTGTGAGTGTCCCGAGGCACTCAAGGTTCGTTATGCTACTAGTGTGCTCCAACAAAGGGCACTTACCTGGTGGAATAGCGAGAAGAGAAACCGTGGACCCGAAGCTGTGCAAGCACTTACCTGGGAGGAGTTCAAGAACATCGCTATCGCGAAGTTCTGCCCACGAAGTGAGTTGCAAAAGTTGGAGGAAGAATTCTGGAACTTGAAGCAAAATGATGGTGATCATTTGGCCTACTCAACTAGGCATCATGAGTTGAGTTTACTGCTGCCTCACATGGTCGACACTGTCCCCCGCAACATCGAGAAGTTCATTAAGGGTGTACCACCCCAAATACATGATGCTGTGGTGGGTAGCCGACCCACAACTTTGGAAGAAGCCATTACTATCACCGCTCAACTCACCGAGAATCATATACGAGCGGGCACCATGTCTGTAAAGGGTGCAAAGAAGGTAGAGAAGACGGCTACTGAAACTGTTAAGGAGACCAAAGCTGAACCGTCTTACAACAACAACAACAACAACAACAAGAAGCGCAAGTTCACACCGGCGCGCAACTATGCTGTAGCTGCACCTAAACAACCTCAACGACAACTTGTACCTGCGGCTGCACCTGTGGCACAAGTGCCTGGGGCTAGGGCTTATGCTGGTCCCCAGCCTATGTGCAACATTTGTAGGTACCATCACCCGGGAAATCAACCATGCCGTATTTGTACCTTATGCGGTAAATATGGTCACTTGGTGGCGACTTGTCACCGTGCACCTAACAACAACGCCGCCGTGGTCACAAATCGTGTTTGCTACAACTGTGGGGAACCTGGTCATTTCCGCCCACAATGCCCCCGTCTTGTGGGTAATGTTTCACAAGCCCGTGGACGTGCTTTCAACATCAACGTGAATCAAGCACAAGCAAACAATGATGTGGTGAATGGTATGTTCACTTACCTTTAACTTTTGTGATCTAATCCTTTTCATGTGTTGCCTATGTCGTTAAATACCCTTAAAATTGAACAGGTATGTTCCTTATTAATAAAACTTATGCCTATGTCCTATTTGATTCTGGAGCCGATAAGAGTTTTGTTTCGTTAGAGTTTGAACCCATACTTGCTAAGCCACATACGAAACTAGGAAGACCTCTTACCGTTGAAGTTGCCGATGGAGAACCGATCACCGTTGATGTCATTATTCGTGATTGCATCTTAAGTCTTGACACACATGATTTTCTTATCGATCTTATTCCTATGAAACTTGGAAGTTTCGACGTCATCATTGGTATGGATTGGTTAGCCAAACACCATGCCGAGATCATTTGTTTCGAGAAGTGCATTCGCATACCATTACCCTCTGGAGATACTTTGAAAGTGTTCGGTGAGAAATCTTCCAAAGGGCTTAAACTCATGTCTTGCACTCAAGCCCGAAAGTGCTTAAGCAAGAAGTATATGGCCTTCTTGGCTTACGTGGTCAACACGAAAGTCAAAGGGAAAGAACTTAAGGATGTCCCTATTGTACGAGACTTTCCTGAAGTATTCCCCGATGACCTTAGTGGTTTACCTCCCGTGCGTGAAGTCGAGTTTAAAATTGACTTGATACCGGGAGCAAACCCCGTGGCTAAGTCACCATATCGACTTGCACCATCGGAAATGCAAGAACTCTCTAGTCAACTTCAAGAGTTATCCGAGAAGGGCTTCATCCGTCCAAGTTCTTCGCCTTGGGGTGCACCTGTTCTATTCGTGAAGAAGAAAGATGGAACGTTTCGTATGTGCATCGATTATCGTGAGCTTAACAAGCTTACCATCAAGAACCGTTATCCTCTTCCTCGTATCGATGATTTGTTTGACCAACTTCAAGGAGCTGCTATTTTCTCGAAGATCGACTTACGTTCTGGCTATCATCAATTACGAGTCCATGATGATGATATCCCAAAGACCGCTTTTCGTACTCGTTATGGGCACTACGAGTTTATGGTGATGCCTTTTGGTTTAACCAATGCTCCTGCTGTCTTCATGGATCTCATGAACCGAGTATGCAAGCCTTATCTAGACAAGTTTGTGATCGTCTTCATTGACGACATACTTATCTATTCCAAGTCCAATACCGTCATGAACTGCATTTGAGATTGGTTCTTGAGTTGTTAAAGAAAGAGCAATTGTACGCGAAGTTCTCGAAGTGTGATTTCTGGCTCGAGGAAGTTCAATTTCTAGGACACGTGGTGAATAGCCAAGGAATTCACGTTGATCCTGCAAAGGTGGAAGCTGTGAAGAATTGGTGTGTTCCTACAACTCCTACCGAAGTTCGTTCTTTTCTTGGTCTTGCTGGTTATTATCGGCGATTCATTGCCAACTTCTCGAGGATCGCGAAACCGCTCACTACTTTGACACAAAAGAATAAACCATTCGAGTGGGGTCCCGAGCAAGAAGAAGCTTTTGAAGCGTTAAAGCAAAAGTTGTGCAATGCTCCTATCTTGACCTTACCCGATGGAAACGACGATTTCACCGTGTATTGTGATGCATCTAAACAAGGCCTTGGTTGTGTTCTCATGCAACGAGGGAAGGTTATAGCTTATGCATCGAGACAATTGAAGGTTCACGAGGTGAATTATACAACACACGATCTCGAGCTTGGTGCTGTTGTCTTTGCTTTGAAGATTTGGAGACACTACTTGTATGGTACGCAATGTATAGTCTACACCGATCACAAAAGCCTTCAACACGTTTTCAATCAAAAAGACCTCAATATGAGACAACGTCGTTGGGTGGAGTTGATTAGTGATTATGATTGTGACATTCGTTACCATCCTGGTAAAGCAAACGTTGTAGCCGACGCTCTAAGCCGAAAGATTCACAACAAGATGATCTCATTCCAAGAAATTCGCGATCGACGACAATGGTTTGACACTTTGGGTGAGTTCGATACTGAGATCCGACTAGATGTCAACGAGACCACTGTACTGCTACAAAACCTGAGAATAGATAGTGACATCGAGTCTAGCATCCTGGAGGCTCAACAAATGGTACAACGAGAAGGAAGAATGAAGGATGAATTGGAGCATAATCTTCTAACCCGATTGGAAACGAAACCCAATGGGTTGATGTACTTCGCCAATCGAATTTGGATTCCAAATCACGATAACCTCCGTACCTTCATCATGAACGAAGCTCATCAAAGTCGTTATTCTATTCATCCTGGCTCCGATAAGATGTATATGGACCTGCGTGGCCAATATTGGTGGCCTGGAATGAAGAAAGACATAGCGACTTATGTAGCTAAGTGTCTTACGTGTACGAAGGTTAAAGCCGAACATCAACGTCCAAGTGGATTACTTGAGCAACCCGAGATTCCAATGTGGAAGTGGGAACACATATCCATGGACTTCATAACAAAGCTACCCCGAACCTCCCGAGGACATGATAGCATATGGGTAATTGTTGACCGATTGACTAAGTCGGCACATTTTATACCCATACGTGACACTTACAAGACATCAAAGTTAGCTCGTATCTACGTTGATGAGATTGTAAGTCGTCATGGGGTACCTCTGCACATCATATCCGACCGAGATGCTCGCTTCACTTCACATTTTTGGTCGTCTATGCAAGAACTCTTGGGTACACAACTAGATCTAAGCACGGCTTACCATCCTCAAACTGATGGTCAAACCGAGCGAACGATCCAAACCTTGGAGGATTTGCTACGCCTTTGCGTTCTTGACTTTGGTGGTGATTGGGATACGCATCTACCGCTCGCGGAATTTTCGTATAACAATAGTTACCACTCGAGTATCAAGATGGCGCCGTTCGAGGCACTTTATGGTCGAAAATGTCGTTCACCGATCTGTTGGACCGACATTGGTGAAAATTTCATTACTGGTCCTGAACTTATACAAGAGACGACCGGATAAAGTTTCTATCATTCGCAAGAACCTTGGAGTGGCGAGAAGTCGACAAAAGAGCTATGCTGATAAGCGACGTAAGCCATTGGAATTCCAAGTTGGGGAGATGGTTCTTCTTAAGGTTTCACCGTGGAAAGGTGTGGTTCGCTTTGGAAAGAAGGGCAAACTGGCTCCAAGATTTGTAGGGCCTTTCAAAATCCTGAAAAGGATTGGGAAAGTGGCTTATAAACTGGAACTACCTTCCGACCTTAGTGGAGTACATCCTGTGTTCCATGTCTCAAATTTGAGAAAGTGTTTGGCCGACGAAAGTCTGTATGTTCCGTTGGAAGACATTCAGATTGACGAGTCACTACATTTTGTCGAGAAACCTGTTGAGATCATGGATCGCATAATGAAGAAGACTAGAACCACAACCACCCCAATCGTCAAGGTTCGTTGGGAGAATAAACGTGGCGCCGAATTTACTTGGGAACGTGAGGAGCACATGAAGAAGAAATACCCGTTCTTATTTGTATAGTTTCCTTTTTCTTAATTTCGGGACGAAATTCTTTAAGTTGGGGAGACTGTAACATTTCGTATTTTCGTTAAATTAAGAGTTGACTTTATTTATTCTTACAAGGGTTATTGTGGAATTCATGTGTTACTTATGCTCATTCTTTTAATTATCATTAAGTTTTAATGTATGAAAATTAAAATGACGTTAATTATACTAATACTAATAGTAGTAACATGAACAAAAGGTTATAATAATGATAATAATACTAATAATTATAATAATGGTAATAATAAATAATAATAATAAACAATAATAATAAAAATAATAATCATAATAGTAATAATAATAATAAAAACTATTAACTTAAAAGTGTTTAAAATTTATTTAAGTTGAGGGGTCTTAATGTCAATTTATAAACTTTAAATTGAAGTTTTAGCTTAAAATAATAGAAATATAAAGTGGAGGGACTATATGTGTAAAATTTAATAAAATCCCAAACCACCCGCCCATCAACCCCGTTTTTCCGGCGAACTCGCCGGCCGGCCTCCGGCCAAGTCCGGCGACGCCCCAAAACGTCTCCAAACCCTTCGATTTCAACCCCAAAACGTTCCAAATCTTTTCGTGTACGTAATTCGAAACTGAATTCAGCAATTAATCACCTTAAAGACGTCGGTTATTGATCATAATCGAGGCATAACCGATGCCTTAAACACCTTAATCATCCGAGCACTAAACACCCATAATAATCAAAATTGATTCAACGTACACAAACGTCTATCTATCCTTACTCGAATACAATCATCAATTTCATCTGAAATAAGCATAAACGTTTCGTTCGATTCTCTTGTTTGTCACGACCTGCAACTTACTCGAACACTACCTTCTGGACTTCAAAACCTGAGATTGTTTGAGGGCTTTGATTTGTGTATGTTTCGCGAAGCTCCACACGAAGTTAATTGGATTATTATCATCAATTGACCAACGATCGGGTTCTACGAGGTCGCGGCTTGTTCATAAACCGTTCTCATCAATCGAATCTTTGATCCGGGTAATTAAACGCAACTACGTACTCGATTTAATATGGTGAACAAAAGCCCCATGGTTAATTGGCTTTACAACATCGATTGCTACACCAATTTGATAGATTTCGTTCTAGGGTTCTTAAGGATTTGGGGGTTTCTATTTACTTTCGTATATAATATTTAAAAAGCGAATATCATCGCGGCTGGAAGCCTTAGTATACTGGTTACACTCTTGCATTCTAAGTTTGAGGTCCCGGGTTCGAACCCGGGGACCCTCAAACTATTTTTTTGGCCTTTTCTGGCCTTTAAAAAATCTGTAAAATTCTAATAAAATATTTAAAATTATTTTATCAACTTTATTTTTTTTAAAATCACTTTATCAATTCCCGTAAATAGTTTTAATATTATATAAAATAAGGATTATATTTAGTTTATTAGAAAGAAAAGACTTTAAATAATGATTTAAATCATTAAAAATTATTATTGGTTCGAACGTTATTGTTTAAAATGAGAATTTTACAAATAATATATAAATTTACACTTTACGCTTTTGTTAATTATATCAAACGATTCCAATTTGTTTCTTTACCATGAATTATTAAATTGATGTGATTCTTTTTCATTAATATAGAAACAAAGGTATTTTCATTATCAACTCTTCAAAAAGAACCCCAAATTTCCCCTTAAAACCCTAGATCATGTTTAAACGTTAAATCTTGCTATTAAGAACTTAAACTTGTAATATCTATATATTTAGGTACCTTGTGAGGAATTACGTTGAAACGACGTTTATTATTTTTTCTTCAATCATATACTTATTGATCATGTGAGTTTTCCTTGTCCCCTTTTTACAATTTCACACTTATTTGGGGTGAAACATGATGCTTATATTACATACACATCTGAACATTTGAGACTTGTTATGCACATGCAATTCTACTTATTTTTAGTCATGGTTATTTGTGTTTCGTAAGTGTTTATATGAGATACATAGTTTGTTTACAATCATTAACTATTGCTAGCCTGGCGACGTCTTAGATCTTTGGGCCTGACAAGCCTATTTGGTGCTAAAGTCGAGGTATTGCCGACTCCTAGGGGCCGTACGCTTGTGCACTAGGGAACCAAATACACTTAGCCAATCTTATATACTTGTAATCAAGTCGAGGTTTGGTTGTAACGATATGTGTTCTATAACCTTACTAGCTTATAATCCATGACATGAATTGCTACTTGTAATCTTATTATGTATGAAAACTTGGAAACTCACCAACTATTTTTAGTTGACTCTTTATTTTCATCATGTTTCAGGAAATCCCCAAGTTTAAAGTGGACATTTGAAGCTTGCAATAAAACTAGGATTTGGACCTAGTTAAATAAACAAAAACATTATGTTATATTTGAGTTATGTTGAACTTATTTCTTTTTGTGACTTATGGTTGTATTTCAATTTAATGCTTATGATAATAACATTTTCAATTTAAATATAGCGTTATGTGGCTGTGAACAATCTTAACCCTCACACCTCGACGTTTCCGCCGTCAAGGTTGGGGTGTGACATAAGTTGTCGTGAAGCGTAGGCAATCACCTTATCCTTCTGCATTAGTACACATCCCAATCCTTGATGTGACGCGTCACAGTAAACCACAAAATCATCTGTTCCGTCTGGGAGAGACAGTATCGGCGCGTTGCACAACTTTTCTTTCAACGTTTGGAACGCTTGTTCTTGTGCATAGCCCCAGTCAAACTTCTTGTCTTTCTGAGTAAGCAGGGTCAACGGTTGCGCGATCTTTGAAAAGTTCGCGATGAAGCGACGATAATAACCGGCCAATCCCAAGAATTTGCCGTATCTCTGATGGCGTCTGGGGCGTATCCCACTTCTTCACCGCTTCAATCTTGCTGGGATCTACATGAATCCCGTTCTCATTAACCACATGACCCAAAAACTTTACTTCCCGCAACCAAAACTCACACTTGGAGAACTTGGCGAAAAGTTTCTCTTCGCGTAGCAGCTCCAGAATTGCCCGAAGATGTTCTACATGATCCTCTTTTGATCGGGAGTAGATAAGTATATCGTCTATGAACACAATCACGAACTTATCCAAGTAAGGTTTGCACACCCGATTCATTAGATCCATGAACACAGCTGGTGTGTTAGTCAATCCGAACGGCATGACCAAGAACTCGTAGTGCCCATAACAAGTCCTGAACGCAGTCTTCGGTATGTCGTCCTCGAAAACTCTTAGCTGATGATAACCAGAACGAAGATCGATCTTTGAAAAATACGAAGCTCCTTGCAGCTGATCAAATAAATCGTCGATCCTGGGGAGAGGATATCGGTTCTTCACCGTCAACTTGTTCAGTTCACGGTAATCGATGCACATGCGGAACGATCCGTCCTTCTTCTTGACAAACAGTACCGGCGCTCCCCACGGTGAATGACTTGGTCGGATGAAACCCTTCTCCAGTAGTTCCTGTAACTGACGAGACAACTCTTGCATCTCGGATGGCGCTAGTCGATATGGCGTTTTCGCTACCGGTGTAGCTCCAGGAACCAACTCTATACGGAATTCCACCTGTCGTGGAGGAGGCAAACCAGACAAGTCATCCGGAAATACTTCTGGGTAATCCCGTACTACTGGAATATCCACTAGTTTCCTCCCTTCGTCTTTCTTTTCGACTACATGAGCCAGAAAAGCATAGCATTGCTTTCGTAAACTCTGGCGTGCTTTCGTGCAGGAAATAAGCTTTAAGCTCTTACCCGGTCGTTCTCCCTGAACCTTGAGTACTTCCCCATTAGGCATAGGGATACGTACTACCTTGTCTCGACAGACAATCTCTGCTCCATTCTGCGACAACCAATCCATACCCACGATCACGTCGAAGCTTCCTAACTCGAAGGGTATCAAATCTATCTCAAAGGTATGATCCTCCAGCGTCAACGAACACTTTCTAATAATCTCATCGGCCTGAGCAACTCTACCATTGGCCATTTCTACAGAGTAGCTAGTTTCTAGCCTACTAGGACTCAAATCAAGTAATTGCACAAACTCAGAAGATATGAAACTATTGTCTGCTCCAGTATCAAATAATATAGATGCGAAGTGATGATTGAGTAAGTGCGTACCCGTGACAACATTCGGGTCCTGACGAGCATCATTGGCTCCAATGACGAATGCGCATCCCCGAGCTGCATTCCCCTGAGTAGCCGGGCCTTGGTTCCCAGCGATAGCCAACACCTGCTGCTGGTTGTTCCCCTGTTGACCCGGTGCCCGATTCAGCCTGGGGCACATGTTCCTGTAGTGATCGGGGCTCCCACACTCAAAGCAAGCCCTTGCATTCCCGGCGGGGTTAACCGCGTTGACGGGCGCTACAAGATTCGGCGCAGTTCTGCAATCTCTTGCCAAATGACCCGGGCGCCTACAGTTAGCGCACACCCGGCACTGCGTCCCTGGGGGATGATGATAATTGCACCTTTCACATTTGGGATGCGGCCCCACATACTCTCTCCTGGCTTGAGACACGGCCACAAAATTTCTGGTCGGCTTAGACCTCTTCTCAAACTTTCCGGCACTCGACCGGCTTGATTCCCCAACATCCTTTCTCTTCTCAGCTCCTCGGCCCAAAACCCCTGTTCTAACCATCTCATCAGTCAGAGCGCCAGCTTTCAGAATTGCGCTCTGAATAGTAGGAGGAGCGGCTGCTGTGACCATAGCTCTAATTTGAGGCGCGAGTCCCCAAATGTACCTCTCGATCCTCTTTGATTCCGGCGTAACAAGATGCGGAACCAATCTTGCCAGCTCATGAAAGCGATCAGTATAAGCTGCATGCCCTGCCCCCACCATAGCATGATTCCAAAACTCATGCTCCAGTTTCTGCATCTCGTTGAGAGGGCAGTATTCCTCGGTGATCAAGGCTTTAAATTCATCCCATGACATCTGCATCGCAGACTCTCTTCCTCGTGCTTGAATCTGGGTGTTCCACCAGGTTAGGGCTTTACCCTGTAGAGAACAAGTGGCATACTTGATCCTCTGGCTGTCGAGGCATTCACTAATATCAATCACTGCCTCCATCTTTTCCAACCACCTGGTTAGGGCTATCTCCCCACCTTTCCCATCGAATTCCCTTGGCTTACAAGCCACGAACTCCTTGTACGAACATCCCCGACGAGCATTAACCATTCTAGTTTCGATACCGGCAGTACCACCATTTCCGGTTTCCTGGTTGCTCTCGTTTCCAGTCGGGTTCCCGTTTCCCGTTTCAGTTTCTATCCCACCTTGAGCTCCATCATTGTTGCCACCATCCCCGTGAGGGTGGTGTTGTTGAAGTGCGTCGCTCACTTGGGCCACGATAGTAGGAATCAACGCGGCCAATTGCTGAGCGATCAGGGCTGCCATGTCGGCGTTCCCTGTTCCTTGACTGTTACTGGCAGGAGCATCGTTTGCACTTGGTGCCCTGCTTCTGCCTCGGCCTCTGCCCCTTGGGGCTTCACTCCCGCCACTACTGCTACGGGTGACTCTTCGAGGCGGCATGTTCTAATCATAAAAGAGGTAACATATAAACTTTAGTCACCATAAGATACACAAGTACTCCACTTATCAAATTCCAATGTTCATGTTCCGATCGGTCAAGATCACCATGTAGCCCATTTCAAGCATATTCTCGGTATACCGGTGATGTTTATATATAGGGTTCCCCGCAGCGTTCCCACCACACCCACGATGTACCGAGAATGATGCCCGATCCGGTTACATGACATCCGACTTTCCTTTACATCATATCCATAATAATCCATCAAGTCCATGTAATTCATGTCAATTTCATGCTTATTGTCATCACACATCACAACAGTTGTAAGTCCATGTATACAATCACGTTTAGCCTAGCGGAGGTTGTCTATTTCCTCATCTTTCGAGGTTTCAGACATATACTTCCTCAGGGTTAATCTCAATGTCCAAGGTCAAGCGCAATAACATGATCTGTGAAGATCTTTTCGGGTTTAATACCCGGATCTGATAAACTAACTCGGCGCAGAGAGGGAACGGAAGATCCAATAGAAGCATCCCCATAAAAGAGTGAGCACAAGGGCTCTCTCATAGGGTGGAAAGATCACATAACAAATAGATGAAAAAAAATCAAGCAGCGAGGAACACATACACGAGATATAATATGCATACAGAGTCCTAGCATGCAAATTACATGAAGGTTCCTAGGTTATAGTCTAGGTCAAGCGTATTGCCTAATTCTCTATAACCAATGGCTCTGATACCAATCTGTCACACCCCCGCTGAAAGCGGAAACACGGGGATGTAACGAGACCGGGATCGTCATAACACATGGTAAGCGATAGAGATGCAATATAAGTAAATGATGACAAGCGTGTCATGACGACACCCGACAACAAGGGGACTTGTGTCGTGTTTAGTCAATGTTCACGACAACATAGCCATAAGCATAACATGATAATGATACACATATACACATAAAGATGAAAATGTAAACGTTAATTCCCACAACCCGGGAACAAGTTTCAAAAGTTGATAATTGTTTACAAGCGTCAACATTGTTCAAAAGATTGTTTATCAAAACATGTTAAGTCCCAAAATGCATCCTAGGGTCTCCACTAAGGCAGCACACCTAGATTCCTGGACTTGCATGATCACCTGAAAAGATATGCTTAGAATGGTCAACATAATTGTTGGTGAGCTCGCAGGTTTATGTAATAAAAATGTAAGTGATGCTGTAATAAGTAAGTGCGTCGGAATACCGTGAATACAGTTATATACACAAGTAAATATCACATGACATGAGCTTTGCAACCAAACCTAGCGACGTACACAAAGAAATTGTCGGCATATATTCACCCAAGGGCCCGTTCCTGGCCACTGATGGTACCAACTAGTATACCATCGAACGAGGGTGGGGGTGTCAACCCAGTAGTACTACCAATACCTAACCGTCGGTTCCCACACTGGAATTAAATAGTTGCAAAGATAGAACCACACAGCAGACCCAAGCATGTATCAAATAGTACTTGCAACACAGTATCACGTTGATTCCTTGTATGTAAAATGTATGTAAGTGTACAGCATTGAAAATGTGTAAGCATACTTTTCCCCCAATTTGTAAATGATTGAAATATTGTATAAGCGTAAAAAGGGGCCACGAAACTCACTTGTTAGGTGGTAAGTATGTATGATCGATGTATCCCAAATGTTGAATGCAAATAAACAGTCAAACACCTATTGACAGTTATTGTATAGCATTAATGATATGATATATGTATAAGCGCGCAATAATGATGGGTCGGTTCGGGTCGTATCGGATGGGTCACGTACAACACACGCAGACTGACACACGTACTAGATCTTATGTAGATCCAAGTACAAGACATTGTCGCCATTAAAGATGATGTTTTAAGTAAAAGTATCGTTGTTTATTGAAGAAACATTGAATATGTGTCAATAGTTATAAGTCGATTTGGTCGTTGTAAAGCGTTAGTTCAATTTGTTCAAAATAGTTTCTGTGCCCTTTCTCACGTTGACTTTAATCTTTGTGGCCGGACAATGGCATTATTGTGTTAGTGTTACCTCGACACCGCACGACATACTCACGCCACGCACAAGGGGTCAGACACAACAATTACAGTCGCATAACAAGGTCAGACGCACGACTCAACCTCCATTCGTGCGAATCAACCCTCAATCGTGCGAATCAGCTTCATTCGTACGATTGAGCCTTCATTCGTATGATTGGCCTTCAGTCGTACCACACAACACCCAATCGCACGACTCAACTTCCATGTGCACGAATCAACCTTCAATCGTGCGAATTAGCTACTTTCGTACGATTGAACATTCATTCGTGCGATTGGACTCCAGTCGTGCGAATCACATTCAATCGCACACATTCAGTCGGTCACCTGACTCAATCGCACACAATCACTCAATCGCATGACTCATTCGCATACACTCAATCGCACGCATGACTTAATCGCACACAGACACTCAGTCGCACAACTCAGTCGCACGACATGCCTAGTCGCACAACTCAGTCGCGCGATTGACTCAGACGCATGATCCAGTCGCACGACCCACTCAGTCGCACGGCTCAATCGTATGGATGACCCAGTCGCCTGATCTGTAGAATCGCGACTGTGGTCGGGAGGAGCAGCCCCCGAGCTGCTCTAAACACGGGTTTTACACCACAAGGACCTCCAGAAACACACAACAAACATACACAAGCATGAAACACAAGCAAAGAGACCTCACACGCACCCATACGACCTTGTGTGTTCGGGTTGAACCCGAACACCCGAAACCCTAGTTTGGACAGCCATGAAATGGCTAGAAAACGGACAACCAAAGACAACTACCTGCTAGAAAGAAGTAATCTAGGCTATAGACGATGTCAAGACGAAGAAAACGAGACCTCTCGGGTTGGATTTGGTGCAAGAATGGTGATTTTGTGTGTGGAGGAGATGAGGATGAAGAAGATGGTGAAATGGGTTTTCTAGGGCTGATAAGGGGGTATTTATACCCAGCCCAAGTTTGCAAAATTACAAGTTTAGTCCCTGCACTTAACCCCCGAGTTTTCCCAAATTTTGTTCGGTTGAAAAACGACTTTGTTAGGTGTTTTATATTAATTTTAAAAGTTCATTTAATGTTATTATGACTTAAGAAATGGTTATGTTAAAACATTTATTATATTTATAAAATGATATATTTAACGTTTTCAAAAGTGAAAGTTTTAAAGGTCTTTTTAAGGTCATCACATGGTTATAGCGAATGCACACACAACGATAATATTGCACACATGATATCCACATAAAGAGTCAAATAAAGATGAGGAATGACCAAACATAGAATAGATAACGGACAATCACGTTAATTGACGGACCTTAAAGTGAAGGATGTCACAGTTGGCTACAAAAGTAGAAATAAAGCAGCAATCAAATGCATTGAAGGGACTCAATTCACATACCCTATCACTGAATGGGGTTATGTTGAGAAGACAAAGGAGTTGGTCCTGCTAAGAAATGCTGAAAACAAGAAAGCTGACAAGATCAGGATTTTTGATCCTATGGAAATCAAATTACTCCACCCCAGCTACACCTCGTATCTCAATGACAATTTCTTTCCCAAGCTGACTGATGAAAAAGCCCAAAATGATTTGTTCCTGCATATCCATGTGATCCAAGTGATTGACAAACTACATGCCAAAGCCTACAAAAGAAGAAGATTCAATGCTGGACTACTAAAGGGAACAACTTTTGATGAAGTAATAGAACTCAGAATTTTAGAGCAAGATGAGCTAGAAGTGGTGAATAACAACAATGTGTTAGACATACTCACTACGGAGGAAGATGTTCTGGGGATCAGTTTTGAGACTCTGAAGAAGTTCAGCAAGATGAAGATCAACTACAAGTATGATGATCAGAAGACTGTTGTGTCTTACTTCTATAACAAAATCATTGCCAGAGTCAAGGAACTTTCAGTTTTGAAGAACTGATTGCAAGTATCTAAGCCTAAGGTGGAGTATTGTTAGGTCTAGGATCAGTAGATCTAGTTCATTATGTATAGGCTTAGTAATTGAATTAATATCTGTAATGAATATTTGTAATTCATTATTGTGTATGCATTAAATATATAGGTTAACCCATTTATGTGTGTGTTGATTTATGTATGGTTGCAGGTACAAACATTATAATTGGTCAATTTATGAAATTGACCAAGTGTAAGAAACATCTACGGATGAAAATTTTGTTCTTCCGTAGATATATTTCTTACAAGTAATTTCACATCCGAAGATCTTCTGCGGATGAACAACCAGAAGTGAAGAACAAGTTTCCTTCGGAAGAACAAGACTCCTTCGAAAGAACAAGACTTCTACGGAAGAACAAATCATCTACGGAAGAACAAATCATCTGCGGAAGAACAAATTCCTACTGAAGACACTATTCCTGCGGAGTCCAAACACTTTGTATAATACAAGTGTTATAAGTCAACAAGTCAACAAGGCAGTTATGTGAATCCCAAGAAATCCGATGATTCCTTAACTGAAACAAATCAATCCCAAGAGATCTATTGTTTCCTATAACTGAAACATCATTGTCTATATATATGGATCCTAGGTTTCGATTCAAGGACGATTGTGTTAGACGATTGATTGATCGACAACAGCAATAGCAATACGACAATCACTTCAAAGTCTCTCAATCAAACCCTAGCAGCCGTCACATCATAGCATACTTTGATATCATTCATTCATTATATTTGTAATCATTAACATGTTCTAATGAAATACTGATTAATCATTAATTGTGTTTTGTTACGTGTGTTCTTGATCATTTATTGATATTTAAAGTTATTTAAAACAATTAAACCAAATCAACGTTGATTCCGCAAACGTTGACTTGCCATCAACCGACACTGATAATTCCTGTTGACGATCCTTGGATTCACAAATGTTTATCTTTCAAATAAATTTGATGAATGGTACCTGGAGGGTCCAAGTCTAATCTTTCCCTAGTTAAAGATATTAAGGAATTGATGGTCCATAATGGTCGTAATAATTCTCTTTTCAGGTATTATTGGAATAATTGGATGCCCTCTAAGGTTAGTCTTTTTAATTGGAGAGCGGAAATGGATCGCATTCCTACTCTCCAAGCGCTTGCCAAAAGGATTGTCCCCATTATTTCGACTGTTTGCGTGATGTGTGGGGATGATATTGAATCATTGGAACATTCAATTATAAATTGCGTGGTTGCGGATTTACTGTGGTCCAACATCTCGCAGTGGTGTAAGATTCCACCCATTTTTGCCTTCTCATTTACAGACTTATTGGAGTTACATAAAACGACCTCAGGAGATGAAAATAGGAAGAAACTGATCAATGTTGTTATCCAAGTTACCTGTTGGTGCATTTGGAGATCAAGGAATGAAGTTGTCTTCAATTAGAAAAAGTCCAGTGCGGTTAAGATTGTGGAGGATGCTAAAGTTTTATGTTCACTATGGGTTAAGGCTCGGATGAAAGAAAAGACTGTCCATTGGTCCTTATGGCCACCTATGTCTAGAAGTTGATTTGTACTGGAGTTGTATTTTCTTATGTTTTGGGTGTCATGTAGTGTATTTTTGGAGTTTTTCCTGGGTTTTAGTTTCTAGCTAGCCCGGTTTTTTATTAATAAAATGTTCTTTATTGTCGTTCAAAAAAAAAAGTAAATTAACCTAAAGAAATATATTAGGTCTACGGTTAGTTTATAAGGTTATCTATTGAGATTCTCAATACAGGTCATGCTTATTTTAATTTTTATATAGCCTTATTATATAATAATTGAAAAAAAGCTATAAAGTTTATGGATTAGTATTATACTATAACACGAAGAAAGAAAAAATAAATTAAAAAAAAGGTTTTTTTTAGGTTTGGTTCGGGTAAACGCACTACAACAAAATGAACGTAATGCAACTCTTGTAATATGTTGCATTAGAACCAAAAAAGTTGCATCAGGCCTTAAAAAGATTGCATTTGCCTAAAACAACTCTTTTGTCAAAAGTTACGTTAGGTGAAGTTGCATTAGATCTAAAACAACTTTTTTATTAGATAATGCAACATTTTTATGGCAAATGCTATTTTTTATTGGTAAATGCAACCTTTTTTAAAAAGTTGCTTCTAAAAGGTTGCATTAGAGTCATTTTTTAGTAGTGACGAAATCAGGTCGAGCATCACCTAATACCATAACGATCTTATACCTGTAGTAATTTACAAACTAATCTCATACTAGGTTCCACTTTTATATCACCATCCCGAATGTATCGTGTTTCATGTCACATGTGGTTTGGGTTCATTTGTAATCTTTAATTTTTATATTGTCTTACTACCTAAGAAATAAAAAAAAACAAAGCTATAAAGTTCGTGGATTAGTATTTTACCATAGCACTCGAGAAAAAAGGAAAAGAAAAATAAGAAACTGAAATCTTTTATAGGTATGGTTTGGGTAAACGAGTATGTAAGTTTGGGTAATCAGGTTACCTGATACCATATCAATCTTATACCCGTAATAATTTACAAAACTCAACTCATACTATGTTCTGCTTTTAAAGTCCTGTCCTATGAATATATTGTGTTTCAGGTCACATGTCGTTCTGGCTCATTTGTAATCTTTAATATAATAGCACGCAATTAGTGGGTTTTAACATTTTAAAGTAATGCATACGATTTCGTTCCAACAAATTATGAAATACAAAAAATTCTAACTAAACGTGAATTCTAACATTCTAACATACTAATATATTATTTCATCAAATAAGATATATATATTTAAAATATGGGAAATGTCTTTTGAACAATAAGAGAGCTTAACTAGGACAAAAAATAATGTCTCCTAACTTGGTGAATGATATAGTTATAAATACTATAAAAATGCATAAGCTTGTATGATTCATTGAATATGACTTTAGCTTATAAAGCATTAAAATCACATAAGAAACATCACATAACATTTGGTATTTTTTTTATTGGGCGGTCGAATATGTTTATCATTTTATAATTATTTTAAAATATTATATTAAACTACATATACTCACACACAAATATTCGTATTAGGACCGAATATTAATTGAATTCACTATAATATATAACAAATAAAACGAATCAATTTAGTGTCAAAACCAGGTTAATAGAAAACATCTAAAAATTAGCTTTCATCATCCCAAAACCTTTCATTTTATTCAATTTATTAATAAAATATTCTAGAAGATTGATTACACAGCTGTTTGTACCCCGACGTGTGGTGTGCGTAGTAAGGACGAGGTAAACCAAAGCTCAAACAAACGCACACATTCTAAATATTACATTTCCATCATAATAGCCGCAACTTAACAGTTTCACCGAACAACATCACATCACTAACCAACCATCTAGGACAGGATGCAACGTAACCGTCAAAGTGCAGCTCAAAACAAATGCTTGGTTGCAGCTGCACACCGGAAATGACTACCAAGCCAGGGCAACATATACAAGTTTTGGTGTATTATCACAGCTGCGAAACAACCAAAACAACGGGTCTCAAAACATTTCCATCATCATCGATATCAGTAAACAATAGTCTCACCCAATAGGATCAGATCACCATCATAGTAACAAAGTATCAGCAGATTATGCTTCAAAACACTTGTATAGCAACATCTCAGACGAGTTAAAACACAAAATCATCAACAATATGAGTAATAGAGTCATAGGTAAGTCTAAGCTTAGGATTATCGACATCAAGAAAAGACCAAAACATCATCAACCTCAAGTGTCCAATAACCATATCAAACCAAATCTGAAAACCCCAAATTCTTAGTTAAGGAACAGAGACAACCGACGACAACATAAACGCCTATAATCATACCTAAGGGACAAATACAACTGATTACACCACCTTAACCACAAAGAGGAGACGGAACGACATCAGACCCACCGCCACCACCACCATCAAAAAACCAAATTGGAACTGAGATAGGGGCAACCTCAAGCAAAGATAAGAGCTCGACATGCAATCGACCACACCAGCATTAACACCGAGACCATCGCCGCCATGAACAAAAACAAGATGTTGGGAGCCAAGGCGCCTCCGATGGTGACTACAGCCATTGGCAACATGACAAAATTGCATATCGAGGCTCGAAACAACACTTAGCCGGATAACACGGCCGAGGCCGACGTTAACCCCATTAAAACCCACCCCTCTCAACGACACCACACATGACGCGGAGAAATAACAATAGGAGCGACCAGAAATGGGATCTAGTCCAACAGAGCTAGAAATGGAAGCTGGGTAGGAATGGAGGCCATCTATCCTCTTACAAAGGGGCACTTAAACGCATCAACAGATGGTATACAAAGCATCATAATATGCACACGTAACAAGTTGTGTACAACGCATTAGAACATATGTTTTTTACTAATGACTAGGTACGCATTAGGGTTTTACGGCGTAGTAAACGTTGTTGGTGATACTCATGGTTTCCTATAGAGAGAGAAAGAAATGGCTGGTGCTTAGTCGCTGCCAGGGCCAGTGATTGTCTAGCAAAAACAACATTAAGTTGGAACTATTGTCGACTTTTCCTTAGAAGTTGGGTAGGAATGGAGGCCATCTATCATTAAGTTGGAACTATTGTCGACTTTTCCTTAGAAGTTGGGTAGGAATGGAGGCCATCTATCCTCTTACAAAGGGGCACTTAAACGCATCAACAGATGGTATACAAAGCATCATAATATGCACACGTAACAAGTTGTGTACAACACATTAGAACATATGTTTTTTTACTAAAATACGTTAAAACAAACATATCCATATTTGTGTTTTTATCTCTCTTATATTAAACGCTAATTAATTTAAATAAGTAAACTAAACTATCAAACATATAAAATATAAAAATTCTTATTTTAATCTATTAGTACATACTAAATTATATGATTTCAGACATATTTGATCTTTAAATATAGAGTAGTAATTTTTAATTTCATTATTTGTCATATTTTTAGATATTCATTATATTTTTCTTTCACTAATGGCTAATAACATCTATAAATAAAATATTTATAAAACTAATCATTTTGACATGTTTTATTTATTCTATCCATAAAATACATGAGCTCTAACCTATCTATAGCATCTAATAAATCAAAGTTTTTTTTGCCACGTGTCCTTCTCTAAACCCATGTTTTTGCCACTTTCATTTTCCTAGACATCCACAAATCAATTTTCCCTTCAAAAAGGTATTATAATAATTTAAATACTCATACAAATTTCTATCTATTATTAAAAAATAAATTTTATTAATTGCTATGTTTCTCTCTATTATCTATTTTTTAGATCAAACTATCTTATTTTTAAAATAGAATTTATGAAGGAAATTAGAAATCACATCGTTTAATTAAAATCTAAATAACATGAAACTAAAGTTTTATATAATATGAAATTTTCTAAAACACTAAACGTTTTTTAAACAAAATATTTTAAATTATTTTGTTTTTAGAAGAAACTATAAACATGTGAAATATTTTAAAACAACCTTATTAAAACAACCAGAATAATTATAAACAAGATTGTTTTAAAAACAAGATTTTTATAAAAAAATTTATAGAAAAATCTTAAAACGAATGTTTAAAAATGGAACTATTTACATAAGAGAGTTAAAAAATGGTATAATTGTCTTATTTCTTAAACTATTACGTATATATAATTTTAATTATATTTTACATTAAAATATTATACTTAAAATAACTATTTATACGTAATTATAATCATATTTTATCTTCAAACATGATTTTATAATGTATAAGTTTTTATTAATAATTATTTAATATTTTATTTAATCAATCCGTGTATTACACGGGGACTATCCTAGTTTATTATATATAACAAACATATTTAAGATATAAACAATAACATAAAAAGAAAATAAAGGATTTTATTATCCATAAATATACCTAAATATTTTATATATATATTTTTAAAATATTTTTGTTTTTAATAATAAATAGCTACAAAATAAATTATATTTTAATAAAATTAAGTCTTATTAAGGTGTTTTTTAATAAAAAGTTTATATATTTCTAGAAATAAATTATTTTGATTATTATAGCATTAAATGAGAGTCAATAAAGAAACCTTTTTTAAAGTCAAGATTTTTACTAAAATTGTAAATTTACCGCGATGGTGACACACGGACAATCTTACGTGTAGATGACGTGGACGAGTTAGAAAATGGCCATGTGTCTTATAGTTATTTTGATTTATTAAAATAGACTATTTTAAAAACCCGTGTACCACACAGGTTGAATAAAAATATTAAATCGAAAACTACTAATTAATATATATAAATTATACAACTATTATTTGAGATAAGATATAATTAAAATTATGTATAATGAACTACCTCAAGTAATAAAACAATAGCAATATTGTTTTAAACTTTTGTTTTTAAAAAATATTTTGTTTAAAATTATGTTTTTAAATTATTTGTAAACACTATCATTAGAAAAATATTTTTACTAAAAAACTTCATCATTCATAAAATGTTGTTTCAAAAAAAGTTACGTTTTTTTAATATGAAGAAACATGTTTTTTATCTATTAAATAGTTTTTTTTAATTTAGAAAGGATATAACATTTAATATTATCATTAAAGATTGACTTGCTATAGTGGTTACATTTGGCAAAATGATTGTAAGAAGATGACATGTGGTAAAATGATTGTGAGAATTACATGTGGCGATAATTATTTTGCTTTATTAGTATAGACTAGGCTAGTACCACGTGTATTACACTGATTGAATAAATAAATTTTAAATATTTAGTAATGAAAAATTATTTATTATAATATAATATTTTGAAATATGATATGGTTGAAATTACGTATAAGTAAAGACTGTAAGCAATAAAACAAAGATATTATTTTCTTTGAACTTTTGTTTTATAAAAAAATTTAAAAAATTCGTTCTAAATCAAAACATTTTAAAAATGTCATTTTCTAAAAATTTCTTATTATAACTTTCAATTTTAGTTTTTTATGGTTCATTAAAAATTAATTTCTAAAAACACTGATTTAAAATATTTTGTATTTTTAAAAAAGTTTAATGTTTTTTAAAATTACTTATGTTATACAAAAGATTGTTTCTTTAGAAATTACATTTATAAAAAAGAACTCTTTCTTAATTTATTAAAAACTATTTTAATCTGAAAAGGAATTAAATAAAATACTAGTAGTTAATGTAAGTATTTAATATGAGAGAAAAGCGAAAAAATTAGATTTACGAGGTATAATATTATGACAAGTGGCAATTCAAAACCTTCTTTTATTAGAGTAGATAGATTAGATTTGATACCCGTGCATTACACAGGTTGAAATAAAAAGTTATATAACATATTATATATATGTATAATCTAATATATGCTATAGATAATATATCAATAAAATTATTATATATAACAAATATATTTAAGTAATAAACAATAGTATGAAAAGAAAAAAAATTATTATTCATAAACCTCTTTATATATCTCTTTGAAGTATTTTAGTTTTAACAATACTTAACTACAAATTAAATTATATTTTAATAAAATTAAGTCTCATTAAACATTTTTAATAAAATGTTATTTATTTATGTAAAGAAATTACTTGATCAATATGGTATTAAATGCGAGTTATTAAAGAAACTTTTTTGAAGGCAAGATTTTAACCATAATTGTAATTTATTATGGTGATAACACATGAACATTCCTAGGTGGTGTCTAGGTGGCGATAACGTAGAAATGCTAGAAAATAACCATGTGTCACATACAGATTTTGCTTTATTAAATTAGATTTTGAAATTGTTTAATATATTATAAGTCATTTCAGTAATTAAAAACAAATACAAATTTGTATTTATATTTTTTACTATTCAATTCGTGTAAAACACGGGTTTTTTAAGGCTAGTATAGTATAATATAATAGAAAAAAGAACATATTAACAAAATCGGTTTGTCTCGGTCTCTTTCAAATATATTTTTCAAATTGTATTAAATTTAACATAAAAAAACAAAATCCTCATATTCATAAATTGCAAATAAATCGCGACACCTAATTTATATTGTTATGTTTATTTTTGTATGATAGAAGCATTCGGTAACGTGTTAAACGATAATAACTAAGAGGTCTAAAATATATATAAATTAAACAAGTAATGATATTATTACATATTTACCTATATATGAAAATAACAACTTAATCGGCAGTTGTTTTCTTTTGGTTTGTGATTTGACCACTAGAAATTCAAGGGTTTGCATTTTACCCTTTATCTCTTTTAAATAGTTATGTTTCAAAAAGACGGGGTATGTGTGTGGGTGCAGCTGGCGGTGTCATTGGGTGGCGGCATTTCGGCTATTGTTGTCAGCAAAGGCGATGACGTCGTCGGTGGTATCTACATGCCACCTTAGGTGGCGTCTGTCGTGGCGATGTCTCTCGGTCTTTCGGCCATTCTTTCTATCGCTGCCGCCGCCTACCTCCATCTTTAGTTCCATCGCCGGTGACCTCTAATTGTTGTCTATGTGGCCGGCCCGCTACTGGTGTTGGTTGCCCCTTCGTAGATTGTCGGCACGGCGACAACCGTTTTGTCTACCGCCGGTGTTTGTTGAGGGTTGCGATGATGGTGTTAATGTTGTTACGACAGTTGCCGGCCTAAAATCGATTGGTCTATTTGGTGTTCATGGTGCTTCGTTTGTTGGTGATACTCATGGTTTCCTGTAGAGAGAGAAAGAAATGGCTGGTGCTTAGTCGCCGCCGGGGCCAGTGATTGTCTAGCAAAAACAACATTACGTTGGAACTATTGTAGCTTTGAAACAACATTACCTCTCTCTAAGATTTTTTGAACCAACATCAAGTCATTCCCTATTCCTTTGTTATTGATGGTGTTTTGGTTGATTTGATCCGGTGGTGGCCGGTTACAGGTGGCGATTGTGGTGCTACACCCACCTTTGTTGCCTCTGCCTGTTTGTTAACATTTTTTTGGTTATTGATGTCGATGTCGTGTTGGTTGGTAATCTGATCATGTTGATGTCAATGATGATGGGGATGTACTCATCTGAGACTCTTCATTTTGGTTGATCTATGGCTATGATGAGACGATGTCGTGTTGGTTGGTAATATGATCCTCTTAATGTCAATGATGATAGGGATATGCTCATCTGAGAGTCTTCGTTTTGGTTGATCTATGGCTGTAATGAGACAAAAAGTGGTGTTGGTTTGGTTGTCTTGTTTTGGCAACCGTTTGTCTGAGCCTTGGTGTACCCTTATTTAAGATGCGCAACGAGCGTCCAGGGTACAAACGCTAGTATATATGAATAGAAAACATCCATGAATAGTAAACTTTTGGTTTTTTCAATTTAACCTCAAAGCTTCAAGTGTTTTTGTTCTGGGTAGAAATGTTTTTTAACTTTTGTTTTTGTTGTTTTTTTAAGTTTTATCATTGCATCTGCGTTTGTATTTGGGTTTGTCGATGCTTACTTTTACAATGGAGTATGCTTTTGGGTTTTACGGTAGAGTGGCAATCGCTTTTACGATGAAGTACGGTTTCTACAACGGAGTACACTTTCAGGTTTTACGACCGAGTGACGTTTATTTTTACGACTAGGTACGCATTAGGGTTTTACGGCGTAGTGAACGTTGTTGCGGCGCGTTTTTTATTTGTGTTTTGGATCGTGTCGCTGTCGGCGGCTCGGGTTCAAGTTTGTACCCAACGCAGATTTTTGTGCATTTTTGTTTTGGTTTTCTTTGTTGTTTTGGGTTTTTAAGAGTATAGACATTATTGTGATCTGGGTTTGTAATCGGGTTTCTTGATGTCTTAGGGTTTACGGGATTGACCGTCATTGCTACGTGTCTTGGTGTCCGCGTTTTGATATTTAAGATTGTGGCAGAATTCCAGTCGCAAGTTGCAACGCGACGGTAGGAATATCTAGTTAAAGATATATATAAACAAGAAAATTTATAGGCAATATGTTAACATATAGTTGGTATTATATACACTATACATACAATTTACATATTATGAAGTATTTATGCATAGTGTACTAGGGACTTATGTATCATTTTATTAATTTTTATAAAGACCTTGAAAAGTAACATCATTGACACTCTTAAGTTTAATTATATCTACATCTTATATCATATTTATTAGTTTTTTTCGTCGCATTTGTACTTTTTGTTTCTTCTTTTTTCTCTTATAAGTTTTAGAATTTATTCTTTACTTAAATTACGAATACATATTTATAACATTCTTATTTTTATCTAAGTTTGATATAAATTCTATATAAGTCGTAATTGGACATCATTATGTAAAAGTTATCAACACACAAATACAACTCATTAAAGTTGATTAGATGTTTTCACTTTTTGTAGTTTTTTTCTTTTGTATTCTAGCTTCTAGAATATGATTTTTATAAAATCTAAATTTATACATGCTTATTTTATCAATGTTAATCTGAATTTGTACCTATGTGAAGTATTTAACATTTTTTATATAAAGTTCCATATATTATTAAGGTCACACTGTAAGAAATACGTGTTTGCGATAGTTTTGTTATAAAGTATCGAATGTTATCAACGACGTACATATTTTGGTTTCTTTACCTTCAATGTGTGGGTTCGTGACTAAGTTTTGACATTAAATTATTTTCATGGTTTTGTATCTCTTTCGTAACGTGAATGTCTTAAATGTTAAAATTAAGAGATCTAAAATATATATAAAACTAAAACAAATAATGATTTCAAACTAAATATAAAACTACAGAAAAATTATAAACCATTAAAATTTTAAATAAAACTATTTTAAAGTTTATATTTAATCTTGAGTCTATTTTTAATAACAATATACAAATGTTTAATGGATAAGAATCTTTAAAGAGTCAATTCATTTTTAACTACTTAAAGGTACCCATCAAAAGAGGGCTCATCTCATGTGCAAACCCTTGACTTTTTCCCTAAAAAGGAAACATGGCCAACCAAAGCCATGGGTTTTGGTGGTCCTCCTTCCACCTATGCTTCTTATATTTAAAACACATAGCAGTAATTTGTATGGTAGGGTATGCTTTTGTATTAATAATAGAAACTAATTATATTTTATATTCATGTTATATTATATGTGACTGCCACTCCCTTATCTATTTAGGTTCATGTAACTATTTTCTATCAAGACCGGCTTAAAGGCATGTTAGGCGATTTTATAAACGCGTATTAACATTTTACTCATGTATAAACATCATAAATCGTTAATTTAGACAAAAGGATATAATACATGAGAATCATGTCGTAGTAACTTTATTTCACGTGTCTGATTCATATTAATTATGTTGCATGCATTTTTGTCAACATATCGTTTTCATTTCTTCGTTTTCTTCTTCAAAATTTTCATAACCCATTTTTCAACGGAAATAATTGGTTAATATGTGTTAAAACATAAAACATAAGACGTGTTTGATATCTATACCACCAAAAATAGACTAATAGTCATTTATAAACGACTTTTAAGCAGATATTTCACGTCATCCAAAAAATAGATATCCAATAGCCACTTCTAGTCATTTAGGACGAGGAAAAATATTATCATTCTAAATCTACAATATCAACGACTAGCGACTTTACTTGTTTGATAAGGAGAAATAGAAGCCATGCTTCACCTATTATGTATAACCCATTTGCAAGTGTCGGTGGGATTCCCCACCGCACACGACATGTCAACCTGTGATGAGCCTGTTTTTTCTTTTCTTTTCTTTTTTTCCTTTTTACATGATTTTACGGTCCAAATACCTTTCTTTCGGAGTATAGCAACAAACACAGTGTAGAGTTGCTGGTATTTTGTTGTCATTATACACGCTTCGGTGTGCTTGATCGCAGCTTTTAGTCTTCTGCCTAGCGTGGATTTTTTTATTTTTTGGAGTGGGGTTGGGGGAGAGTGAGGAGGGGGGGGGGGGGGGGTTTAAATGCCTTTCTTATTATGTACAACGTACGGGTAAAAGATATCAATTTCATGTTTCATCACTTGTAAGTGACTGTGTGGGTTTTTGGATTTTTTTTATTTTAACGCAATTTATTTGTTGATAAATATCTTTACAAGTTGGCTTTATACACAAGATGTGGCCTGTCATACTGCTAACGACTTTAGCCTCTACAGCCCCAACCCAGGTTCGGCTCTTAGCCCAAGCTTCCCTACAAAATATTTTATTATTTTTTTTGGCTTTTCTTAGTTTTTTTCTTTTTTGCTTTCATTTTTTTCTTAAGCTTTTTATACTTTTTTGTATTTTTCAAAGATATTTTGTTTGCTGCAATTTTGTAACAAATCCATCGTTTTAATGTTACGTTATGTTCGCACAACCAAGTTAGTGTCACCAAGGCAACACGCATAACGAATTCCGACAGTTACGGAGTTTCCAAACGTATCATTTACCATATTCAGGTAATAGTACGGTCCCACCGCATCGCGCGAGGTGAAGGAACTCGTTTCACTTAATTAGTAGACGGTCACCTCATCATCAACCATATTTCATGGACGAGAAAGTGTAGGCACAAAACGTACTTAGAGCACTTTGAGTGTACAGGGAGATCGATTTTATGACCGACTTATTTTCTATTTATAATTTTGAGTGCATGGGAATTTTACGACCGACTTTTTTATTATTTTTTTATAAACATATTTATTAAAATTTAAAGTGTTTTAAATATACTACCGACTTGATTTTACTTGATTGTTCTAAGAAAAATTTACTGAGGTTTTTTATCACAAATTTTTTTCATTTTATTTATTTAGTTTTTTTAACATATGTGGTGATTGATTTATTTTTATATAGGTTTCATAAAAAAATTTGTGACGTACAATTTTTGATGATTAGCAACTTTTTTACCTATTTATTGTGGTCTCTAGTATTGTTTATGATAGCTAATTGTGTAATTGTTTTGTTTTGGTCACTAACGTGGTTGCTAAGGTTGCGACTGTTTTTGTCCGTGATAAATTTCGGTCGCTTTTGTCATTATTGTGGTAGTTATCACTTTTTTTTTAAATATATGAACTTAGACTCGTCAAATAAGATATAAACGCGAAAAGAGATAATTACCATACAATTTTCATACCAAAGACACAAGAAAAAGTTTGTCTACAATTATTATAACGGTTTTATTTTAATTTGTTTAGTGGACCGTTGTAATAAAGTTCTTTTAAAATTATATATTATTTATTGTTACTAAAAAAATGGTCAAAAGTAGGATTCTTATTACCTTTAAATGAATATAATTACATGTATTTATGTTATATCGTATATGTAATTTAATTTGAATGACTTGAGAACTTATATATAATTTAACTTACTTTAGTAAACTCATGTGTTACACGGGTCGAAAAAAACAAAATATTAATATAATAAAATTTATTATTTATAAAAATAATATTTTAAGATATGATATGACCGAAATTACATATGAGAAATGACTATAAGTAATAAAGCAGTGATATCAACTTTTTAAAATTTTGTTTTTAATTTAAAAAAAATTAATAAACATTTTGTTCTAAAACAAACCGTATAAAAATATCATTTTTAAAAATTTCCTTGTTATCACTCCCAAATTTAATTAATTTTTGTTTTAAAGTTTGACTTTTTAAAAATACCAAATTTAAAATATTTCATATTTTCTAAAAAAATATATGCTTTAGAAAAATTTATTAGTTTATAAAAAATTTATGTTTGTATAAATAAAACTAATAAATTAATAGATCTATTTCTTAATTTATTAAATCTAAAAAAATGTTAAATAATATTATTAGTAAATCCTTAATTATTTTTCCACTTCATCGCCACTTTTTAACTTATTTCTCACAATAAATTTATTTTCTTATACCAAAATCAAATTATTATTTATAAAATAATTGATTAACTTACTATAATAAACAGGTGTTATAATAAACAAGTACTTTACTTTACTTGATAACATACTACATTTAGATTGATTTATAATAATAAACAAAAATGACACATAAGTCCTGAAAACATATGATGTACGAGTCTTTAATTCACCTGTAAAAAATTAAAACACAAAAAATAATAAGAAAATACTCACATGTCTCCCATCACGTCTCGCCCAAGGAGTTTGCACCGAAGGACGTCTCTCTCCAATTAAGCCCCCTTGAAATGGTGCTTCCAAATAAGCTAAGTTTAGCCTAAAGACCTTCGTTGTAGAGTGGTCTTGATTAGGCTTGAAAATCAAAACACTTATGATGCTCTTGTTTAGTTCCATGAAATGATATAGAACCTCAAGTGTGATTTTCAGTAAATATTAGTTGTCGGTGACAATGATGTTGATCTATTGTTATACCATAGATATGAAATTATTCTTAAGATATTTATATCGAACATGAACCTCATCCAAATTCTACTTTCAACTTAAGTAATCACGATTTTGTGTAACGAGAAACCTAAATTCCACGCGTGTATATACGATATATATTTTATAGAATATTTTCATGTAAGTAGCATACATCTTAAGTCCCAAGTATAATCAATCAGAGCTAAAAGATATTTGGTTCAAGATTCTCAATGGAGGAGCAATGAATTGCTCATCACTCTTTATATATTATTCTATCTTCTAAAACAAATCCTCATCGTCTTTCTTGTGGTGGCTACATGCAAGTTAAATTCCTTCAAATTTTTGGGGATTTGCTTTTTCCATTTTCAGCTTTTTAATCACAAAGAATAATTTTCTTTTTTACATTCTTTAAACATTTCAAGAAAGTATTTGATTTCTGGTCACTTTAGCATATGGGTTTATTCGAAAGAGAAGTGCATATATGCTAAAACAATATATCAATGATTGAGTATATCATTCATTTATCTTAACCTCTTTAGAAACATAATATGTTTAGATGGGACTTATGTATTTAATTATACTAGTATAGCATCGCGTGTATTACACGGATTTAATAAATAAAAAATATTAAATATTTTGTCATAAAAGTTTAAAAATTATAAAATGATATTCATAAATAAGATATGATTGAGTTCACTCCAAGTAAAAACAACAATATATCATTTAAGTTTTTGTTTAATAAGATTGTGTTTTTATAATTGTTTTAAAAACACTTTGTTTTTTTTAATTTCATTTTAAAAAATATCATCCTTATAAAACTTAGAAAATTTTTGTATCTAACAAAACTACGGGGGGTGGTTGCCCCGTAATCATTAACCTAGGTCCGCCGCTGAGTACAATTAACCTTTTTCATTCCATAATTTCAGAGGGGCGTAGCGAAAAGTTTGAGAAGAAGGCGAGTTGGGAGTTCTTAAGGACACGAGTATAGTTTTACATCTTTTTACTTCATGAAGATTTCACATCACCTGCCTCTTTTACTCACCTCCGCTCATTATAACAGGGTCGTAAATAATTACCCTAGAAAAATGTATAAAGTAAGCAAATAATTATGTTAGAGTTAATACCATAGTAACTAACATAGTTCTAATTTTACATGAAAGTCATCAAATCAATGTTCATACACCACTCATTTAACTTTTTAAAATGCACGTATTTGTGAAGTCAACTCATGAACTTTGGTTTTTTAACACAATCATCATTACAGATGTCAATGCTATGTATGCAAATTTTTATTGATGTAGATGCCAATTAAATACTTTACTTACGTGTAGCACCAACTCATCAGTTTCAACCACTAAATACACTTTCATATCATCTCATACAATCAAAACAACTTTCACATTAGCATTTTGAATATTAGGAAAATCACTTTATCAAATCTATTCGTTTAAATGATAAGATTCAGCCATTAAATTTTATTACAAGCATTGTCTTCTAAACAAATGTCTAACCCTTATAATATTATTAACTTTATCTCTACTTTTTATCTAGTAAACACATTGTAATCCTTTTAGACAATATTCTTTAAGAATATTATTCCCAAAATTTGGCCTGTAAAGTTCCTTAAATTAAAGAATCAAGAGTAGCAATATATTCGAGAAATGAAGGAATAATTGGGGAAGTGAGTGGAATAATCATTTTAAAAAATCACATAGATCCAAGGGAAAGTTTCTAAAATGTCTATTTTCTCTCTTACTTTTTTTAAAATGTATTCTTCAGACAAGGTGTCGTCACATCCTTAAACAGGGTGCAGGCACCCGTATAACGGACCACTCAAAATCATACACGTGTCCTATATGGTGTCGGGCGCCTCCACAAAATTCGTGTATAATTTGAGTAGCTACGTCTAAAAAGACGCTAGCGCCTTGTCTGAAAGAGACATATTGAGAAAAATAATTTTGGGGTTGGGGGGGGGGGGGGGATTTTTCAGCGAATTTTTATTTAATAAATTTCCCAGGATTTAAAAATATGAGTAAATAATAATAAGAATATAAAAAAAGGGAGATAGAAGATAGTGAAAGGAGTGAAGTTTGAGCCTTTGTTAATGGGTGGGGCCCGAAGGAGTGATGAGCATCGTGATTGCATGGTTGAATGGTGGTTCCATATTTTCTGATGGTCCAAACCTTATCACCCACCCTTTCCACTATCTTATGCCGTCAACTCCCGCCGTACTGTACTGTCCAGGCGCACTGGTCATACTATTTTATATATCTTCAAAGGAATTTAGGGAGCGTTTCGTTGGAAGGAATGAAATGGAATTGATAAACTAGTATAATTTTCAAGTAATATTATGTTTGAGTGAACAATTAAAAGTATAGTCAAGGGAATGTTTCACATCAAGTTCCCTCGGTTGTGAGATTTCAAATCCTTCCACCTAGAGAGGAAATTTGAAATCCCACAACCAAGGGAATTTAAGATGAAACATTCTCTTGGGTTTACATTTCATTACCCACTCAAACAATTTTACTTAAAAATTATACTAGTTTATCAATTCCATTCCATTTCATTCCATTCTTTCCAACCAAACGCTCCCTTAGTTTCTTTAGCGAGGGTCGGTGTCTTTCGTATTTTCGATCACTGGATGGTCATTCAAAATGTTTATTTAAAAAAGATTTGAACATAATCTTTTCCGCCGTGTTTTCGAGTCTCATTTAAGGAGATGGGGATGGAAGTAAATGAATAGAAAGTAAAAAATAATTGTGTTTCTGAGTTTTTTTAGGATGAAAATGGAAGAAAACATAAAAACTTTGTGTTCTCAAGTTTTTTAAAGGAAGTAAATAAAAAGAAATGAAATGAAAATTTTTAACAATTTTCCTTCTAACTTTCCTTTCAAAATGAAAGGAAATAAAAAGAAAAAGAATGAAACACATAAAATTCTTACTTTCTTTTCATTTCTTAAGAACTTTAAAAAACGAAAATTTAAAATGTCTTTTTTTCACTCCTTAATTTTCTTTCTTTTCTCTCGCTAATTTCCTTTTACTTCTTTTTTTTCTTTTTCTTTCGTTTATTAAACTTTGAAACACAACGTTAAAAGAAACTTTAAAGTTTTACCATTAATTCTTTTTGTGATGGTTGGAAGGTACCCGTGTATTTGGCGCGCTCTCTCTCTCTCCCTCTCTCAAACCAATGCTATGTACCTACACCTTTTTTTTAACGACAAATTTTTCTACTCTTACTCTTACATTACACAAAATTACATCATGCTTATGTTTAAACTTAGAACCTCCCCTTTAAATGACAGAATCTCTACCAAGTGGGTTAATCCCACACTTACGTACCTACACCCAATCCAAACAATAGAAAAAAGTTTCATAAATATTAACTATAGAAAAAATGAATATTAGCCCATCCAACCCTCAAAGTGGTCTCCTGAAGAGAAATTTGTAGAAGAACCGTAATATGATGACGAGTAACTTGGAAAACCTGAAAGTCGCAAGTTCTTTTTCAAATTGAAACTATTTGGGCTCACACCAAATGTTTAATCGGATAAAACTCAAATTTAAAAATTAAAGTATGATTTTTGGGTGTGTCCAAATCATGAACCAGAAGATAAGAAGAAAACCAGACTAACTAATCCTTTGTTCAAATTCGAAATCTTACGAGGGATCTAGTAACCGTCTTCGGCAGTTATCATATACAAATTTTACTATTTTAACCCCAAGTTTCACATGTGAAATTTTTGGGAAAATTAAATTTTTATGTATTTTTAGTACAACAATATTTACCAAAATAAAAAAAATTAAGTGCTGACTTGCAGCTCGGCCCTCGGCAAGGGGCAGCCGCCCCTTGGACCCCGCTACAAGGGGCGCTGCCCTCACTCCCGCTAAGGGGGTGTTGCCCTCTTAAAACCCCCATTGTTTAGAGGTTTCGCCCCTTAAATAAGTGTGCACTCCACACATCTTGGCTTGTTTGATGGATATTATGATCATATTGATTACAATTTGATTACACTAAAATATATAAAGAGTTTGGTAGAGCTTAGGGTGGATGTTTCAAAGGATCCGAATGTTGATAATACCTAAATCCGCAATATATGGAACTAGGTTTTGAAAAAGTTTCATAACCACATTAACCCTGAAACGTATCTCTACATGGGCCAACTTATTTCCAAGTTCTATGACATTAGAAAGAAGGTTAATTTTAAGGTTTTGAGGTATTTAAACAATCAATACAATTACTACAAGTGTTATGAGCGATGCCGATGTTTTGAATATCTTGCTTGTTTTGAATCTCTCGCTAGAAAAATACCATGAGGAACAACATGTTGCCTTTAACCTTATCGTCGCTTGATGTGGGCCCAAGTGTGGATGAGCAAGCTTTAACCTTTTTGGAGGCCCAAGATCGCTTATCAAAAGGGGTTTTACTGAAACGGCCATAACTTGGGCTAAAAGTCTCCATTTTGGGCCTGCGACCAGTCAAAACGACCGTCGGACAGAGGAGCCCGTTTTCACAAACCGCCGTATCGTTTCGGCCCAAAAAACGGCTTATTATGAGTTATTTACATTTTTGTCTTATTTTTACATTTTATTGAACTTTACATTTGGCCCAGTTTTCAGCACGTTTATGTTTTGTGGCTCATTCGACTTTTGCTTTGTTTCTTTATATGTTTGTAAGAGATGGGTGAAAGATTATTGAAGTTTATGAAAAATCTGTTTTTCTCTCTATCACTGTGTGTGTTAGTGTAAACCCTGATTATCGGTATTCTTTGTGAATCAACGATAGTTAGAAGAATTGTTCCTGGTATTCTCGTTGAATCAACAGGTTCAATTATCTATCTCTCTGTTTCCGACTGCATCATCGCTCGAAACCTCCTTGTCAGAAATAGCTCAACCATGTAATGTTTCAAAACAAAACTCATCGGCGAGTACACTCGATACCAAGACTAGCCTCAGTTCGTATGGACATACATCAAAGGATCTCAATGCGGAGGATCCCAATAGAACGCCTAGCGAACCAAGACATCCGATCGTGAGGGATGGTAATAAACAAGTCAGATCACTTCGATCTACAACTTATTAAAGATTTGACAATATCATGGCCAAGTTATAAAACATTTAACACCACATAAGAAGAAACTGATAAAAGAAAGTTCGATTGAAAAAGGATGAACGTAACTAAAAACATATACAAATTTTGTCAATTAACATCGGTCATCTGGATGAGAAGTTATGTACCAGGATAAAAGATTTTGAAATCCAAGAAATTTTGTCAGAGTGACGAAGAAGAAAATCTAATTATTATTTATGTGATTTGTTATTATAATTTTATAATATTTCAAATAGTTATTAACAAAAAATAGTTATTTTATAATCTTTTATATTTTTACTACATAAATGTTTAATAAAGTAATAGTTTTTAATGTACGAAAATAGAAGAAAATTAAAGTGAATAGATGTGAAAATCAATTTTTCATGGGTGTGAAGAATGATATGTTAATAATGCGGGGCACGTGAAATGTAATATTTGAATATTAATATTGTTTTTATCAAAAACTAGCGAAGTAATTTAGTGATCAAATTAGTAAAATGATGTAGTGTGTTTTTCGGAATATTATGCAGAATAAGTACAAAATGAAGAAATGTAAGTCAGGATATTAACGAAACAAAATGATAAAGCAATAAAGGACACGATGATGCACGAGGAAAAACCATTGAGCTTGCTCCCAAATCACTTCTCACAACCTGAAGATAGGAGTCGAACTCACAACCTCCCCGTAAAAGAACTCATGAGTCTACCACTTAACTAAATGGTTGGTGGTTAAAGACATTTAATTGATTTAAAAATCACCTTACTCTAATAAAATGATAACTAAAATGGACACATGACAATATTACATTTTTGCTCACTAAAATTTTCTCACTTATTGCTCCTATTAAAAGATCTCATTAATTTCTTGTAATATTACTTAATGCTTTTCTAGATTAGAATAGTTTTTTAATAAATTAAGAAATATATCTTTTTATTAATTTTATTTCCATAGAAATAAATTTTAATAAAACAAGAAAACTTTTTAAGACATCACATTTTTTAAAAGATACAAAATATTTTCAAATTGGTGTTTTCTAAAAAGTAAAAATTTTATATGGAAAAAATAATTAAATTAAGATTTATATTAAGAGAAATGATATTTTATTTAAAACGTAAGCTTGAATAAAATTTTTATTTTATTTATGATAAAGAAGATTTCAATCATATTTTATCTTAAAATATTAATTTGTAATTAATAATTTTTATTTTATTTAATATTTTTATTTAACATGTGTGATACACGAGTTTACTAAATCTATTTTGTTTATATATATATATATATATATATATATATATATATATATATATATATATATATATATATATATATATATATATATATATATATATATATATGTGTGTGTGTGTGTGTGTGTGTGTGGAGTTTTTTAGTATGTATCCACTGAATATTGTTTTAAAAAAAATTATAAAATTTTGGGATTAAAAAGAATGATGTGACTTTGAGAACAATTTTGATCATTTGATATTATCAACCACGACTGTTGTGTATATATTTCTTATGAAATTAAGGGTTATAGATTTAAAAGTAGGAATAGTTTGGCGTGTATGTTTCTCCTTTTAAAAAAATTGATATCATCATAACAGATAAATATTGTCAAAGCAATTGTATGAATGTACCAGGCTTAAAAGACCCGTGTATTACACATGTTTGATAATAAATATAAAACATCTATATATAACTAGGTTAGAACCCATGTATTACATGGGTGGATTAAATTCTACTTTTTGAAATCATTAATTTTAAATTTTATAGATTATGTATTATTAACCATTTAGTAAAATAAGAGTAATAAACATTTAAGAAATTGTAAATGACAAATAATGAAGATTAAATATTATAAAATTATATTTTAAAATTAGAATTGAAATATTTTAATTTAGTATGTCTTAATAAATTATTAGCATAAGAAGATTTACATTTTAGATATATAATTATTTAGTTTATTTACTTAAAACTCTTATCTTTTAATATCTTATAGGAACTTACCAACAACTAAGATAACTATTTACCGGTTATTAAATCACTCAAACAAAATAAAGCAAATGATTTAAAATTAATATCAAAATTTTTTTAGGTCATTTGATTGTATAGAGAAATAAAAAAAAATTTATTAATATATAAATGAGAAGTTAGTATAAGAAAAGTAGAGTGTAATTTTAGTAAGTCTTCAAAATCATTAATTAATATGTGTATATGGGTTTAGGCGGGAAAACCAACCTTATAATGTACAGAAACATGTCATGTGTCCAAAAAAACATTCGTTTATTAGAATAGATAAATACTAAAAGAGTAACTTTGGAAGACACTTGTCATATTTCTAGGTCCATTAAATTTGTTTTTCCTGCCCCTCGCTCCTCTTAAATAGTTACCTAAGTTAAAGATTAAATGCTTTTAATTCTTTTTAAAATTAAAAATATTTCTTAATATATTAAGAAAAGATGTCTTTTTATTAATGTTATTTCTAGAAAATAAATTTTTATAAAATAAGATTTTTTCTAAAACATTTTTAAAAATATAAAATATCTTAAATTGATGTTTTAAAAGTAAACTTCTTTATAAACTAAAATAATTAAAATTAGGAGTTATAATAAGAAACTTTTAAAAATGATATTTTTAATACACTTTGTTTTGAAAAAATGGTTAAATTTTTTTGGAAAAAAATATTAAAAACTAAAGTTTAAAAATTAATATTATTATTTTATTACTTGTAGTTATCACTTGTAATTATTACTCATATGTAAATTTAATCATATCTTATTTTAAAATATTATTTTTATACTTCATAAACTTTCATTATTATTAATATTTTATTTTTTTAACTCGTGTAGAATACGAGTTTACTAATATTAGTATTATATAAATAACAATCAACAACTAATAATTTTATTTTTTCAACCCGTATAATACATTTAGTTTTATTTATGTTTTTGTGTTATTTTAATAATTAACTCTCCACATCCCGTGTAATACACGGGTAACTAAAGCTAGTATAAATATAAACATTAATAAAATTATAATTATTGAAATAACTTATTATATATAAAAATTTTTAGAATGGATGATATATATGGTATATTTTCATTTGAAAGGACAAATAGATTACTAAAAATTGAATTGTTTCTTTGAATAAACAAAAATTTAAATGCTAGTTATAAAAGTGGAAATAAATTATTGTTTCAACGATTAATTACTATTAGTTCTAGATCAACTGGTTTAGAATGACATCTTATGATTTTTTAAAGTGAAGGTCATGGGTTGGAGTATTATCTGGTGCAATATGTTTCAAGTGGGTCAAGAGTTTTACCATAGTGGGTCTTTGGGTGGTGGGTTTTGCTTGGAATGGTGGGCGAGCAGGGTCACAAGCACTGTCTGTGTTCGTGGGCGTGGATGACCTTTTGCCAAAGGGTTTACCCAGGTGACCGGGCTTAAAAATTATTCGTTGGTTTTTTAAAAAAAATACCATAAAAGGTGATAGTAGCTTGGGTAGGAAAAAAAATAGTAGTATAGAATTGTGCCTAAGAGTTTTTTATGATATTATATGATTTAATTCTAGTTTCCTAAATTTTCTATATCATTATGAAATGAGTTATCATATTAAATTTTATATATAAATATATAAAAACGATAAATAATATCAATGTAGTCTCATAAAAACACTTTTATTTAAAAGAATTTATATATTAAAAAAGTATATGCAAGAAGATACACACAATTACACAATGCTAGTTCTATGTTATTTTCATTAATCTGTCTTTTGTCTTGTCTTGTGTCATTGGCATGATTATTGTTATCTTCGCCGGTTTGCATCATCAATTTAAATCGTTAATTTTTGCCTTTAAGAAAAAATTGTATCGTTAATTTTCCATTTCCAATACTAATTTATAAATCATGATATCAATTTTTGTAATTATATATCGATAAGGGCTGTTCAAATAGCTTGGCGTTCGAAACTCGCTCGAACTCGTTCGAAAAAAGTTCGGATTTTTGCTCGTTCGAATTTTGGCTCGGTTGTAAACGAACCGAGCGGCTCGGTTCGGTTTGAAAACGAACCGAGCACGGGCAAAGGTATGCTCGCTCGTCGCTCGCTCGAATAATTTTTTAAATTTAGTTTTTATATATTATATATCTATTAATCTATTTAGTTATTTACCACCTACCACTATTTTATTTATTTAGTTAAAAAATCAACAACCCTAAATGTAAAGCTTTAATTATCTAATCAAATCATCACTTCACATTTCAAAATCTTTTCACCATTCCACCCATCACCACTTTCCAGCCGTCCCCCGTATCCCCCACCTCCCTATCGACTGCCGAGGCGCTGACCTCCGACACTCAGACAAGTAACCCATGACCTCCAACACTCTGACATGCGACCCCAACCTTAGACAGTCCGACCTGCAATAGTCTGATCGTGCATCCCACCTTCGACAATCAGCCTCTGAAGTCTGAAGTCCGACCTTATTCGAAGCCTGACATTGTTCAATTGTTCCTAATTGCGATATCTTGATGTTAGATTTTTTTTATAATTTGGTTCTTAAGAACATTTGCACAAACATTGGTGAAGATACTACGGTTGGAACTTGAAAGTTGAAACTTTTGAATAAATTATTAGTTTTATTTTAAATTATAACAACAAACCAAACAAAACCGAGCAAAACCGAGCGAAACCGAACGCTCGGTTTAAAACCGAACCGAGTTCGAGCATGAAGTTTGCGCTCGAATTTGTAAATTCGAACCGAACCGAGCCGCTCGGTTTGAAACCGAACCGAGTTCGAGCGGAGCTGCGTTCGGTTCGGTTTGTGAACATCATCAACTTGAAGCTGTTACATATATATATGTTTTTTTGAACGGCCAACGAATAATTATTAAGCCCGGTCACCCGGGTACACCTATTGGCAAAAGGCCACCCACGTCCGCGAACACAGACAGCGCCGGTGACCAGGCTCGCCAACCATTCCAAAGGAAACCCACCACCTAAAGGCTCACTGTGGTAAAACCCTTACCCACTTAAAGCATATTGCACATAGTGAGACTCCAACCCATGACCTCCATTTTGGAAAGTCATAATCTATAACTCATTGACATATATAAATAATTATAAACTAATACGTAGTTTTTGTGCACTTATTATATTCTTAATGAAAGCACACTTTATCAGAACATATCAAAAATTGCTTTTTTTACCTTCCTTTTTGTCTAAAAGTTATCTTTATTAAAGGGAAACACAAAGCAGATAAATAATTAGGCAATCAAACATCAATGCAAATAACATAAATAAAATATTCAATTTACATTACGAGTTAATTATATGACTTGTTATTTGGTAATACGAAAGTATGAAGTTGATCTAGATCTTTTGTCAAAGTGTAACGCCTTTACCTTTTAGTCCCTAACACTAGAGTTGTACAAAAAGTTCGTAGCTCGAAGCTCGCTCGAAAAAACTCGAAAAAAGCTCGGCTCGAAAAAAGCTCGAATTTAAACGAGCCGGATCGGCTCGGCTTGAATTCTAAACGAGCCGAACTCGAGCCAGGGTTAGCTCAGTTCGAGCTCGGCTCGTGGCTCGGCTCGTGACTCGGTGCATATAATATATGTATATATATATTTATATAGTATAATAATAATTATTATTATTATTACTACTACTACTATTATTATGATTATTATTTTTATATTAGGATTTTAAAAATGTTTTCTTAAAAATAAAAATGGATTCTTTTTAAAAACATTAAGTATTTTGTTTAAAAATATATAACTTGATAGTAAATTGTTTATATTCAAAATAATAATCTTTGTTCCCATAAGTACCGAGTACCCAACAAAATGTAAAAACCCTAATATATATTTTTTGTGTTTTCATATAAATTAATCTGAAAAATTAAAAAAAATATTTAAATCGAGCCGGCTCGAACGAGCCACGAGCTGGCTCGAGCTTTTCACGAGCCGAACTCGAGCCGGTGTTTTGAGCTCGTTAAAATTTTCGAGCCGGCTCGGCTCGGCTCGATAAGCTCCGAGCACGAGCTCGAACCCATCCTGACTCGGCTCGGCTCGTTTACAGCCCTACCTAACACCAATAGATAGAAAAAAAATATACGTTTTAGGTCGTTGTAATCATTTTATCCTAATTGTTAAAAAATAAAAACAATTTAAAACTTACATAGGTCCCCATAAACACGCTCACACGCATTGATTCCTTGCTCTTCCATCACACCCTCTCACATATTACCCTAACCCATGATTAGGAATATTTTAAGTTAATATTATCTTAACCCAAGTTTTTGAATCTTAAACATCCTTCCACAAAGCTAAAATTAGAAATCAGAATGGTTAGAAAATCATTTACCTTAGCAACACTTTAAGTTTTGGTTTAGTGGGGTTTACAAGACAAATCTTTGATTATATGTTGTGAGGACTTAAAACTCGCGAGTTTAACAACCATTGGACTCCTTCTACTTTTTATATATATTTTTAATTAATTCTAATTTAGTTTTTAATTTTTATTTTTATAAAATAAATAATATGATAATTTCATTTGTAATTGATAGACACACTTGTTTGGACCATACCGTCCATTACAAAGTCACAAAGAGTTGTGTTCAAGTTAATGATTTTCAAATAATATGAATCAAATCCTTAATTTAAAATTACCACATGCACTATTCTAATCACTAAACCTAACATTTAAGTATTTTTAAAAGATCTATAACCACAAACTTATATTTCCTATTAAAAGAATACAAAGTTTGATTCGTGATCAGTTATTTATGTACTCATATATTCACTCATTAAACTCATATAATACTCTACTCTATAAGTTTATTTTTAATTTCTAGTTCAAATATCATTTAGAAAATAAAAAAAACTATGATGTTATAAAAGCTCAAAAGGTTTTTTTCCCTTAGGTAGCGTCTGATATGGAGTAATGAAAAACGGAATGGAATGAATCATTGAAGGTTAATGAAAAAAGACATGTTTGGTTGGCAAAGGTAATGAAATAAAACATTACATAGTTGATTCTATTCCTTCAGATTCATTCCATCCACCCCCTACCCCTTTTTTTCATTTCATCCCTTTTTGTCACCAACACCACCCACTCGCCCACCACAACAATCACCACCGGCCACCACGACCGGCCACCGCCGCCGCCGGGAACCACCACCGGCCAGCGGCGCCGCCGGAAACCTCCATCGGCCACCATCACCACCATAACTACTTTCATTTTTCATTTTTTCGTTTCTTCATACATAATAAACAACACAAAGTAATGATTCATTTTATTCCTAAAGGGTAACCAAACAGGACTATGGAATGTAATGATTAATTTTATTCTCTCATCCATTTCATTCTCTCATTGATTCCATTTTTTTCATCCATTCCATTAACTCATACCAAACAAACCCATAAGACTTCCCAACAGATCTTACCAAAAGAAGTTATACTAACGAAGAGCTGCTACCGAGTACCGACTAAGAGTTAATATGAAGATCAAAATAAAAATAATATTGACGATTATATTTATCTTTTTCTAGTATTACATCATGCACCATCTAATAATTAAACCTAACATTAGCAATGTTATGTCAAATTTATAACTATCACAACAATCCATCAAGCTAGGCATATATGGTTGGGTATACGTTAAATGTTATGAAGCAATGGGTGATTAGTTGATGTTGAATACCTTTAGCATCTAGGATTTTCAAGGCTAATGACTTA
Organism: Flaveria ramosissima; assembly: GCA_025215565.1. Lineage (NCBI taxonomy): Eukaryota > Viridiplantae > Streptophyta > Magnoliopsida > Asterales > Asteraceae > Flaveria > Flaveria ramosissima. Next base: position 59,893,563 of record CM046046.1, read on the forward strand.
AAATAGGATCCTATTTTCAAATCAGTTGTTCATTACTCGTAAGACTGGATTTGTATTAGGAACAAGAAGTTTAACGTGTCTTAGGTTGAGTGATTGAAGAACGCCATGTGTTAATCATGTAATGTTCTGTGTTGTATTGGTTAGGATGAATAGTGTATTGGATCGCTAGTTTAAGTTTGTTTTTTTGGTTAAGTCGTATGTTAAAGCTAGTTACTTATTGTTTATATGTGAACATTGTATGTTCATATTAAACTTTGTATGGTGTATTTGTGTTTTTGAGAAATTTGGATTTATTTTTGTAGGTGTACGAGTGGTTTACAAACAATATTACAACTTATATGAAAAATAATTCTATATTAGATGGAATTCTAGAGTAAATATTATTGAAATTCGAACTAGAGATGTAGTAAAATTTTGATGTCCAACGGTGGATGAAAGCTTGGTATTTATAGGCAAATGGTTAAGCGCGTGTGCAAGGGGAAGCATGGTCGTGAATTACGATAGTGCACCTTTTGACCACGTTCCTTGTGTTGTCGCTTTCTTTTGACATGATCGAACTAAAAAGATGCTTTGTGTGTCAGGTTGTAGGATCCTATCGTCAAGTGTGAAGCATGGTCTCGTAGGAGATATGCACGGTTTAGTGTTGGTGGATTGATCAAGAACCCTGCAACCCTAGTCAGCACGACCAACTTTTATTATGCACGGTCACACTCTCACTAAAATTTTCAAGTTTGGTGGTATTCCACCAAACACATTTATCTTGCACAAACTATAGTTAAAGCAATTAAACCTCTGAACCACAATATTTATTATTGAAAATATCCAAACTTAAGGGAATATCATGTCAAAAACATTTATAAAATGAAGCATATCCATTACCATAGAAGACTTGGAAAAAATTGACCAGGATAATTATAAAGGCAGATGTTGTCAGCCAAACAACTCTTGTCGATAAAAATCAAAATTTTAACGAAGAACTTGAAAGAACTTGAAGAATATTAAAGAAAAGTGAAGAAGAAGATAATTAATAACTTTGAAAAGCTCAATGATAAATGCTCAGTGATAAATCCTTTAACACTTTGCATCATAGTGTTATTCATTCACCCAATGATGCTTCTACAAATCCTTCAAACCCCGTGGAAAAGGAACCATAACACAAAAGCTTCATAACTCGTGAAACTTATGACTAGAACTTCATGGATGAATAAGGTGCATCTTAAAAGTTAATAACACCTAATAATATCATCCGCATGATTCACCCTTCGACCCAAGCTAAACTAACGATTGATTTTATGATTTTAAAGATATTCGACAGGATTGGATAATAATCTATCAATAAAACACCATCGATGTGTATTGATATATCTATGCGTTTGGACTTCACTAATTACTAGCAATATGAGAGTCTAGTTCACATGCATATTGAATATGAGTTTCAAAACCTACGTTTTGTTGAGGATATGCAAAGCAATGGTGATGCACCAAAGCTTATTTGCGTATAGTGTGATTTTTAATTGTGATTCATGGATTGAAGTGTAAAATGCGAGCCAAGTGATTTGTGATCATGAATTTTTGATGTTACGTAACTCGGGACAAGACGTATAATTAGCATCTTATATAACAATAGAGGCACACATTTTATAAATAACTATAGTATCTATATTAATAAAATAAATAACTTTTGTTACATGTTATATTCTCACACTTTTCTTGCTACATGTCATTAACATAAAAGTTAACAATTTAATTATCATATTAAATGCTAAAAATATTATTTTTAATATTTTCAACTTATAAACACAATTTTTTTAATTGTAATTTTTCTTAAAAATAAATAAACATGATTTTTTAATACAGAGCACTTTTTTTAAAATGATGTTAGAAACAAAGATTTTAAAAAACTGAATTGTTTAAAAAGCATTTTTTTATAAGAAAAACTTTTAAAGATAAAAGTTTAATAAAATATTAGTATTAATCTATTATTTAAGTTATTTGATTATACATTATTCGAATCACATCTTATCTAAAAATTTATTTTATAATTTATAAATATTAATTATTATCTATTAATTTAATATTTCAATTCAAAATGCGGGTTTCCAAACTAGTTTACTGTATTTATTGGAACCTAACTCTTTCTACAATCTGGCTTAACTTAAATAATAATAATAATTATAATAAATCACACGCTGGAAAAGGTAACGAATGAGAGACCGCCACGTCATCATAGCGTCCCCACAGACGGACTTGCCAAACCCTCGCTTTCATCCCCTCCCCAAAATATTTTTTGTTTTCCTTCATTCATTTTCCCCTTCACTATATATACAACCTCCATACATTACATACACACACATATATACATACACATCGTCTCTATATACATCTCTCTCTGTTTCTATCATCTTTCTGTAATCAATCTCTGTTTCAGTTTTTCTTATATTCATTCAATCGGAGATATATAAACGCCGTTGAACGGAGAAGAAAGGCGTACGGAACGTTGAGTTTTTGTCATTTGACGTGAATCTGATCGGAAGTGACATGTCGCCGGCAGCCGGCGTTTCTACGGTGGCCGATCGAGTGCCGGTGGTGATGCCGGCGACCGCGGCGGTGATGCCGGAGGCGTTCGCTAAGGACGCGATAATCTCGTGGTTCAGAGGCGAGTTCGCGGCGGCGAACGCCATCATTGATGCGTTGTGTAGCCATTTGTCGCAGTTTGAAGGCGGAAAAAGCGAGTATGAATCGGTGTTTGCCGCCATACATCGTCGTCGGTTGAATTGGATCCCGATTTTGCAGATGCAGAAGTATTTCTCCATCGCTGATGTGGCTTTGGAGCTTCAGAAAGTGACCGAAATGAAGGTGAAATCAATCGGCGTTGAGAAAGTCGTTGACGAAAACGCTAATCCTCCGGCGCCGGTGCCGGTGGCGGAGACGGTGGCGGAGACGGTGACGGAGACGAAACGTGAAGTTTTGGTGGAGGAATCCGTTGATATCAATGGAGACGACGGTGGTGAGGTGGTTGTTGATGATGATTCTACTAAGGATAACAATTCGCCGAAGAGCGGGATCACAGATGCAGGTAACGAACTATAATCACTCATTTCATACAGTTACATTTATTACAATTGCCAATTGCATTTGATTATATCATATATGTGATCCTTTATTAATAGACATCGTCTGTCAGTCGTCTTCTTCACCTGCGTATTTGTTTATTTCAAATTGCACACACTTGCAGGTTTTCAGATCTCGTCCTCTGTTTCTATTTTCTCAATTCTCATCAAATACATGTTTCTCGTTGTGATTTACGTAATTTTAAATTCAGGACCATGTGAATTCATAAATCATTTTCATAATAAACACTTTACAGATATTTTTGGACTTATATTGATTTGTTTGAATACAATAATCGATATGCCGATATGCAAAAACATTGATATTGTTTACTAATTCATTCAATTCTTCAGAATAATGATTGATTCCTTTACGTATTTTCCTAATTTGGTTTGAAATTTCTTCGTTTCCCCAATTTTTCCGACTTTTTTTCATACTTCCATATTTGACTTTGAAATTTCTTCTCTGAATATGAGAATCAGTAAAGTGAAATTTCAATTTACTTGTGGTGATTTCCGATGATTTTGTTGTGAATTTCGAGGTCTGATTTCAATATAAAGTTGCTTTTTAACTTTGAGTAAACATAAACATGGGCGGTGAGCTTCTTTAGCGCAGGAATACCTGCGTTTTCACCTCTCGTAAGGAGCCGATTTCCTCGAGATGTGTGGTGTGGGGTTCAGCGGCCAAGCCTGCATTTTCATTTTTCAGATCCGTTATAATCGACGTCACCGCCGCGTCATGTCTTATTTGTTGTTTTCTCTTCATCAGTAATCATCGAAATCACACACTACAATTCATAAAGATTTGGGGATACGATTGAACTTCTTTTTAGTACGGTACAATTGAATAAAAGATAAACAATTATCAAAAAAATTCATAATCTAACAGTATTATAATGATTTGTAGAGATTTTTAGAGATGTTTATATTTAAGTAGTTGAGTGTTTTAGTTTTGTAACGAACGATTGATGTAGATTTAATAATAACTAATAAGTTCATGTATGTTAGTCGTAAACAAAAAGAATAAATAGCTACAAGAGTCTTGTTTAGTGTGGGCTTTCTACGTGCGTGTGTTTTACGAGGTCCAATCAGGTTAAAGGCGTTGGGCTTTATTGCTCTAGGAGTTACCCTAAGCTTTAAAAACTTAAATATATTATACATACATATATAAATATTGTTTTTTATCATCAAGTTAATTTAGATATTTGTAAAAGTAATATTCGATGAAAAGTATCTTTTAAATATATATCATAATTATAATAAAAGCTTTAGAAAGTGAACAAAACATTTTGAATTCATATCCAGTTATAATAGTATATAATTAAACATATATAGTAAGTTCTGATTCTTGTACTTATATATAACTATTTTGTTACCAGTGTACATGAAAATACAATGTATTTTTAATTTCTTACAGTCAATGTAACTTGATTACATACAGTTGTAATAAAACATAATTAGGTTACCTTAATCCGCAGAATTTATGTTACATAATTGGAAAACAATAGTTGAATATAAGGTTCTTTATTTGACTAACCCTTTATGTTACTTATTACTAGTAATTTATATGCTACCTTTTTTTACTATGAAAATCATTACTAGCAAACTCACATGACCCTTAGGGGCTGTTTAGTTCGTCAAATGTTTTGCGAAAGAATTAAAATTGGAATTAGAATTGAAATGTATTCTTGTTAAAATTGATATTGTATTTGATTGGTCAATTTTGAGTGGAATTGAAATGTTAATTTTGAACATTCGATAGGTAAATGAAATAACTGTGAATTCCAATGACTGAGAGAAAATTTTTCAAAATCAATTCCATTCGTTGATTAAACAAATAGGATTTTAGATGAAAATTTTTCTAACCATTATTTCTGAGAATTTTGTGAACCAAACGGGACGTTAAAGAAAACTTTGACGCCGACAAGTGCTTTACTTTTTTAGGTTTAGTTATAACTAAATGTAATAAAGCGATAAGGTTATTATATTCATGTTCTGATTTCCACTTAGACCTGTACAACCAAAAGCCCTGGCGGAAATAAAGAAAAAATTTTCATAATTATCGATGTTGCCACTAGCAGTAAGCATATGGGACTAGGGGTCCTCTAGTAAGTTAGTGCCATACTGTTATTACTTTTATTTCTTTGTCGTACTATGTTCGTGGGAGTGTGCTAGTGCTCGGTGGTTAAGTGGTAATAGTGAATAGTGATGTGGTGCTACAAATGGACCACGGTGGGGTCGTATGTATTTTGGACGGTTGATGAATTTCTCTTCTCAAATCCCTCTAAAAAATGTCAGATATCGTATGTCATGTTAGCATACCAATGATAGATGACTTAATAAAGTTGTCAGCACCAGTGAAACCTATTCATCTTAATTTACAACTCAAATAAACACAAATATAATTGAATGAGGCAATTACATATCTTCTCATCTAAATTTGTAAAATTATATATTTTTTTAAAATCATGCTTAAAGAACATTGTATTTATGCCTTGAAAACTTGTGTTTTGATGAATATGCAATTTTTAGATGGAGGGGTGGATATTGCATTAGGGAGATCGAGTCCAACTTAAAAAAATATAACTCAAATTCTTTAAATAATTTAACTCGTTTGGTGAATATATCACAAGAGGCATGTATATTAGGAGGAACAAATCTATGTTTTTCTTACCTTTTGTAGTAGTGAATCTATTTTTTAAAAAAGAAACGACATATGTTTATAGTTATCTTTGAACTGTAGGATTACAGGAAGTGCATTCGACGGTTGAAAGCACTGAGATGTGCCCAAGTGAAGAAGATTGGGAAGCCCGGCGTGCTGAAATCAAGATGACAAAAGGGTTCATAGCCAAGGAGTCTGTAAAAGGGCATATGGTAAGTTCTTTTTTCGCATGTGAAAAATTAACATAAATTGGAATTGTGATTTGTAAACAAGTATGTGACAAACAGGTGAATGTCGTGAGGGGTTTGAAGTTGTATGAGGACATACTCAACAACGACGAGCTATCTAAGTTGACTGAATATGTAACTGAACTCCGAGTTGCTGGCCAAAATGGTGAACTCTCAGGTGGATCCTGTGATTCGTGATGCTTTTGTAGTTAACCTTGTTTTTTCCCTTCGGGACTGAAGTTTTGAGATAGTAAGGGATTGAACAGGTTTGGCGATTAATTAATTTTATTTATTATTAATTGTAGCTTTGCTAGTATATGTTAGAAGAGATATGTTCAAAAACAAAACAAGTTAAATAGAAAACTGTTATAACCGAATAATATACTTGTACCTCTTGTTTTAACTGTGACATAGAAGGCGGTTATGAAACCGCTTATCACACACACTATTCCTAAATCACATTATATTTACCAAAACACTATGCCCAAGTGCATTTTGCAATCTTCTTAGTTCTTTACATGAAGTCATTCTACATTATACACACACTATGTTAGGATACACACTTAGGTCTAGATCGACCTTAGACTATCTCCAACTATAGAAAAACATTGTTCTTAACATTACTATAGAAATTCATGTCTGCTGCAACTTGAAATATTTCTTGTTTATTTTATTTTTAGCATACTTTTTGAAATTGTAATGTTATAACTCTGTTTATTGGTTATTGGCGACTAGGTGAGACATTTATAATGTACAACCAACAATCGAAGGCAATCAAAAGAGAGCTACTTCAGTTTGGAGCTCCTATTTTTGGACAGATAAAAGATGAAGCTACAAATAATAAGTCCCAAGATAGTAAGCAATCGATCGCACAATTCGTTCGAAATATATATAATTCAATATTCTAATATTTGATAACAAAATGTAACATTGTGATCATGTTATACATTTTGACAGGCAATATAGAGCCAATTCCTGCTCCTCTTGAAGATGTCATAGACCATCTAATTCAATTTCGCTTAATATCTGAAAATCGCCGACCAAACAGTTGCATTATAAACTTTTTCGATGAGGTAATTTAATATCATACTTGTTATTAATATTCTACACCTATATGTGTGACACTAAAACCGACCCACTTTACTAATAATACAGGGTGAGTTTTCACAACCTTTCTTGAAACCACCTCATTTAGAGCAACCCATCTCCACACTTGTTCTGTCTGAATCAACAATGGCTTTTGGGCGTACACTAGTATGTGATAATGATGGAAACTATAAAGGACCACTCATGCTTTCTCTCAAGGAAGGGTAAGTCTATGGCATTATTATACGTGGGTTAATTAATATAATTAACCCGCAAAATCAGTCGGGTTATATTAGTATAACAATGACTAGATGATATCTATCACCTGATTGAAAGTAATTGAACCGATTTAAACAAAGTTAAAGAACTTAAAAATAAATCAAGTTGGTTAGAAACCTCCTAATTTTTATTAAAAAATTGATTTTGGGTAAATCTTTAACTTTGACAGGTCACTCATAGTGATGAGAGGAAATAGCGCTGACATGGCACGCCACGTCATGTGTCAATCTCCAACTAAACGAATCAGTGTCTCGTTTTTCAAAGTCCGAATAGACACGTATGGCAAAAATCCACCACCTAAAGATCTCATGGCGGGAGCAATGACCGTATGGCAGCCAAATCTAACAACTCCATTGATCACACCAACAACCGGACCACTCGACGGGTATGACTCAATTCACATTCTCCCCAAATGGGGTGCAATCCGTGCCCCACAATTGCTTATGTTAGCACCAGTCCGTCCAATGGTCATGAGCCCTAGAAGGCTGCCACGTGGAGGGACTGGTGTTTTCTTACCATGGAATGGCGGTTCAAAAAAATCTGCTAAGCACCTACCACCTCGTGCTCAAAGAGGGCGTCTTCTTGCACTACATGCCTCAACCGAAGCACACAAAATAGATCGAACCCCTGAATCCCCGATAAGCGTCACCTGAGAGAAGTGTTGGTGTTGTGTTGTGGTCTGCTTGGGGTTGATTTAGTGTACAACAAGGCCTTGGAGTTTGAAAGATGAGTTTTCTTATTATTACCTTAATTTTACTTAATTACGGCTTAAGCAGGGAAATAGTTTTTCTAATGATGGTGATTGGACTACATTCATTGTTGTCATTGTCTAATCACCTTAGAGTTTTAGAGTGGTAGTTATAATCTTTTAAGTTAAAAGTGTGAATTGTTATTATTGCTCGCCTTTACCCCAAGTTAACTTTGTTTTATTATTTTATTATTTCTTTTATTTATCATTGGTGGGGAATGGTGTGGGGTGTTAGTTTTCTGTTTTGTATCAGGAAAAATAAAGCCTTAAATAAACAATATTGCTAGCATACTACACAAGTTTAACAACAGTAAAAAGTTAATGTGAGCTTGTTATAAGTTTCACCTTTTTTTTTTCTTGACGTTGAGGTTGAATTATTATTAAAGATTATGACATATAGTTGGCCAGGCTCAGTTTCTTTCTTTGTTTGTATCCTTTTAAGTTTTACATCCTTTTCCTTTAACCTTATCAAATATAAGAACCCAAGTTTGCGTACGAAAATAAAATTAAATTATTATTTTTCACTTGTCTAACGTCTATGTCGCCCTTAATTTCTTGTCTCTTTTAATGAAAGAAAAACTCTTATCGTAAAAATATTATCATTTGATAGTTGCATAAAAACCTAATAAAAAAACATAGAAATTTGTTAAATGTCTAGACGGGTGAAACTGTTATGAAAAACACATTCCAAATCTAAAAAAGTGATATCTAAAGTCAATCTCAGTGAATTCCATACCAAGGAGTCCAACAAAAACCTAACAATATATCAGATATATCCTATAAAGGTAGGTGCATATTAATAAAAGATTAAATTGTGTGTCACATGGCTTTTTCCTAGAGTGTCCATTTAGGATTTGTTCACGTGTCATCAGCACAATAAACCTATTATTTTAAACAAAAATCAATTATGTTAAACAAAAATCAATTATGTTAAAATTTCTAAACTTAATCTTAATGTTCAATTTTTATTTTAAACCATATAAATGAAAAATCTATTAAGTCAAACTTTACAAATTTGTTAATGTTTTATAAATAAATAAATGTTTATATTTAATATGATAATAATATCCTAATAGTTGAAAACTTGATTTTTAAATAATCACAACCAGGGGCGGAGCATCAATAGGGCCGGGGGGGGGGGGGGGGGGGGCGCCGGGCCCCCCTATTTTTTCGTCCGTAGTGTTAAATTTTAACCCGAAAGTGTAAATTTTTGGCCCGGTAGTGTAAATTTTTATATAAATATCGAGTTCGCCCCCCTAAAAAAATTAATTTCGCCCCCCGCCCCCCTACGAGATAGTTCAAGCTCCGCTACTGATCACAACTCAATTTTGAAAGTTTACATAGCATATGATTTAATATTATATTAATTTTTAAATAAAAAATTAATAATAAGTTTTATATATCTCCTATTAAACCAGTATAATACACAGACATTAACCTAGTGGTAATAATATAAAATAAAACAATTAAAATAGACATATTCAGATAAATCAGATCTCTAGTACATCCGCATTCAAAAGGACCTAGATTATCAATTGTACAACCCCACTTTTGTGACAAAAAAGTTTAGTAAAATATTCACAGTTAATTTGTTGTAACAAAGTCTTTGTGAATTGACAAAATAGCTAGTTTATTCAATTTTTTGTGTTACACGTAGATCTTAAGCAATTTTTCATTAATTTTAATTTGGAAAATACTTCTTTTTATGAATGCAACGCTTACATGAATATTTAACATAACTATATATATGCATTTTGAAAAAAGAATATTTTTCTAATATAAATAAGTGAGATCAACTACAATTTTCACTGGTTAGAATAGGTATGATGTTATGATATCCTAAATCCAGTCTTATATTCATTTACCCTCATCGAAATCCAGTATGTTGATATATTATATAATATTAAAAAATATAAAAAATTGTATTCTAAAATTGTTAGATACTTGACATTATTTGAAATTCATAACTATTTAAGTGTAGTAAAATAATGATAATTTGAGTTGGTTCTGATTTGAGTTTAAGATGCTGCTTTGTGTAATAAGAATTCCAAAATTTAGTTTTTAATCACATAAAATCATAAACGAGTATACTTTAAAACCCATAAAAAAACCTAGGATTGGTAAAATCTGACACGGACTTGTTAACACGATACAACACGAAGTTAACAAGTTTCGTGTTTGAGCTTAACATGTTTCGTGTCATTAACAGGTCGACATATTAAAGACGCGATAAAAATCGTGTCTTAACAGATTAAACACTTGTTAACCTGTTAATGCATCTGTTTATATTTTTAGCTTATTAAAATAATAAAATATATATTTATGATATATGTTATTATTGTTGACATTTATTTTAAAAACCTTATCCTCCGCCCATCCGCTTAATCGAATACGACTATCATAGTACCACTGGTCGAATCTCCGGCCTATGCCTGAGGCCTTTTCGTACTTCGCTTGTTACCTCTTTAACTATGTTATCAGTTAAAATAGATTTTTTATGGACTTTTGTTTCAGATATGCAAGAATTATTATGTTAAGATTATGTATTATTTAAACTTTGATGGACTTTAGTCAAATTTTTTTCACTAACCGTGTGATTTTTATCGTGTCTCTAAAGGTTTTATCATGTAACCTGTTTCTAAAGAGGTTCGTGTCTTGAAAAAATGACACAATTGGTTATCGTGTCATATTCGTGTAAGCACTTATCGTGTTCGTGTCTGATCTGTTACGCCAACCCTAAAAAACCCACTACCCCGACAGGTAATTATTAACGGCTAGGAGACTCGGTATGAAAGTTGTTACCCTAGAGAGGACCCATTTGATGAATAGTATAACGATGTGGTGGGAATATTCGTTGCAATTATATGGTTTGTAGAATATGTGTTTGAATATCCTTTAAAGTATGGAGGTGGCCTATAAGTTGAGGCTCTCACGCCATTATTAATGTTGACAATAACAACTTGTTTACGCCACTCTTCTCTAACCTTTAAAACCCTCCAAAAGTCCCAATAATTGACTATTGACTAGACATTCCACGCTCATTGATGGATCATATTAACCTCATCACACTACATGAATATTGAATACATACAAAAATAGTCATGTTTTGGATGTAACCGTTTATTGAATTGGTAAATCTGAATACGACATGTTTATTAAGTATACGCTAATTTGTTTGAATTTGTTTAAATTTAAGAGTTTTATAAAAAAGAAAACACATATCTAGATTTTTGAAAGGTTCTTAAAAATTGTTAACAAGTAAGGTTTAATGCTTGGTTTACTAATTTTTCATCTTACTATTTATTTTCGGAACTAAAATTAATTTTCCTTTTTAAACCCTTTATTTTTTTAAGGAAATCTAATCTACTCCTAATAAACGTCACTTTCAATATTTAGAAATATACCAAAAACAAAAATAAAAAAAGTAGATCCGAAACACAAAACAATAAAACATACACGACACCACTTTATTTGTGTCCGAGTTGGGTTGCTTCTATTTTCACAAATTAATGTGTATGTCGTATTTGAATGTACATATTCAATCCGTCAACCTAATAATTTTTGACTCTACAATCAGGAAATTTTAGTTAGTATTCATGAGAAGATAAACGAAAAGTGGAGATGTTAAAGTGGTAGGTCATATCACGAAAGGTCGATCATGCAAAATAGCTTTTTGATACAAGTTAAAGTGATTCACGAGAAACCAACAAATGACCTTTTTGGCTTATGGTTCATTATACTTGTGTTCTTCGAGTTTCTTCCTTTTCTTTTTCCTTGAGAAAATAAGTAGTATTATTATACTAGGTTATTACCCGTGTACTACACAGCTGATAAAAATAATATATTACTAGATTTTAGATTTGAATTTAGATTGATTTTTTTATGTTTACATGATAAGATGTAAATATACACCAACTCTATAAATTACATATTGTTAGTGTAAGGAAAAATTTAAAAATAATATGATTATAATAATTAATTCGAGATTAGAAAACAAACCAATTCTAGATTTTGAGAAATGAAACGATCTAAAAAAGATTAAAAGATAGTGAAGTCAAAACCATATATGAAGCCTAGAAAGTTGACACGTTTTGTAATAGTTATTTCAAAATTTAAGTATAGTATATGTTCATTATCAAAATGCTTAAATTTTAAATATTTTTAATAAAACAATGACTTATGAATAAACAAATATTTATTTTCATGCAGATCGTTTATAAATGTTATAAATTTTATGTTTCATACGTTGGCTTATATTTTGATATATATCTTGGAATTACAAGGAAAATATTTTAATTACAAAGTTAGGTATTAAAAAATATTAAGAATAGATATAATAAATAATTATATTAAAACGTACCTGTGTATCAACAAATATATTTCACCTTACTTCTGAACATTAACTTTTTTTCAAAGTCTAATTATTCTACTATAAGTGTACGATTATATTTTTTAATGTCAAGATCATTAAAAATAGTAAAGTTTTAGTTCTATTTTTTATGAAACAATTTCATATAACAATATGAGTAACAAAAAACAAGTTTTTTTATCTTTAAGTCCCTAACTCACCTTTTAAATTATTCATTCAAAAATACAAAGATGATTTTGATCATATTTATATTAGTTATTTTAAATAATGTCTAAATCCAAAGATTACTACAATATCAACTTTTTAATATTTTTTGTTCATAGATCACTGAATATTGTTTCAAAACGATTTGCCATTTTATGACATAAATTGTTTATAATGAATGATAATTTATCATGTAATTTTGATTATAAATTGTCTTTAACTTAAATATTAATTTAAATTTAGTTTAAATGAATGACAGTTTATTATATTTTATTACACTAAGGTGTTATTTTTAAAATAATTACTTCTTTAATATATATGAAAATTTTAGAACAATTTAAACATTAAGAAGTTCACGTATAATCAGTAATTCGCTAAACTTAATTTGATATCAAACTTTAATATAGGAATGATTTAAAACTTAAAATTATATCAATTTCTAATATGAAAATTATTTAAAATGTTAATTATGGTAAGTGTTGATTGTTTTTTAAAATGATTAATAAATGCAATTTTTAAATTACAATTCATAACTTCCAAAATTAAATGCAATCACAATTTAATAAATTTTAGGCGGGAAAACTCAATTGAGGAGTCTCTCGTTGATTGTCACGTGTACTTAGAAACTCTTGTTGATTGCCACGTGTTCCTAGAAAATCTTGTTTTATTAGATGTAAATAGATTATTTCTCCTTCTTCTAGTTATATTTTCAAATGCTTTTCGTTATTCAAGTTATTGGATCTCTTTTATGGAAAGATAATCTATATCTATAGTAAATTATTAGAAGTGTGCAACCGATTTGAATCGACTCGAACTTGAACCAGTTGAAACCGGGAACCGGATAGCATAAATTTGAAAACCGGAACCAAACCTTATGGTAACCTAACAGGTTTGGTTCTTAACCTGGTAAATCGGTTTTAGTTTGTTGAAAAACTAGTAAGGAACCGATTAACGACCGTTATGATTAATTAAAAAGAGGAAATTAATATTCAAATTTAACTAGAATTAGGATACACAAACCACAAAAAATGACTTTTATTAAAAAGACATAGAGAAATTGGAATGTTGACAAAACCAATTATCCAGTAATCGAACGTGAGCTACAAATCATCCAATATGAGTATGCGATAGTATGCAAAACCAATTTTTAGTGGGTCGTAGCTTAACATATGAAGATGAACAATGATTATGAACTACAAAACCCTAATAGGAACAAACATTGTATGTTTTATAAGAACCTGATTGTGATAGGATTCTTTGATGTAATGATTTAAAAGAACCCTAGCTTTCTTTTATTTTATGAAAGTCGCCCCGAACAAGTACCTTGTTTTCTGCTATCACTGTGTTCCAACAGATAAGGATGAGCTCTGTACCGTACCTATACCGACCCGGTATTGTTACCGAAACTTTGAAGGATAGTAGTTGTACTCAGCTTCTTTGCCCGGTTGTTGGTGTTTATTCCATTCCCATTTGCGTGCCTCATCAAACATAACATCTCGACTGATTACCACCTTCTTTCCCTCGACATCGTACATGCGATAAGCCTTGGTCCCTGGTTCTGTTCCTAAATGCACCATGGGAACACTTCTGTCATCAAGCTTCTTCACATGGTTTGAAGGTGTTTTTACATATCCAACACACCCAAACACCCTTAGATGATCAAGTCTTGGTCTCCATCCCTTTAAGGCTTCGTATGGTGTTTGCTTTTTCAGAATCTTCGTGGGCAGCCTATTTAACACATAAACTGCATGACGTACAGCTTCCGCCCAGAACACTTGTGGCATATTCATTGCACTAAGAATACTCCTTGTTGTGCTCAACATGGTTCGGTTTCTTCTTTCGACTATACCGTTCTGCTGGGGTGTATAGGGTGCAGTTAGTTGCCTTGTAATTCCAGCTTGTTCACAAAACAGACTGAACTCCTTGGAGGTAAATTCTCCACCTCGATCAGTTCTGAGGACCTTTATTTTTTCCCCGTATTGGTTCTCAACCAAAGCTTTGAATATCTTGAATCGTTCAAGTGCTTCATTCTTGGTTTTTAACATGAATGGCCACATAAATCTGCTGTGATCATCAACAAACAGCAAAATATACCTGTTTCCAGCTTCAGTGGCGGGTGTTATGGGCCCACACAGGTCTGCGTAAACCTGTTCCAGTGGTCTTGCAGCCCTAAAAGTGGTCTGGTCGGGGAAACTTTGTCGCGTATGCTTCCCTGCCAAACATGCTTTGCATAGTTGTGAAGGGTGGTCAATAGCCGGTACTCCATGGACTAGCTCACTCGTCCCTAAGCGCTTGATGGTGTCAAAGTTTACATGCCCAAGGCGGGCATGCCACAACCAAGCTGCATCATGAATCTTGGTTATTAAGCACACCGGTGACCCGATTTTTAGGTTGATTTTATATAAGCGATTAGGAGATCTGTGAGTCTTCATTAGCAAGGTCCCATCCGGTTCAAACATTGATAAAATTCCTTGTTTAATTGTTAATTCACACCCTCCTTCTTCAGCTTGCCCGATGCTGAAAATATTGCTCTTTGAATACGGGATGTAAAGAATATCGGTCAACAACCTTTGTTCCCCATTCTTACATTCGAGAAGAATAGAACCCCTTCCTTCGATTTCCACACTTGAGTCGTCTCCGAATCTGACTTTGCCCCCTATATTTGTATCAATTGCTGAAAATAAACTTTTATTACCTGTCATATGGTTTGTTGCCCCGGTATCTAAATACCACATGTATTGCCCATCATCATGTGACCCGTATTTAGCTGGAAATACCTTTTCTTCATTCACATATATTAGTTCCTTCTTGTTTTGATCGTCTACAGCCATTAACAACACAGGCTTGTCAGCATTAGCATGTGTTGCTGCAGCAGTGGTGGCTTGTGTTAGATGGGCCTTCTCATCATTCCTTCTGGTTGGACAGTCGGCTGAAAAATGTCCAAACGCATCGCACCTGAAACACTGCAGTTTAGACCGATCTTTCTTTGAGTTTTTTGAACTTTGGTTTCCATCTTGAGAGTTTTGAGCACGGTTTGAACCCCTTCCACGACCACCTGATCGCCCACGACCTCGGCCTCTTCCACGGGTGTCTTGGCCATTCCCTCGGCCTCGACCAAAGCCCTTTTCCTGCTTTCTTTTGGATTCCCATTCATTGTAGGATAATAGAAGTTGGTCATGGCTGCTGTTATTGGTCTTGGAATTAGTTCTTTCTTCATACGCCTTCAACCTTCCAACGATTTCTTGAAACTTGACTGTTTTTAGATCAACCAACTGTTCTATTGTTGCCACCATGTTTATGATGTTTATGAAGCTGTCAGGTACACTAGTCAGAAGTTTTCTGACCAGTGCTGCTTCATTAATTGGGGATCCAAGGGTGGCTGATTTTGAAGCAATTCCGGAGAGTTTTCCCACAAAATCATCCACTGTTGTGCCTTCCTTCATTCTGATCAGATCAAACTCAGTTTTTAGGGACTGCAGTCGTGCCTCCATGAGTCGTTCAACACCTAAGTGTCGAGTCTTGATTGATCCCCAAATGTCTTTCGCATATTCACAGCTTGCGATCTGCAAAACGAGGTCTTCGGGTAGTGATTGATAGAGATAGGCTATGGCTGCATTGTCTTTTTTCTGATCCGGATTTGTCCCAGGTTCAATCACCTCCCAAATTCCATAAGCTTTAAAAATCGCCTTGATTTTAAGTGACCAGATTGTGTAATTGGTTGGAGTTAAAACCGGGCATTGAAACGGAAGGTTGCCTGTTTTATCAACCTGCGCTAGCTGGTTGTTTGGTGCTGCAGCGTCCCCCATCGATCTCTCCTTTGATCGACGCTTGTAAACCTGCTGTATTGGTTGTTCAAGTACTTGATCCACCACGTTGGATCAACTGAAAATCCCAGATCTCTTAAGCAGAGCTCTGATACCAATTGAAGTAAATCGGTACTAGAACAAAACAAACAGAAACAACCAGAAAACATAGGAACAATTCTGGAACTCCTTCTCTAATTTAATTGATAGAAAAACTTACAAAGAATAAGTAAAAAAACTATCCCTATTTATAGTTTAATCAGCCTTGCCCATCAAGTTAATCAACTCCTAAAAATTAGGCTTTATCTCAAATCCTTTTGAGATAAATTTAAATCACAAAAGCTTATCTCAAATCCTTTTAAGATAAAGCTGAAAAACTACATGATAAACCTATCCTTTTATTTACCAGATAATTACAAAGTAGACCTCTAACTTTAATTAATGTCAAGATTGGTCCAACACACATAACTTTAGGAATCAATAATTGGCAGCTAAACTTAATTGTCACACTTGAGCAATAGATGATGTATAGTTGATGGCAATAAACTGCCTTGTGTTGAGTTATGTAGGGATTTCTGGTGGAGTTCCACTATGCACGGCAGGTGGTTTAAAGCTAATATGTTAGTGATTCCATTTAGCAACTATGATATAATGCTTGGCATTCAATGGTTGCAAACATTAAATGATATAGTTAAAATTTGAAATCATTAACCATGAAATTTTTAGTTAATAACCAGCCTTTTGAACTCAAAGGTGCTACTAATCATGGAGTCAATATATGCAAAATGGAGAAATTGACATCTTTGTTGCAATCCAATTCTCATGTGGTGTAGGCTCACCTTTTTAGTCTGCATACTGAAAATGATATCCAGCATAAAGCATAAATTCACAATCCCATACGTAACGAGCAAATGTCTCATCAATTTTAATTTGAAACCTTACAGGTACCCTAGTGCCCAAAAGGATGCGATTGAACATACGACCCAAGAGTTATTGGATTCAAGAGTTATTAGAAGCTACACTAGGTCTTTTGCTGCCCTTGCTATTTTGGTAAAAGAGAGATGGTTCTAACCGGATGTCTGTTGATTATAGGTGGTTGAATGAAGCTACTATCAAAGATGGGGCTCATTATTCCCTTGATAGAAGAACTATTGGATGAGTGGTGGTTATGGGGGAAGGGAGATCTATTTTCTCTAAATTAGACTTAAGGTTTGGTTACCACCAAATTAGAATGTATGAAGGAGACATTCATAAAACAACTTTTGAAACACATGAGGGTCATTATGAGTTCTTTGTCTAACCTCTTGGATTAAGTAATGCTCCAACTATCTTCCAATCTATGATGAACACTATTCTTAAAACTGTGTTAAAAAGGTCAACTCTAGTTTTCTTTAATGATATTTTGGTCTATAGCTCATCATGGGAGCAACATATTTTAGATGTTCATGAAGTTCTATCTCTCATGTGGTTACATCAATTCAAGACTAAGCTCCACTACAACGAACCTGGCTTTCTAAACTCACTGGTTATGACTGGGATTTCTTATAAAAGAGGTACTAAGAATAAGGTAACTGATGATTTAAGGTATCTGGCTTAGCTTTACTTATCATTCTTTAATCCTAAATTATGAGACTGGGTTCAATAATCTTGGAATACTGATGACCAAATGTCTCATTTATTTCAATAATTACAAGTTGGTCAGATCATCAAAAACAAGATCCTCAAAAATAGGACCATCAAAAACAGGGATTGGGATGGCGGTGTTCTAACGAGGAAAAGCAGGATACTGATGGTCATTCTAAGTTCTATTAATCCTACACTTTGGATTGACATTATCACTTTTTGTCATGCTTCTTCCCTGGGTGATCATTCTGGCTTCAAACTTACATTATGCAGGCTCAAAGAGATGTTCTATTGGAAGGGGTGTTCTAAGGATATTTACCTGGCCAATAAGGAATGTTTTGTGTCAACGTGCCAAATATGAAACAATTGCTACTCTTAGTCTGGTTAATCCTTTACCATTTCTAAAATCCATTTTATAGACATCTCTATGGTTTTTATTTATGGGCTACCTAAGGTTCAAGGCAAGAAGCACTATTTGGATGGTAGTTAATAGACTCACCAATACATTCATTTTATTCCTATCTTTATGAGTATATTATGCCCAAACTTACTTTTTGAATGGATTTTTGGAGACCTACCTGCAGGGCCGGCCCAATAGCTTTTGTGGCCCAAGCTAGGGCTTTGGGCCTCGTTATATACAGGGCCTCTAATTTTAAAAAAGAAATTTATTTATACGTTTAATGTGCCTCAAAATTCAACAGCCCACTTAATTGTGAATAAGTTTAATGGGCCTTCATATATATTGCAGTAATATTAAGCAGCCTAAAAGAATTTAGGGCTTATTTTTTCATACTTTCTCAGAAAAAACGAAGGGTCGTGGTAATTTTCCAGCCTATGGCGATTACAATTTACAAGATCAATAGCAGCGTTGTTTTACTCGCGACTCACTCTATAATTTTCAATTCAAGCGAATGATTACGATTTTCTATCTTTCTTTCCGATTAAGCTTATAATCCGCAAAACGGCGTTGTGACTATCGTTTCTTAGTTTCTTTGAATTTTGATCGTGTACTTTGACGCGAGATTTTTTAAATCGGCATAATTTCCCGCTAGGCCCTAATTGTTTGCTATTTCAAAATTTCAATTGCGATCGGAGTCACCAAAAATTTGATTTTCTTTATTTGATTTGAGCGACGAGCACAGGACCTGCAAATAGAAATCCGACGAGCTACTCTAATCAGGTTAGTGTTTCTAGTTTGCTCTTTGTGATGAGCCAACAATTCGATTGGGTATTTGATAAATGGATAGGGATTTGATTTGTTTCTAAATTACTTGACTTTGATTCTTTGAATTAGTGTTTATGTGATAATGTGTTGGATAATTTATTTGATTAGTTTATTGCTTATCTAATTTATTTTGATTACTTAATAGCTTAAGTTTGATTTATTTGATTAGATTATTGCTTAATCTGATTTATTTTAATAGCTTTATTATGATTCAGTGTAGTTCATACTTAACTAGTGTTTCCAAATAAAAATTCTTAACCACCACAATTGATCCTTCAATAGAACGTAGCCTTTTCAAATATAAATTTATAAAAATATATGTACGATCTACCATATCACAAGAAATGTTAAATAGTTTAGCTTTTTTGTAGATTGAAAAAAAATAAAAAAAATTGATTATGAAGAATTCATTAAACAATTAGCATCAAATAAAGTTAGAAAAATAAATCTAATCTAAATATATCTATACATCACTATAAAACTTAAAAAAAAAAAAAAACTTAACTCGCCTCTCAAGCCCGGATAAAGATGAAGAGTTTATAAAAAAATAGTTTTAAAAGGGCCTCATTGTTTTGGTTTGCTTTGGGCCTCCAAAAACGATAAGCCACCTTGCCTACCCGCACTTTATGAAGATGGATGTTTCTTTGCACTGAGTCAAATGGATTCCATTGGTTCGATGGTGGTATAATAGCACATTCCAATCTGTTATTAAGATTTCTCCATTTAAGGCCTTGTTTGGGTACAAGTCGGGCATTCACATACCTTATATTTCCAATGATACTGCGGTAGCTGCCGTTGAGGAGTTTCATAGGGGTTGAGTCAAAGATTCAATCCTTTAAGTGACATCTCATTAATGCTAGATATCGAATGAAACAAGTTGCATATGCTCACCATTCAGCGCGTACCTTTGAAGTCAAGGGAGTGGGTGTATGTGAAATTACTACGAATGGTCCAAACTTCTCACAATTTACATTGTTATGTTAAACACGTAGCTCGTTTTTATGGCCCCTTCCTCATTCTTAAAAAAAATTGGCAAATTGGCTTATCAACTGAACCTCCTTTGCTAATTCAATGATCCACCTCACATTCCATGTTTCTCTTTTGAAGCGGGCTCATGGTACTCATCTTTCGGTAATTCCTTTATTGACTGATCCTCGGTTCTTCGTTCAACCACACTTTATTTTGGATCATTGCTTGGTAAAGAAGGTCATCGCACTACCACATCATTGAAGCATCTTGGGAATTTGTTGATGAATTTCGACTATGATTTCCAACTTTACATTTTTTAGGTTAAATTTTTTTTAAAGGGGCGGAGGGGGGTTATTGTTAGGCTAGTAACGGCTAATATAATGTATAAAAGCACAACCAATCCAAATTGGACGGCTTGGGTTATGTAATTCTCTTTCTCTCTAGTTTCTTACTTCCAAGCCTAACACTCATCATTTGTAAATTACAAAAACACTTCAATTTCATTATTTCACTTAGTCTTTAGCGTCTTGTACCTATCCAAATAAACTTTTAATAACAAAATGACACAAGCTAATAATTTAGTTTAGATATAACACAATGATATTAGTAATATTCTGATAATTGTTTCATAATATGTTACAAAAGAATATGCACCCAAATCATTGTCTAAGATCATTGTGTCATGTTATATTGTGTGAACTTAGACAAAGATCATTGCATATTACTTACATAATTGTGTCTTATTATGGTACAATGATCTTACTAAAATAAACATTACGAGACAATATGATAAATGATACAAGTAATAAACAACAGAACTTGATAGATTGACATTAGACAATGATCATAGTAAAATACATGACAGACTTTAAAAACAAGTACCCAACACCGTACAATTATTATGTGATCTTGGACAATGATCTTAGTAATATACACAATACACTTTGAAACAAGTAAAATACATAGTACTATACAGAAACTTACTAGGACAATGATCTTAGTTTATTTATTTATTAAGATTATTAGGATTTATAAATTGTATTTCTCTACAACAAAAGGGAAGAAATTGAACTTTAAGTCAGGCTTAGTTTCTAATTTCAATTGTTATTATGTATTTGGTTATAGTTTACATTTTGTTTGCTATAAAATTAGGGGATTTGAATATGGACCTCATTCTAAGCGAAGTCTTATTGACAAATTTTTTTAAAAGAAAATTCCAAGAGAATGATGATATTTATGAAAGTTCAAATGTTACTAGTGATATACAAGAAAATGATAAAAAAAAAACAAGAAAATGTTAGATATATTAAGTGTTTGTTTAACTTTATTTATTACCGTGGTTTT
Organism: Flaveria ramosissima; assembly: GCA_025215565.1. Taxonomy (NCBI): domain Eukaryota; kingdom Viridiplantae; phylum Streptophyta; class Magnoliopsida; order Asterales; family Asteraceae; genus Flaveria; species Flaveria ramosissima. The sequence goes on from CM046046.1 coordinate 59,915,212, forward strand.
TTTCATTTTTCAATGAATATACTGCGAAAATAGTTTTTTGGGATAAACATTGAATTTTTGGGCTATCTGCCACTGCGATGTTGGTCAGAGCAAACATGGAGCTATGTTGTTATATATAATAGATCTTAGTCATGATTTGAAAAAATAAAAATATGTTGTAACATGTCACCTTATTGGTTAATATCAAAATTAACTTTACATCTATCTATTTGTCCATTTTTTTTTCATATAATTATTTGTAGATTATAGTATTATTTTTTTCTCTAGAAATTTGGTGATTTCGTTTAAGGATTTTGAGATCGATTTGTAAGCATGTTGTTGATTTAGAAATGGGTGTCCAGATTTGTAGCTAGAGAAGCAGTTTGATTTGTTTAATTACATCCATTCAATCCTTCTGATGCCTTTTAAGAATTGCTAAACAATATGAACATTTTGTATCTTGGAGTTCAAGTGTAAATCTTTATGGGTTTTATGTTTATATTGTTTGCAGTTGTTAAAAGGTCAATGTGATCATAGAAAACATCCAGAAGAAACACCACTTGATTTTGCTTGTTATCCTATTTCCACTTACTCTACACATCCAATTTTGCATCTTCAAAATTTAGTACTAATGCTATTATATTCGTTTCAAAACAAAGTTTTTAGGTCCTGCTGCAATGCGTGGGTTAACTTACTAGTTCTAAACATCTGTCAATAATTCTTGTCCCGATAAGTATTTTAAATATATAGGTGTATATTGATTTTCGTTATTATACATTTTTCAAGAGTATTTAATTGTAGATAAATATTAAATATATTTAAGTCCACTTTAAAAAATTAATAATTTGTTTTGGTGTCATTATATATAAAATCAATAATATATTCTAGTTTACTTGGAAGAGTTTCTAAAATCAAGACTGTACTTTAAGAATTCAAATGGAAATTGTGATTGATCCTTCAAATAAAAAAAAATGATAATAGCAAAAACTGAATGGTTAAGAGAGGGTGATTAGAATTTCAAGTAACTTAATAAAGTTGTGAGAGGGAGATGAGATAGCCTGATCGGCAACGCATTGAGGTCGTTCAAGATATAAATGACGCGTGTGAGAAACATATGTGATGAAAACGAGATTCCAAAGGAACGTGCGGGTATACGAAGCATGTTACAAATGTAATTGATCTGTTAGTAACCCACGAAACAACATAACTCACGCACAAACGACTTGTATACAAAAACACCAAAAACAAAAAAAATAAATAAATAAAAAATGTAAAAGACTGCTAATCCTCATGAGCTTTAATTAGAAGTATAATTAGGTGGGAGTTCAATTTGTTAAAAAGTATTTAAATCTCTTTTTGGTTGTTTAAGGGGATGTAAAATGAGTGTTATGCAATGAAGTTCTTTGAACATGGATTCTCTAGACAAATTTGGTTGTTATCAAAAGCATTGGTTTTAGCAGTTTATGAACACCCTAATTGCCTTCTCCAACCTACCAATATTAGTGTTGAGCTATAAAAAAGAGCACAAGACATTTGACAGGAAATTCATATAAGGGTTGGTTCAATAAAGAATTTTCATGACTATAGTAGCAAACATATGGAACATGTATTATTATGAACAAGATTTAATTGCAATTCACATAAAAATGCCTGCTTTCTAAAATGACAGGAACAGATTTGACAAACAGAAACTAGAATGAAGACACAATTACAACAAAACATAGTGAATACACACAAACACAATGCAAACACCTTACGCGATTGAATTTATGTCATGCATCACTTATTACCTGGTTTTACAGGCTCATCGTCATCATCTTCGATATCCCAACTCAGATCCTCCTCCTCATCTACAGCAGTACTCAATCGCTTGCGCAGGTCAGCTTTGTTTGTCGTGTCACCATGAGATACATTCGTGTCGTCGGTTTTCCCAAGATCTTCAATCTCATCCCACTCAAGATCCTCATCCTCAGGAACTGAAGGTTGGTTTGATTTAACAGTGGCATTACTATCTTTAGTTTCACCTGATTCCACTTTGAGATCATCCTTTTCATCATCCTTCGGCACTGATTCAGCTTTCTCAACAGCTTTAGGTTCCTCTACAATGTTCTTATCAACACTAACCAAATCGGATACCATCTCTTTATCTTCATCAACAATCTTAGAACTTTGAGTCTTAATTTCATCTTCTGGGCTCTCTTTCTTTCCACCATCCTCTAAATCTTGGCTTTTTGAGGTATTTGATCTTAATTGATCAGCTTCTTCTTGTTGTTGTTGCTGTTGTTGTTGTTGTTGGTGTTGTTGTTGCTGTTGTTGTTGTACTTCGTCTTCATCATCGTCATCAACATCCCAACTCAAATCTTCATCATCATCCACCGACAACGATCTCTTCACAAGCTTAGCTCTCATCTCCTCTTGCTGCTGAAGCTTATGCACCTTATAAAAGTACCTAAACCAAAAAGTAGCATCATCAACCTCATTCGGAACAACTTTCGAATAAACCCCCTCCAAAGCACCATTCTCCCCAACCAATTCCTCAATCTCATCTCTCTTATCCCCAACAACAAACCCTAACTTCCACCTATTATAATCCTCCACATCCTCAGGATCCTCACAATAACCTCTCGCATCACTCCTAATCGCATTCAACTGAGCCTCAAACCGACTATACCGCTTCAAATCCACACCACTACGATCACTAGACATACGTCTACTAGAACCATCAGAATCATCAACATCAGAAGACGCAAGCAGAGCATCCTTACCTTGAGCAATAATATCCACCGTGGACTTCAACACTCCGTCGATCGCCGACGTTCCGACGTCGATCGACGCCGGCAACTCCTTCACCGCACGGCTCGCAACTTCACGAAACAAATCGGATTCCTTCCTCAAACCTGTGCCAAACTCCTTCAAATCACGACGGTAGGTTTCGAACACTGATTCCGATTTGGTGGTCAGAGTTTTCACTAGATCTCCGAAGCTCCATAAACCACCACCAGTAACGCCACCGCTGCCGTCGTCGGATGAATTGAGATTTGAAGTGGAATCGTCGTCTTCATCGCCTTCGAGTTCTTGGTGATTTGGAGATTGAGTTTGACGATGATCTGTATCGGATTGTTCGTGATTATCTAGGGTTTCGGGCTCTGGATCATCTGCTAATATGGATCTGAAGAAATCCATTGATGATTGAAGTGATTGAAGAGATTATAATTTTAGGGTTCTGTAGAGAACGATTAACGATATACTTTATCCTTCGTATTATGATGATCAAATGATGAGCGTATGAATACGCACCACTGTGAAGAATTGTAACTTGGGCCTCGTGTTCTAATTGGGCTTTTACATGTTAGGCCTGTTTTATTTGGAATTTTCTAATTGAGTGGCCCAATTAGTAGAGCTGTTCAAATAGCTCGGCGCTCGAAACTCGCTCGAACTCGTTTGAAAAAAGTTCGGATTTTTGCTCGTTCGAATTTTGGCACGGTTGTAAACGAACCGAGCGGCTCGGTTCGGTTTAAAAACGGACCGAGCACGAGCAAAGGTATGCTCACTCGTCGCTTGCTCGGTTTCGCTCGAATTATTTTTTAATTTAGTTTTTATATATTATATATCTGTTAAGCTATTTAGTTATTTAACACCTACCACTATTTTAATTAATTAGTCAAAAAATCAACAACCCTAAATGTAAAGTTAATTATCTAATCAAATCATCATTTCACATTTCAAAATCCTTTCACCATTCCACCCATCACCACTTTCAAGCCGTCCCCCGTATCCCCCACCTCCCTACCGACTGCTGAGGCGCTGACCTCCGACACTCGGACATGTAACCCCCGACCTCCAACACTCTGACATGTGACCTCGAATTTCGGCAAGTCGACCTACAATAGTCTGATCGTACATCCCGCCTTCGACAATCAGCCTCCGAAGTCCGAACTTGTTTGAAGCCTGACATTGTTCAGTTGTTCCTAATTGCAATATCTTGAGGTTAGACTTTTTTTTTATATATAATTTGGTTCTTAAAAAACATTTGCACAAGCATTGGTGAAGATACTACGGTTGGAACTTAAAAGTTGAAACTTTTGAATGAATTATTAGTTTTGCTTTAAATTATAACACGAAACCAAACAAAACCGAGCAAAACCGAGCAAAACCGAGCGAAACCGAGCGCTCGGTTTAAAACCGAACCGAGTTCGAGCATGAAGTTTGCGCTCGAAGTTGTAAATTCGAGCCGAACCCAGCCGCTTGGTTTGAAACCGAACCGAGTTCGAGCGGAGCTGCGTTCGGTTCGGTTCGGTTCGTGAACAGCCCTAATAATGATGATGGGTATTTAAATTGAGTATTAGAGTTGTAGAAATCTAGTTTTTGGCCCAAACCAGCTCGGGTTAGATCAGTAAAAGTTAAAACTGGTATATGGTCAAATCGGTTCGGATTTTAACTGGTTCTTGAGAGGGGATTTGACCGGTTTGAAAACTGGCTTTTGACATGTTCGGTTAGGGTTTGACGGGTTTGGTTCGGGTTTCTGTGAGTTCAAACCGGTTACCACCTATAAGATTCGAACCGGTTTCAACCCTACTGTTGTTTGGATCGGTTTCTAACTGGTTCTTTCCAACATGTTTCCAAATAGGTTTCAAGTTGAGGTTTAAATGAGACTCTTTTTCTCATGTCTGTTGATTGTTAGCGTTTAAATTAAAATCATCATGGTCAATAGGTATGGGTTTTCTGCCTGTACATGAGACGAAAACTCAATACGTATATAATATGATATTTATGGATTTCAGGTTAGTGTAAATGAGATGGGCTAGTTTCATGAATACTTGTGAACATGTTTAATTAAACGGATTGGGTTCGGCCTACCTAATAGGTTCACATGTTGAGTTGTTGACACACTCTTGTTAATCTTTATAATCCTTTTCAAATGTATTTGTTTCGATTGAAGCTTCATCAGTATTTTACTAAGAATTTTAAACATCAAATTTAATCACTTAAATGTACTGACTTATACACATTTGTATATATGGCTATAAATTTGTATCTTAGAGTATTAAAATAATAAAAAAAACATAAATAAAATTTTTCACAAGTTAAAACATATTCATTGCATTCATGGTCATGTCAATCGGTGAATGCATTTTTCATGTCTCGTTCATGTGTCTAATATAGTCTTTGTGCGTATGTCGTGTTTGGGTTCAACTTAAAGCCCCTAAATTGCATGTGATTACTTTAGTGCTATAGTGCTAAAGTCGCATGAATCTCATGGTAGTCAAGAATATAACCAAATTCAAGAAAAGTACAACAAAGATCTTATGGTATCAATGGCTAGAATTCACCCTTACCATACAAGCAAACACTTTAACTTTTTTAATCTTTTCATTACCTCACCTTCAAAGATTAGAATCATAATCAAATCCTTAAATTCTTGTGTGCTTTTGTGAAGTAAAATTAGCACAAAAAATTATGCAAGAAAAGAGCAAACAAGATGATGGTTTTGGTCCTCTTGGCATTTGCCATAGGCTATTCAATTTCATCATGAACACCATCTTTCCTCGAGCCACAAGAAGCGTTACATTGGGTACATTGGGTACCGCCGATACACCATCACCTCAACATGATGAAACTCAAGCTTTGGAAGCTAGTCGTATGGACCAAGACCAGGTGATCAAGCCCGAAAGTCATGAACTACTGGTTGAATTTAGACACACCAACGGGTCAGTAGTCAAGCGAACCAATAACACTTCGGGTCAAGTCTTGGTCCAAGAAAACAGGATTCCAACACGAACCCGTAAGGAAACGGGCTCGCGAGATCAAGGTAAGGGCAACGGTGGTCGCGACAAGGCAACAAAAAAGTCAACTTTGACCATTGTTGAAGAGGGGACTTTGCATGGAAGGAAGCCTCATCTTCTGAGTGTTGCTTCAAATATAAATGAGAAAGCTGATGCATTCATAAGGAGCAGAAAAGAAGCCATGAAACAGACAAATGATGTCTAGTGATTAAAAAGGTTGCTGTAAAATAACCAAGATTTCAATTTGTAAACATGTTTTCTTATATATGTAACCTTAACTATGAACTTATATTCTCTTTAATGATAAATTCTTGACAATTTAATCTTATTTTCGTTATAATGATAAATGTGAAACAATAGCGTGTCTCATGCTTCACGGTTGGTCATGACATGGGTTGGATTGGGCTCAATGTTTAGGCGTGGGTAGTTTCAGCCCATTGGGCCTTATCAAGCCCACAACCCCTCCCTTTGTAAAGGAGGCCCAATATTTGATAGGGTCCTTAAGAGTATGTCCTCGGGACCCTTTCTAACGAGTTATTTTCAATTTATAGTTTTGTCATGGGCTCTAGAAAAGCTTGAACCGGTCTACCTGACTCCAAGCTTCGGTCCGTGAGATTCAGTGTATTTTACAGTTGGTATGATTGATGAAATAATAATGCAAATCTTACGGTAAAATGAAAGTTAATGGCTAAACAACATAGCTACCTGAATTGAATTTGCAAGGAAACAAATCAAATTAATGTACAACAAAGATGGGTATGGGGCTCCTAGAAATCTGACTAATCTAAAACAATGACTAAAACAAGTTTAAGGTATAAACACGATACGCGCTAACACGATATTATCTATGTATGCTCAAATGTGGTTATGCTTTTGTTCCAACTGTTGATAAACATTGACATGTTTGCTGTTAACCTCACCTTCCATCCTTACGTCGCAAAATCTAACCATAAACCCTCTTCTCGTTCACCTTCGCATCTCTAAACGAACCTAAAACCGAACAAATTCCAAATTCTTGATTTTTAGCCTAAAATTCAAGAACCTGTTGATCAATCATCTTGACTTTGGTGAAAACCATCAAAAGTCAAAGGAATGTTTCGATGAACGATAAAGATCATACGGAGCCCATAAATGGTCAACCACACACGGCTTCCCCGAGTCGAGCCTTAACCATGGTTTACCTTTACCGCTCCAATGAAGCAAGCTGATCGCACCCGGGTGCAGACTCCTGCACTTTCCCTCAATGTTGTCACCACCCAACCCATGCTGGTTCCAACTATGGTGCACAGGCTTAATATTACCAGCAAACACAAGCAAAAATGGTGGCAATGAACCCAAATGATAAATCTTTTTCTTCTTCTGAACCACCATCCATTCTTCAACTTTTCGAAGATACCCGCCTTCCCGCCATTTCTCAACATCTAAAACCATAACACCAGTGTTAAAATAACAAGGATCTTTACCCTCAAAGATCTTCTGCAATTCGGGTTCGTTCCAGAAGTTATCATTGAAATACTGCGTAAAATTCGCCTCACAATACTCCGGTGCAGCGAGCACTTTATCCCCCAACTCAACTCTCCACAGCTTCTCAATGTCATCAACAACAACAAGATCAGAATCAAGATAGATTATCCTTTTCACATTCTTCGGTATGATATCCGGCAGGTAGATTCTAGCGTAATTCAACGGCTCATCAAGCGCGACACGAATGGACTTCGATATCTTCCCTTGAACGAGGCTCGAGTCGAATCGATACAGCTTGAAGTTAAGATACGGGAACGTGGTTTTGATGCTGGTTTTAATATCCTGATCAAACCGAAGCCACAGGAAATGAAAGACAACATTCTCGGGGCAACCGGTGTTATGCAATATCGACAAGATGGCGGCCATTGTCCCGCGGAGGTAATTCGAATCAAGGGTCATTGCCAGATGAATGGTGTCATTCTCCGACGAGCCACACGGCTGACCGTTGCGAAAGGCGGGAGCTTCACGGAAGAAGTTGGCATTGTGGGAGAGTTTTCGGGGGAGGGCGGTGGCGGCAGCGGCGGACAAGGGTGGTGATGGTGGTGGTGGTGGTAATGATAAAGACAGGAGGCCAATGAGGAGTATGAGGTGGTTTAAGCTCCGAAAGGCCATCCTGCCGGCATTAATGGCGGTGAATTATGAAGGTGAAAAGGGTTAAACAGCCATTGAAGGCTGATTGAGGAAGATGGTGATTTATGAACAGAGGATGTTTTGGATGGAGATTGAGGGGTTTGAGAGGAAGAGAAGATTATGCGGAAGATCAAAGATGTATGTGTTTTCTACATTTAGTTTTTGATATCTTGATGATATTGTTTTGACTTTTGTAGAGTCAATGATTGTGAAGAGAAGTCAGACTATTGGTGATTTGGTTTGAAATTCACATCCTTTAAATTCGGGGTGAGATCTTGTAGTCCCTCCGAAAGATTTGTGTGATTTTATGGTATGTTTGGTTGGGATGTTTTTTTTTAATAAAGAGATTTTTGAAAAAAAAAACATTTCAAATGATTCAAATTTGAAGAATTGATATAGTGAAAATAAATTTGTGATGCAACTATACTGATAAAACAAATAATAGAGGAATTGGAATTTATCATTGTCACACCACCTATAGGTTGTCACCACCCCTACTTTGTCGCCTATGTCGAAATCTAAAGTAGGGATGACGAAAGTTGAGGGGGCTTGAAATTCATATCGTTTTAGTTGAATACATTCACAAATTTGGAAGAAATAATAGAGGGTAAGGACCTTGGAGCCTTGATAATGCCGCTACCATGTGAACTGAAAACAACCTCTTGTAGAAATGCAAGGTAAGGATGCGTACATCATGACCAAAGTGTCTAGACACCCTCTAGCCTCGCACATGTGGGAGATCATGGAGCATTTCTAGATAGCCTTAACCACGGCTAGCATTTTTTCTTCACACGTGGACCATGTGAGCATTGATCCTTTAAGAGTCTGACTAAAATAAGCGATCGATTTGTTGTCTGGGTCGGAACCACCCTAAGCCCTCTCGCAAGCATGACCTTCAATAAGAAATGGTAAGAGACCAGTAGGTAATGCCAATGTTGGTGGAGTGGTTGAGGTCACCTTCAAGGTTTTAAAAACGGAATTGGCCAATTTATCCTATACAAAACTAGACTTCCACGGTGTAATGGGCAGCTATGCTCCCGAAATGCTTGATGAAGTTTTGGTAATATAACGGCAACCAAGGAACTTTTGGTGAGTCGGGGATCCACCATGACCCTTTTCACATACGATATAACAGAGTAAATCCACCTGCAAAACACCAAACCAACATTTCGATTCCTTGGCGAAAAGCTAGTTAGTAGCAAAGATTCATAGTACAGTCCTTGGATGTTGAAGATGATCATTGCAAGAGTGCGAATAAATCAGGATGTCATAACAATACAAGTATAAACTTAAAGTATAAACGTTCGGAGGAAAGGATGGAAGATATCATTCATGAGGCATTGGAAGATGGTGGGGGTGTTGGTGAGACCGAAGGGAATACAAACCCCCGTAATCCTTTAACTTTTTAGATGTGATGTACAGAATCGAGAAGAGTTTTTTTTATTTTTCTGTTCACCAGCATTTTTCTCTTTTAAATCATCGAATGTCGTCAACACAACTTTTAACGTTTATTTTTTAAAATATAAGCTCAGATTACAACATCCTGTCGCAAGACAAAGAATGTGTTAATGATGGAGAGAGGTGGAGCCGCATATGAGCAGATCCCACAAAGGTTCATAGGGATACACCAATCACAACAGGCTCCTGATGGTCTTCAATGACTTAACATATGTATTAAAACTTACATTCTTTAAAATGGTAGTTTACAAGTGAGCTAACGTCATGATCGTGGAGGTTAAAGCTCGTCTTTTACAGTTGTCTGGTAGCATTCTTCGTCCCAAAGAAATGGGAATTTCAGTTTGGCTGCAGTGTGCGGCATCGACCAATCATCGTACATGAATCTGTATAAATTAATAGATATTCAGAAAAAAGAAACTAAAAGATCTAACATCAGCATATAAAAATGTATCATAGAAAAAGATGGAAAATCGTGTACATTTTAACTGGTGGGCGCGATATAATAACCAGAACTTGCAAATCTTCTTCTTCATTGGTGTTCCATACCTGCAGGAAAGAGTTTAATCAGCTCATACATTGTACACTATCTTAATTTTATACGAAGTTTATATATGAATCCAACTGAAACATGGGAAGGAACTGAGTGGGATAAAATATATGGTGATGAAAGACCACAGGAAATATTGCTTTTTACATTGTTAGCCATTTACAGAAGAAAAACTTAGATTCATCATGTTGTGTAGCCCATCAGACACTCGCATTACCATCATAATTAGGTTCGTAAACGAGCCACACCACTCATGAGCTACTCCAAATCGGCTAGCTAAAAGCTCAAATTGAGCCGAGTTTGACATTCTCGAACTCCTATACAAGAGCTCATTTAATAAATGAGTCTAAGCTTCTTCTTATCATGATCAACTAAGCTCTTTGTTTATGTAAATATAATACTTTTTATTTGATATATTAATATACGGTAGCATAATAATACTAATCATACATAAAATATGAAAAAATAACAAAATAACATAATCATGTTATATATAAAAAGTTTTGAGTTTATATATCTATGAATTATTATATATGTATATATATTAAATAGAAATAATTGAAACTAGTATCGAGCTTAAAACTTGAATGATTACTCACGAGCCAAGCTTAACCTTAGGCGGGCTTATGCTAGGTTCACTTTCACCATTCATAATCTCACATTACATTCAAATAGTGATATATTTCAACCCGTTTATGTAAAAATATGGGGCTATCTGGGTTGTATTTTACTGTTACAGGTCAAAGAAGTACCAGTTTTTAAAAACAGCTAAAGAAGCCAACGGGCAAAGCAGTTCAAAAGACTCCCAAAGTATAGTGAAATAACTACCTCCTAAATTGTTTAATTAAAACAGAACACTACTTCTGTAAGTGCTTCACAATCATATCAAAATATATTTATTATTTTTAAAACACATATCAAATGGATGAGTTCGTGTTGGCAGACCAACCCAACACATTTCGACTCCTACCCGACCCTGCCCCACGTGCCGATTATGATATGTACACTGCCACACATCTAAGATCAAAATAGTAATAACCAGCAAACGTGGCAAAACAGTCTTTAGTGACAACAGATAAATCATGTTTCCAAACAATAACAATTGATCTTAACATCAACAGTAGGAAGGTTGGATTCATTGGCATTTGGCAGTATTACATTTTTCTAGTAAAGGGTTTTAAGGAACAAATGACACTCGATCTAGCGGTTTAACACCCATACAGAAGAATGAACAAAAAAGAGGAGAAACAGCAGAATTGTTTACCTGGTGAACATCATTAACAGGGACATAAAATGTGCTGTTTGAAAAGATTCTAAACTCCTGTGGCTTTCCAGGGGACTTTGAATGAGAATTTGGGGCAATATAAAGTGTACCACTCCCTTTGAGGACTACAAACACTTCCTCACACGAGTGCCTATGAATCGGCGTGTGTGTTCCTGGAGTAAACGTTTGAAGCCATACCTCAACATATGAGATAAATGAGAAAAAAAAAGTGTAACTCAGCATCATTTGGGTGAAAACTTGATGCAAGAAAATTGTAACACGTGAATCATGGCGGTTTATGTGGACTTATGAGCCGGGGATCACTCTGGGAGAGACCTCTTTATCCCATGGATAGAGTCAAGGTTTCCCCTCATCTCACCCTCCCGAACCCTACTATTTGAGTGGGATTTTTGCTGGGTATATTTGTTTGTTTGTTTCTTATGGTCGTATAGTTATCAATGTATGGAGACAAACAAAAAGATACAAGGCAGAGGTAATGGTTTTCACCTCTTTCAGCCCATGCATGAGTGAACCTGCAATGGTAATGTGAGATAACCCAGGGATCCCATAGTTACCTTGTGGTAGGTCTCTGATATCTCTCACTAGTGGTAATCCTATACAACATTTTTATTTAATATAAGTTATGTTAACCAACATCACAAATTACAAACTGAATATATGGACAAACAACGATTGATGATCTACTTTGATCATTAAAAATTTCTATGAACTATATTTAAGGAAAGAAGGAAACCACAGGCCTGCTCAACTAAGTCTCAACCATTGGCTTGTCGCGGCCACTATACACTTACCGCTGGTTTGCTCATATAATATCAAAAGTATAGGCTCGATTCATCTAGGCTCATATAAGCTCCAACATTGATTTGTAAAGGGTCTAATGAGTTAAAAAGCAAATGCTCTAATTAAAATTACATATCAAATAGCTTTAAAACTTCCAATCAATATACTCAAAATCAGGAAGACTATTTACATTTAAGTTCAGCTGTTTTAGCTCTATTGGCTTGGTTCTGCCTCACCATAGGTTAACACTTACCAACCTTTGTTTATGGCGTTTATTGAGACTTTATTCAAACCAATTATTGTGACTTCAGTTACTTTGTTTAATTGCAAAACTGATTATAAATATGATTTTGTCAAACTAAAGTGTAGAAAACTGAAAACCTATTTCTGATTAAGATTTCCTTGCATAATAAACCCTAAACTTAACAATAACTAATTCCAAATATCTGATCATCCCTGACTCACGATAATCACTTCGACAACGCACATTCAAACGCAAAGTAACAACAAAATTAACGTGCAATACGCATCAACGTCAACAAACAGATTCGATTAAACAAAAACATCAAATGAGATATAACAAGTGCAACAAAGTATAAATGAATCGAGCATGTGAAAGTGAAAGAAACAAGTGAAATGTGAGTGGTAGAGAGGGAGATAGAAGCAACGAACCGTTATGGATCATATTGGAATCAATCTACCACAAAATGGGCTCATGAATCATATTTTCCGTTATGTTTCCGAGTTCATTTAAGGATAAAAAAAAGAATTTAAAAAGAAAGAAAAAAATTGTTGTGTTTCAGAGTTAAATTTTAAAAAAGAAAATAGAAGAAAAGTAAAAAAAAATTCTCGAGTTTATTTAAGGAGGAAAAAGAAAGAAAATAAAAGGAAAATGAAGCCTAAATTGAGTTATTTCAAATCGAAAGGAAATGGAGAGAAAACAAATGAAAATGAAGAAAAAAAAAGGAAAAGAAAAGAACAGTAAACCCGGGAACACAACGTTAATTCAATGGTATGGAGAATGAGGGTTTTGATTTTGACTGTGGGGTTTTACTATGGTTTGTAGGTTGCTTTTACATCTAGTGAAATTAGATAGTGCGTATGATGCACCAACTTCCTTCCTTGGGGGACATGTCAGGCGGATCGACTATCGCCGCCGTTCGAAAAAAAGTCATACTATTTACACCCAGATATCTACTGGTTAGGTACACGAAGCACAGCTTGGGTCGTACTTCACGGGTACACAGCTTGTCTAGTAATCTACATTTGTTTGAGAAAAGAGTTGATATACCGTAGATGATGGAAGTTTATCGGAATCACGAATAATAGGCTAAACTCCGTTTATGCTTACACGGGATAGACTATCTTCAAAGTCAAATGAAATTGTGTAACAAAAACTCTAGTACCCTAGATACAACAGCTTCAACCTTTTCAGTTTTCTAATCTTGTTGGGAATCATACCATAAAATGGTTTGTTCAGCAGAAATCTCCATGGATAAAAGTCTAAAACTTTAATAAGCTTGATTCATGAAAACACTAGATATATGTTCAATCTAAGGGGTGATCTATTGTTCATATTTATATTAAATTGGATTGTTTCTTCATTTTATTAAAATAATCAAGTCACAAAACCATGAAATGAGAATGAATAAAACCTCGAGATAGTCAATCAAGATCCAAAGATCTAATGATTTAAGATACAAAAGTTAACAATAATACAAACGAATTTGACTATAAAAGTCAACAAAAGGTGGTTTAGATTTTAACATTTAATAATTATAATGAGGTCTACTTTATAAAAGAAACAGAACATAGTGTGTCGTTAGATGGCTCAGTGCGTATTTTAGCCTTTTAGGTGACGTGACTTCCGATGCTAGACATCAATGGATGGGTCATACAACAACGGTACTAACTGGGCTATAATAAAAGTCCACACTTTGATATTACAAGCAAGCCTTTGGAATACTTTCAACCAGGTTAGCAGTTATATTTGTTTAACTGGTCGAGGTAAGATATTTATAACATGTAAATATGAAAAATTTATGAGTTTAAATCTTCGTTTGAGCAAAATATTTAGAGTTGCCAAAGAGTTTTTCTCAGTAATGAGTTTCCTTCTGAGGGGGTTGGGAGTGCGGTCTCGACTGTGAAACGGATAAATGAGCCGATTAAGATGACACCTATCATTCGAAGTAGAGTAGCACATTTGTCTTTTCCAAAAAAAAAAGAGTTAGACTTAGACATTGCTATCTTGCTATCAATAGCTGTAAATGTTCCTATGTTAGTATTGTATTATCTAATTTGATGCTCAACTCTTACTTAGACCATCATTATTCACTAAGTGATTAATAAAGAAACTACTATTATCTCTACCTTGAATTACTTTTAGATAGCGTTTGACAGGAATGAGGGGCGGAATGAAACGAACCATTGAGGGTGAATGAATAATACATGTTTGGTTGGTAAAAGAAATATAATGAATCATTACGTAGTTGATTCCATTCCATCAAATTCATTTCATCCACCCCCCTTCTTTTTTTTTCATTCCATCACTTCTTCCATCATTAATCATCAATACCACCCACCATAACAACCACCAGCGGCCACCACCACCACCACCAACCACCATCGCCGCCAACCACGGGTCGTCGCCACTAACCACCGGCCACCAGCGGTGCCACCCACCACCGGCCAACCGCGGCGCCGCCCACCACTGGCCACCACAGTCGGCCACCCGAAACCACCGCCGCCGCCGTCGGAAAACCAGAAAAGGCCGTCGCCACGGCCAGAAACCACCGCAGGCCACCACCGCCGCTGGAAATCATCACGAGAAACCACCGAAGGCCACCACCGCCGCCGGAAACCACCATCACCACCATAACTACGTTTACATTTCATTGTTTCGTTTTTTCATACCTAACAAACAACACAAAGTAATGATTCATTTATTCTTAAAAGGTAACCAAACAAGACAATAGAATGTAATGATTCATTTCATTCTCTCATCCATTCTATTCTTTCATTCATTCCATTCCTTCGTCTATTTTATTACACCATACCAAACAGACCCTTAGAGAATGATACAACATAAATGGAAATAGAGTTACCAAATCAAACATTTATGTTTGACTATGTTTATGTAACCAAAGCATGTTTTCACACTATAAATTGTGGTTTAAAGTTGTGAATTTGATCAATTGGTTCAAAGGCTCTTATTCTTCACTATAGATGTATAATCATGGTGTCTTGACTTTAACTTCATCATCTTCATAATCCTAGGTTTTGATAACTCAAGTCTTGGAGTATTTTGATTCTGGAAAGGTTCCCTTGATGTAAGTTCTAAATCTTGATGCCTTATTCCAACACTATGGTGGTTGCAACATTATTACGATGCGAACTTTCTAATATTTTTATTAGAATGGATAGCCTTAATAGGGGTCGTTCTATTTTATTGCACTAACACAAACGTAATCGCTCTAGGCTTTGCATGATTTTAGGTGGTTCAAGTGTCTTGTCGTTTAAATTTCCGAAGAATCATATGAATTGATAACCTTAGCATGAGCTCATTTTGTATTTTATTTTGTGATCTCTTAGGAATCTATATATTGAGTCGATTGTATCATCGGAGTAAAACCCAAATGATATCTCCTTATGATTATTACCGTTTACACTTTCTACTATTTTATTACTTATTTTGTTTATTTACCACTTCTATTTAAAAACCACTTTTTATTCATCTAGACAATGGCCGAGGTTGGTTGTTGAGAGTCTTTTTATTTGTGGATGATATCCAACACTATGCTACGTATATGATACACACACTTGCCTATTGTGTTGTACTGTGTAACATAGCTACGTAAAGATTATCCTAATTATTTCAAAGGTAAATATCAAATACTTTCATATCCCCATATAATAAAACACTTAAAATCTGATATTGATTGATGAAATTGTCATTACTTTTTCCTACTTTCCCCACATAGAGCGATCCTACAATCTTGTTGCATGTTCATCGAGAGCAACAATTTACCACCACTTACTACTTCTAACATTTTCAAATTATTTCGCCAGTTGTGACAAGCAAACCACCAAATGGTAAGTAAATTACACCGATTGTCAATGTTCCATGCATGATTGATGCTCAACATCGATACATTAGCATCCCAACCCCTCATGATCAAGAATCTGATGTTCCATCATGGCTAATTAAAGAGATGACACCCTTAATTTCTAGAATCAGTATAATGGTGTTTCAATCATGGCCAACAAGATGATTTGATATTTAAGTCAATGAAAAAGAAGAGGAGGTGTGATAGTGTTTCAATCGTTGGTGTTGGTGACAGAAGATGCAACACTCTTAGCAGCGGTGGGTGCGATGACCATCACCAATAGTTGAGGTGATCAACGACTTCGACAATGACAACAAGCAGGGGTTGGGGGAGGGAAATCAACCGAAAGCACCACACCTCTGTCGACTAGCTCCTTTAAAGCAACCTATAATTACCATAACAATAATAAGAAATTGTACCTTATGCATTAAAGACTAAAGGGTATGTACTTAGGTATAAGAGTAAAATGTAACGATGTAACTCTTAAACTGGAATGATAAAAGATAAAAACCATATAAAGTTGTAGATAATAGAAAAACGTAGAGATGAAAACCGAAACTTTAAACAAGTCACATTCACCAAAAGAGTAATTCACTGATGAAAAAAAATAGAATACGCAACAATGCTTCACATATTGTATGTTTCATGACTAAATAAATATGGCACTTTTATATTCAAAATTGTGATCACAATAACATGTTTTACTATAATAATTAATAAATTTTCTAGGCTTTGTATTTCTTTATACATGGGAGCAGTTGGCATCTTCTCTTTCTTTGTCTCAATCCAACACAAAGACAACAAGAAGAATCTCATCCAACCATCTTTTTCCCAAAAAATTATTATACGTACGTACCTCTTTATTTGGTATTATTAATTTATTATTTATATTGGTGTTTATCTATGTTTCTCGTATAATTATTTTATAGAATTTCAAGTATTGACAATAACTACATTTATTAAGGAGTCAAATACCCTGTCTGTTATATATATATATATATATATATATATATATATATATATATATATATATATATATATATATATATATATATATATATATAGGGTGAGGATCATTTCAAAACTCTTAAATGTTTTCAGAACTACAGGACTCATCTAGACCCTTAAATAAATTGATCAATGGCTCAAATCAATAATTGTATTTTTAGTAATAATGACTTTTGATTAACATACTAATTAAAAGAAAAGGGCATTTTTGACTTTTTGATAACTATTTAAATTTGGTAATTATTTAAGTTAATTAAACTCTCAAATTTACTCCTTGTTTTATAATCTTTATTTTATTAAATTATATAAGTTTAACTTTTCTTCTACAATGGCCCTTATTGATTTTTGGAAGTGGATGATGATCAGATCATAGATGGCTAAGGATTCGGGATTTTTGCAACGTCAAGCAGAACTTAAGGTACGTAACTCGATCAGATGTTGCCCACATTGAACCAAAGTTTCTTGAAAGTACTCGATAAAATTACAATCATTGGGTGGTCCTTTTTTTATAATATTGTGCCAAAGTAGGTGACTTTCAAACATGGTTCATATTTTAAGGATCATTGTTTAATTTTATTTTCATTAAGCACTACTAACACACATATACGCACAACGTACACATCTATATTCAAAAATATTATAATTAATTTGCATAACATATTATTTCAAGTAAATTGTTTGTTAAAAATGTATTTGGTTCAGAATCCAACAGTTATGAATGTGTGGATCACGTCGCAATATTGTTCTTGAGGTATAGATTTAATTTCTTAATTTTGATGTTTAATAAATGTTAGAAAGACAAAGTTGAGGCACGATTAGTTATACACTTTAGTTTATAACTTATGTGTTCCATTGGGGTTTTTTTTTATTTTTTCTTTTTTTATCCATGACAGATGTTATGTTATTTTAAAGAAGAGGAGAAGTGAAGATGTCGGTCTTCATATTCCTATGGTGGGTTATTACTACTCGAATACAATAGGGAGATTGTGTACACATGATTTTTTAGGCTTTAAGTAACACAAAGCCTATTTGTTGTTATAACCTATCATTATTTCTTTGAGGCATATTTTATGGTGCATTACACGGCAAAATTTCAAATTACAGGCATGAGTATGATGCTTATCTATAATACAAATTTGTTAGGAATGTAGTGTTGATAAATAATGATTGCAGCTTTTAGTTCTACCTACACATATGTAGAATAATTACATATATATAAATAGTATAATTACACATATGTAAAGCATTTACGTATATGTAAAAGAAGACAATTGGTTTGATTCCGATCAATTTGCAATGATATTGAATATACATACATTTACATATATGTAAATAGACGGCAAACTTAACATTTACATATATGTTAATAATATTATTACAAATATGTAAAGCTTTTGTATATGTAAAAGAACATAATTTGTTTGATTCTTCATCAGTAAGAAATGGAGCATCATATTCAAAATACATATATTTATATATATATGTAAATAGACGATCAATATGAAAAATCCATGACTAGGAATGAAAATTTGATTATTGCGATTAGATGATAAATTGAATCAACTTGAAATTTTACATATATATGTAAATAGTATATTTAATTAACTATAAAACAATTAATATACATGTAAAAAAATGATAAAATTTGATTGAGCAACTTTAAAAAATGTACACTCAGATTTGTTTGATTTTTAATAAATGTGTAAATTAGTAAAAATTAAATAGATGAGTGAGAAAATATGTTAGGGAATCAATTAATTGATTGATTAATTGAGTGGAGAGAGAAATTTTATTCATTACCATTGTACCCTTTTTATTTATTTTTATATAATTAAGATTGAAAAATAATAAGTGGTCTAGATTAGTTCTTAAAGTTCTTATGAAAAATGGAGTTTTCATTTGAACCTAACCCTATATATATATATATATATATATATATATATTAATTGGCATACGTCATTGTATGTTAAATACAAATCAAAATTTATATTGGTGTTCATCTATATTTCTTGTATAATTATTTTATAAAAATTCAAGTATTGACAATAACTGCATAAATTAAGGAGTCAAATACCATGTCTGTTAAAAAATATATATTAATTGGTATACGTCATTGTATGTTAAATACAAATCGAAATAAATCTACCGGTCCAAGTACAATATTTAAATTATTAGTTATTTTAATTATATACAAGGAAATTATTTTATTAAATTTATTATATTACATAAGTATTAATCTTGTTACATCACAAGGGTGAGGCTATACGCACACGGCACATCCTTTGTACCTCCGATCATCATAACTTATTGTTTTGATTGATTTTTACTACTATACCCTCATATACAAGTAGTTGTTGAGGGTTAAATAGTCAAAGAAATCATCATGTGTAACGATTAACATGAGTTAAGCGACTATGTATGTAATAAAGAAAGAGGGCATGCATGCAATGTGGATGTACTTATAACACCGCACAATTGTAATTAATAAATTATCTGTTTTAATTATTATTTTTTCTTTATGGTTTGATGAAAAATATTTTTAATTTTTAAATGTATTTAAAGTTACTTATCTGCTTGTTTTGATAAGAATAAGTAGTTCTAAATTCAAATTACTTATTGATAAAACCATAAATAATTTCTTAACAGTTAACACCTCTTAATTTTGCAAAATACGAAACACAACCAAATAAATAAAAATTTTTAGTTAATAAAACAAATAAATAATTAAAAGAAGTTTATATAGGACCCTTTGCATTATTGCCAAATGTCATGCACCTTCTATCATAAAAACATTAAAACCATACTAACTATACAATTCATAAAACCCCTAAAACACCCATCAAAATCGCTTCTTGAATTCTTAATTCCAACCAAAAGCTTCACTTTTTCATCAAAAACTTCATCTTTTTCTTGATCAAAAGTATCAAAAAGAGGAATCAAACCCCCAATCAGGGTGAAGCTTCCTCTAAAAATGCTCAACATCTTCAACAAAAATCTCCGGCGACTCTGCTCAAAGCTCCGGTGGCCGGTGCGCCGCCGTGCAAAGCCCAAAGTCATCATCAAAAGATTCGGAAGATCAAATTCAAGAAATCAAGATTCTGTAAACACAAATGGGTCAGCCACAATTCACCCAAATAACCATTTGGGTGTTCAGAAATCAGAAAACCCAATTCGAATTGCAACATTTAATGCTGCTTTATTCTCAATGGCACCAGCAGTTCCAGAGTTGACCAAAAAAGCTTCAAGCTTTGACCATGGCGATGACGATGAAGATCACACAAAGGTAGACTCCAATTCCTCTGTTTCTTACAGTACTTCAAGGTCAAAATCAATGGTTGATCGACCCAAAAGTATATTGAAACAATCACCATTACATTCAAGCTCCATGAGCAGTTCAGAAGCTTTATCAAAACAGCAGAAATTCGCAAAGTCAAAGCTAAGAGTATCGATAAACTTACCTGATAATGAGATCTCATTGAAAAGAAGTGGGCAATTGAGCTTTGTTACCGACGAAAAAGAACCCGACCCGGGTTCAAGAACAAGTAGTTCTAAGGGAATTAGCAAGATTTTGAAAGGGAAAGGTGTTTTGAGATCACAAAACAGTGTTTCTTTAAGGGAAGATGAAAGTCAAAGGGGGACTTATAGGTCAACGAAGACTGTTCTTGAGGTTTTGAAAGAATTGAATGCTGATATATTGGCTTTACAAGATGTGAAAGCTGAAGAAGAGAAAGATATGAAACCATTGTCTGATCTTGCTGCTGCTTTGGGTATGAATTATGTGTTTGCTGAGAGTTGGGCACCCGAATATGGTAACGCTGTGTTGTCGAAGTGGCCGATCAAACGATCGAAGGTTCAGAAGATTTTTGATGATTCTGACTTCAGGTTCGTGTTTCGTTCAACCTTTTGTTCAACGAGGTGGTGTTTGGATGTGTGTTTTTATAAAATATATCGGAATGATTAGTTTTTTGGGTTTGCTTGTCATTTCTGCTTATAATCATCTAATTATTCAAAATATTTTTGAATAATTAGTGTGATGTACTTGAAGCAAATCTAATTAAGAGTATGATTACTCTTGAATCTTTCTCTTCATCAATTAGTCCTTTAGATAATCATAATTGACAGGGATTTTAAATACAACTTTAAATGATAAAAGTATGTTCATACCTTATCTTTAGTAGGCATCTTAAAATTTTAGTGTGATCCTACTTGTAACAAATCTGATTATTAACAGTATAATTACTTTGAAATCTTTCTTTTTATTGATACTTTCTTAAATAATAATAGTCTCATCGTGAAAAATTCTAAGAACAACTTTAAACGGTAAAAGTATGTTCATATTCATCTCTTGTATCATCTTTTTATTATAATTGATTATTATTTTTTAATCGGCGAACACACACATACACTCTACTCTATAAATGTTTGCCTAATTTTGAATATTTAATATCGTATGCCACTTTTAAAATACAAATCAAATAAAAGTGAGATTCTTTTAATTTTTTTAACAACATATAATACAATCCAACCTTAAAGTTGCAAGGATTGAACTCACATTCTTTACATTTCTTTAAATATTGCATGGTTTTTTGTTTGCATTAATTATTTTTAAATCAATAATCTTGTCAACACTAGTATCAATTGTTTCAAAACAAGAATGTGAATTAAATGTTTTGGTTAGTCATGGGTTCTATCTAGGGAAGGTGGCCCCATAACACCTCATTTTCAAGAAACAAATGGTATGAGAATTCCACAAGGGAAAGGGCATTATAGTACAAAAGTATAGTAAATGTGAAAAGCCATAAATGAACCGTCCAAATAGTTTTAGTACTTCAAAAAGATAAAATTATTTTAAAAGTCAATTTCATTTCATTAATATAAAAATAAATTTACTTAGTTCATCCTTTAGGAATCACTATGCATACAACCTTCTAACATATCAGGTAATAGTAGTTCTAGCCGTATTTAATATATTTATCATTAAAATCTTTAAAAGAAAGCTATAGTGACACATCTACTTAATTTGACTTGACTTATTTTATTTCATTATTCAACAAGTATGACGTATATATTTTACTACAAGTTAAAAACGTGAATACGCATTTCATTCACTTGAAATCAAAAGGGACCCACAAAATAAACATGATTCATAGGAAAAGGGGGGGTGGGGGTGTGTTTTCTTGATACTTACAAAAATTAGAGACCAATCTTTCTGTCATCATCTAACTTTTTGCAGTTTTCCACTGAATAATTCATTTAACCCAAATAACAAGTTGGATATTAGTGATGTTTGGTAACTTGTTTGTGAACAGCTGTATGCAAAAAAGAAATAAAAGGTTCAACTACTACCAAAGGATGCTTTTTCAAATCATTAATTTGTGTCCAATCATTTTGATTAGAATTTGTACACACCAAGTGTCCAATCATTTTCCATTTCTGTGTGAGTTGCATTTGTGTTCTGCACAGTTTAATGCTGAAATTTGAAGTTATTTAGTAATGACAGTTTTCTTTTTTTTTTTTCTGGTGGTCCATGGTTTTCTTTTGTGGTTGGAATTTATTGATCGGTTTAGTTTCGCGTGTGGTATGTTAATTGGTAAATAGACCGTATGTTAGAATGTTAGTGTTTATGCCCTTCTTAATGATACTGAGTTATGTTTGTTTGAGTCAACGTCATAATGGGATTATATAGTCTAAGATTTCAGTTTGAGATGGGCAGATTGGGCGGATTAGCTAACGGAGCAAACTGATAGTTTTTTTGGCATGAATCGGGTCTTGTGGTCCTATTGTTTTTTATTTTATAAACAGCGAACATGAAAAAAATGATTACTAAAACTAACTAGAATATTGATATTTTGAATAAAATGATTTAGGAGGTTGTATGCGTTAAAATAGACAAATCAACTAATATCTATACTTGAGTCAAAGTGCGAGTAATTTAACAGTTTCTTAACATGAATGCAGGAATGTTTTAAAGGCGACAATTGATGTTCCACAAACTGGAGAAGTTGATTTTCATTGTACGCTTCTTGATCATCTTGATGAAAATTGGCGAATGAAGCAAATAAAAGCAATCATCGAATCTAATGAGAGACCACACATCTTAGCTGGAGGTATCAACTCTCTTGATGAAACAGACTACTCGCCCGAAAGATGGACAGACATTGTTAAGGTGCATACATATCCATTCATCGGGTCAAACGGGTCGGATTGACCCACAAACACTTCTTGTCTATCCTACAAGTTTTTATAAATAACTAATGCCTTATTATGATCAAAATATGTTCTTTTAGTACTATGAAGAAATGGGAAAACCGACACCAAAAGTTGAAGTAATGAAGTACTTAAAAAGCAAACAGTACACTGATGCTAAGGATTTTGCAGGCGAATGTGAATCTGTAGTCATTATCGCAAAAGGCCAAAGTATGAACACTTAATCCATGTTTCATGATGATTATGGTTCTTGTTTCTTTTGTGAATCTTAAACATAACAAGTTTGATGATTTAATGCAGATGTGCAGGGTACATGCAAATATGGTACTAGGGTAGATTATATTTTGGTGTCGCCCGATTCACCTTATAAGTTCGTTCCTGGTTCATATATGGTTTTATCATCAAAAGGTACCTCTGACCATCACATAGTCAAAGTTGATGTAAGAAAGGTAGAAGAATCGGGTCAACAACACCACGTTAGAAGACATCGGCATCCTAAACAAAAAGTTGTGAAGATAACACATTCTAATTCATCAAAAGGAGCATGGAAAATGCAAACTTTAGATAGATAGTAGCGATACTGATAGTTAACTTTATACAGAAGATTTTCAACAGAGAACCTTTATATAATTAGAAACGACGTGAACCCTTTTTGACGCTTGGATCATATTCAAATGGATGGCTGAGATCTCTCTAACTTCCTTTATTATGTCTGTTTAGTTCATGGATCACGACTTGCCCTCCATGATCAAAGGCCAAAAAGTGGTTCATTTGGTTTCTCGTTATTTAATAGTTCTCATTTGAACACACCCCTCTTTTATATACATACAAGTCTATTTTTTCTTCTTTTTTTTGTTCTGATTGGAATGAGCTTTGTGTGTGTGAAGTTTTATATATTTACGCAGTTTTATTGTAAGTATTGTGATTTTGTTTCTTGATTTTATGTACGCGAAGCAAAATCGAGTTTTCTTGTATAGCTTTGCTTCACAAGCAAATTATATTCTTAATCATAATTCAGATTGTTATTAAAATAACAAAAAGGTTTGTATACATATTTGACATTTAAGTTATTGATAGAAAATAAAGTTTTTGGACGCGAGTGTTCTGGGTCAGCCTAATCCGACCCATACAACATTTTGACTTCTCGTCACCTCTAAGACCTATCCCATTTGTATCCACTTGTCGAATGTGTCCTAAATTAGCCTTTACAAATAATTTAAACAGAGACATATAGTAAAAATGATAATCGGTTTATTATCAAGTCGATTTGATACTCGTTCAAGAGTGTAATGTTAAACAACAACTTGTAACGTGTGACATTTGTGTCACTGATGATTAATGGCAGCTTGTATCTGTTCCAAAGTTTTTCCTTTTGTTTCAGGCACCAATTTGATCACAAACACAATACAAGCTACATTTACTGCGGCATAAAGAAGGAAAGTGCCTGAAACGACATAACATGTTACTATGTCACCATAAATTTCTAATAAACAAGATGTTATTAACGCGTTACGCTTACCATAGGAACTCCATGTCAAGAGGAAATTGAAAGTGTAGGAAACAGCCCATGCACCAGCCCAGTTAACTAATGTCACCAGCCCACCAGCAGTGCCCTTGATGTTAATAGGGAATATCTAGATACAAACATATGCATTCAATCATCAATGGTCATACGAGTAACATGTTTATGTAATATCGGTAAATGGGTCAAAACGGATACTTTTGGTATGGACTGAAAGGGTGGATCCAGGTTGGGTTGACCTTTCACACACTCTTGGATGACTTTTGGCCCGTTAAATTTGCCCGTTTGACCATTACAAACAAATGAGTTGAATATGTGTTGACATTGATCTATATATTTACGTACCTCGGACATTATAACCCATGGAACTGCTCCCATTCCTAATGAGAATCCCGCAATATACAACTGTACAAGGGGAAATGATTTCAGAATGCATTATTATGTCAAAGGTTCAACTTTTGTAAGTGAAACAATATTTACCAATATGCCAGTTACGGCTAGTGCAGGTGCTGCTGCTAGAGCTATCTGATGAGTCTGAAAAACAAGACGTTGCAAAACGATAATTGAACACAAAAAGATTACACTCTCTCAGTTTTTTCCTAAATCATTCTCTCATTTTGCATTCACCATACTCAAGAACACAATGTAAACGTTTGGCGTTTGATGACTACCTTCATGTAAAATGAAGCAGCTGTTGATATGCAGCCTAAAGTCATCCCTGCCACAGAAACCTTGGCATATACATGTGATTTTAAATCAGCATTAAAAGATTATATAATGTGTTGCTGGTATATGATACAAAGCTTACCAGTAACAGTGGCTTTCTACCGGCTTTATCTATAAATAGCGCGTTTAAGGTGGTAACCACAACCTGAAAATAAGAAGTGTCATTAAGATAGAGTTGTGGTTTATATATCTTGAAATGATAGTACCTGAAGAATAGCATAGGTTATTGTACCAATATCAGCTGAAAATCCTGAAAATATATATCAAATTTACCGAACGTGTTACGTATGGTTGTATCAATGATAATGGCATTACATACCGCTACGAATTTCCTTTAATAGGCTAAAATAAGTTGCAGATCTAGGATTTTAGTCAGTTATGGGGGGTGCTGTAATAACAACTTTCTGTTTTTTTTTTTTGTACACTACGAAAGAAGAAAGAGTGTACACGTGCTCTATCATACATGTAGGTCTGTGTCCGTCGATGGCTATAATGTTGGGGGCTTTGACTAGTTTGGATTGATCATTGATAGCAGGATAGACGAGTTGGGTAACATATCAAAACATAAAAGTTTTTGTACGAGTGGAAACGGGTCGGGTTGACCTGGGACACTTTTGTCCAAATTACTGATAATTTTTAGATAATTAGTAGTCATATATGATTTCGGAAGTTATATTATTTAACAGAACTGTTTTAATAAAATGAATTGGGAGATTTTATACATTAAAATTACATATGCAACAACTTTTGAGTTATTTGACCCGCAGAAGTGGAATCATAAGAATCAACCCATTCAAAAGTAAATAAGAAGATAAATCAATATACGTACCTGCAGATTCAAAAATACTGCTTGCATAAAAACAGATACCATTTATTCCTCCAAATTGTTGAAAGACCATTAATCCAACTCCTATCTTTTCATATTGAAAAAAACAAGGAACATTAAAATTTGATATAACATATGTCTTAAAGTCATTTAAAAGAACTAGTATAACAATAATGTTTAACACGATGACAAACTTACGATAACCGATCTCAAATATATCCTCTGAAACAAATCAAAAAGTCCAGGTTTTGGGAGCTTTTCTAGTGTTTCTATATAATCCTACAAGAAGTTGTAACATTTTATAGTACCCTGTATGCAATTTTTTGGATTCTTCGGTGAAAGAAAAAGTTACACACAATGAAATGCAAACCTTGATTTCAGCTGCCTCTTCTGATACATCAACATCCTTCCCACGAAGTTCCCTTAGCGCGTAATCAAACTCCGCTTGTTTTCCTATCTTAGCCTACACGCGTGACAAAATTGTTTAAATGTACACTTTATTATTTTTTGTAGAGGGGCAAATATGGGCAGGTCCCGTGATTTGTGTAAGATCATCTTTACTATGAGCCAAAATGGTCATTTTAAATTTTTTTGTAAATAACTAAGGCGTTAGTTGTGATTACTGAAACAACATTATAACGACCTATATCTAAATTTTTGAATAAAACAATTTTGGAGGTTGTATGCGCTGAAAGCTAGATTTTCAACCCGCTCGACCCGTTTGACGTGTTCTCCTGCTAGCTAAATAACTAAGGGGTTAAAATAAACTTATCTAGTTTTTCCTTAAACCTTACCAGCCATCTAGGAGATTCTGGTATAAAAGATAGTCCCACTAGTAAAACAACACAGGGTATCAATCCTGCAACCGAATCACTAGGTTTAGTCGCTTGTAGCAAGGCTTGTTAACCCTATCCGTACATTCGGTTTACTTTTTGCATTTGCATGTGTAACTATATCGAGCCATAATATTGTTTTTATTTTTAGATTTCTTTTATGTTACAAGTATGAAACTAGTGAGATAGTAATAATGATTTCTTAAAACCTGCCAAAGCCATGGTTCTCCAATGTAGCATTGTTCCTATTACGAAGGAAACCGACACACCAGCAATGATTAAAAGCTGCAAAAGCAGGCGGGAACAGTTCAACGATATTAAATATCTAACTTTTGTAGGGAAAAATGTGTGTATGTGTGTGATTTTTGTATATAAAATCTATATACTAATGGGGATATAACCTGATTTGCTGCAGTTAACAAACCTCTTAACTGTTTGGGTGCTATTTCAGCTATAAACACAGGTACCTTACAACACAAAACATTGTTATTCGGTCTTTATAACATATACACTATATGCAGACCAAAACATTAGATATTCTATGAGTTTGATAGTTAAGCGATGTACCACATAGGAATATACTCCCATTCCATATCCTGTAGCTAGCCTTCCGGTGTCGAGAGGCACAGGCCCCTTTCATCATTAAAACGAATAATATTATTTGGTCGTATTTTATTTCACATTAGAGTAAATTGGTGCATACCTGAGCAAGGTAAATTGCTAGCCACCCTCCTATACAGAAAAAACTAGATATTCTCATTGCCTGTATGAATGTTGATCAAAAGAATTAGTTTGTAAACAACAATGGCTGATAATTTATACTCTTTAATCAACTTACCCCTTTCCGACCGAAGAGATCAGCCATGGGCCCACTCACAATAGCACCAATCATCGCGCCAAATGTCAATATTGACCCAAATAAAGAATACTACAAAGATAACAAAATCATTTACTTGAGAATTTTTGAGGTGTTACTGATGTTCTTTTCCATTGTGCATTCCAAAATTTCAGGTTCTAATAATTTGTTGCATTCTTGAATTTTACTGTAAAAGTAAACTAAGCATTTCTAGTCAACTATCTGCATGTCTTGCATATAGGTTTTTAAAAGTTAATCTCGGTTAAAGGTTTCTGTTATCGTTATTAAGTGTGACATATTAGACAAATCACAAATAATTCCGTCCATAGGCGAGATATTGGGTGGGAATAATTCTAGGACGTGTGACCTCCCTAGAAGTTTCCACTAGGATAAAACAAACAAAGCCATGTCTTTCTTGTGAGCAAAACAGACAATATTAGTTGATATGAAGATACAGTTAGAAATACACAAATTAATATTTCTTTTATCTATCCTCTTGTCTGATCTATATTTTTTTTTTCAAAATATATATATGTACCTGGGCTAACTGCTGCTCAAACTAACCTGTGCTATTGATAGATCTAAATCTTTCTTTATGCCAGCCTCACAAGGAGATGAATATCCAACCTGAAAAGTCAAAGTCAAAATAAAAAATGTTCATGGTTGGCACCAAAAATATTGTCACATAGTCAAACTTGTGTAGGTAACTTTGATAAATTTCAACATGGTTTTTGTTTTCTAGATTTGAATAAGATAAACTTAACAACTAACCAAACTTAGCACTTACACCTGTTCCAAATGAAAATGACCCACACACTGCAACAAATGTGCTTAGGTAAACCATATAATTGTTCTCCTTTTTTCTTTCATCTTGAGCAATAAGTGGAGCTCTACCATCTTGAACTTTAGTAACCATGCTTATTTTCACCTGTTTTAATTTTAAAAATAGTATGTGTGAAATACTGAAGATACTATATATCTAAAGAACCTGTAAAATGCTTACAATATGTGTAGATCAGATCTTGAAGTGCAAAAAGTAACAGCTTTAAATTCCTATGATAATAGTAACATTTCACTATATGTAGCACAATAGTAGGGTCTTGATTATTAGTAACATGTCCAAAATCTGTCAACAAAATCTTATTCGGATACTAAATTAATAAAGAAATTTTTGTAAGCTGATACGTATTGTGTTCAATACAAAGGAGAGACCTCAAATATTGGCAACACCTTTTGGACGTTTTAGATGTTGATGAGAAGAGGACTCCAGAGTTAAGCGTGCTAGGGTGAGAGTAATTTCAAAATGTGTGACCTCCTAGAATGTTACATGTTGTCCCATTATGCAAGTTCTGTTTTTTTAGCACCCTGATGATTTTTATGATACAAAACGTTCTCTTTATAATTGCAAAATCGTCGTGCTAGACTAATTAACCATTGAGGATAAGGGGCGGACTTAGTATGTATTTACTAAAGTCACTGGAATACAGTAGATTTTTTCGCACACATGAAAATAGGTTTATAAATTTTTTGAGTGACAATAATGTTTGTTTGGAGTGTGATTCCATTAGTTATAAAAAAAAATATAAACTCAAACTTTGAACATGAGTTAATTAATTAAATAACTAAATAAGCGCACTCCAACTAAATACCCAATGCCTGTAAAACCCAATTATAGATAAATTAACTAAGTCCACTCCTAATACTTACGAAATACCCAATAATGATAAAACCTAAATACTATCGTACCTAATACTTTGGAGTCTTGAACTTAGATTAAAGGCAAGGACAATTCATGGTTGGATATATGGACAAAAGAGACAGAAGGTGACGCTAATGATTTCTTCAACTCAAAATCTTACAAAAATATTTATGTGTTTTTTACATTCTGATGGTGGTGTTTTATTAATTATTGAATATTTTATTATATGACCGACTTGACCCCGACCCGAATCAACTCGAAATTTTTTACTTCCACTACCATAAAATTGAAGCATTTAAAAAAATAGTGACTCCACATGAATGAATTATTGGATCCGCCACTATTGAGGATTAAGATTAGCTATGGTAACAAATCAATGGGAATCCATTCAACACCTTTATACTAGCTTGTTGTCTTCATAATACATATCTCAAATTTCACATTCCAGCCATATGAACCAAATGAATATTAGAGTACGTAAACCATATATTCTAAAGCCGCAGGAGAGACTGATAACTCAAATGATTGACTTATATATGGATTGATGAGAATGCGGAGAAAGAGTGAAAAAACTAGCCAGTCAATACTTTCTTTTTTAACGACGGTGGCTGTTGGGTTAATCTTGATGGGTCTTGGTCATGAAGTTGGAGCTTCATATTCGGGTCAAACGGGTCAAGTCGGGTGGTCTGCATTGAGTCATTAGAATAAGTCAACTAGACATGTGTTTCTTTAAAGTTTGTTGGGTCCAAGTGCTAGTAGTGACAAGTTTTTAGGAGGTAGCTGTTTTGTTATTCAACTATTTTTTTTAACGACAAATGTATGATTCTGCTTCGGAGGATAGGTGTTATCTTAATCGGGCCCACCTATTCGTTTCCCAGCCGGAACTGCATCCCCAACCCCCTCAGGGTGAAACTCATTGCTGAGAAAACCCCCTGGCTCAACTCTGAGTATATTTTACTCAGAGTGAGACTTGAACCCATGACATCCCTTTATTTACATGTCATGGGCACCTCACCTTAACCAGTTAGACTAAGGATCATTGGTTTGTTATTCGACTATTTATGGACGTTTAAGTTAATTAATATGCAAGAGTGAGTTTAGCAGCAGTAAATTTCAATGTTTTCAGAACCGGATCGGACGTCGAACCGGACGCCTTACTGGTTTGGTGGTCGGACCGGTCGGACCGGTCGGACCGGTTGGACCGGATTTAACTATATTTTAATTATATTTATATATGTAATTAAATATATGTTGGAAATAAGGGTGTAAATGGAGTCTCTCTAAGAATCTAACATTCTTGTCCCACATTGGTGTAACAAATAAAACATAATGTGTTTATATGTGATAACAAGGTGAAAGGTATTGAATGTCTTTATGATACCTTTTACACCATGACCTACCCGCGCGCAGGGGGGGTGCAAAAACGGGTTTCTGGCTGGAAAATTTGGGTCGCCCACGCACGACATGCGGACACGAATGCCGTTCGAAATAAACCGGGTCCGCGTGAAGCCGGTTTTTTGCTTTTTTTGCTCTTAATTTATGGTTTAACACCCCGTTTTTACCCATTAAAATAAAAACCAAAAAAAAAAAAAAAACAAAAAAGAAATCCGGCCCGGACCGGTCCGGTTCTCCCAGTCCGACTGCCGGCTCGGGACGAACCGGCCGGTCCAAAGCTCCACAAACGAATCACCCCTGACCGGACCGGACCAGGCCCCGAATCCCGGCCGAACCGGTCGGACCGGCCGGTCCGATCCGGTCTTAATAACATTGGTAAATTTTCATCTTCTTCCTCTTTGTACTTAATTGTGTGTTTTGAGTGTGTGTTTGGGGCTGATCTAACACCAGCCAATTAATACTTAATAACTCCAAAAGTGCATCAATAACATTGTTTTGTTTTTATTTTAGATTTCATGCTTTATAATTTATAAGTTTAGAATATGAGTTATTTTGACCGAATATTGTTACATTTCTACTTTGCTTAAGATCATATATAACATGTGAGCTACATTACCAAACTTAATATTTTGGCTAGTATGCTTTAAGGAAATATGATATATGATAATTCAGGTTTTATCTAAACGTTTGCTAGAAAGTATATAGCCTTTTTGCATCCGCTTTACATGGTACGCGCCAATATACAATATTTCATCACGTCCATAAGTTTCTATCAAAGTGTATCGTATATTTATCTCGCATTAATACATAGAATCATTCAATATCAAATTTGTAAACATGCAAATAAGCACAATGGCAACGAGTTAGGGTGCAAGTTCTTCGAGTTTTAACATACCTTCGTCTCCTTCCGGTGAGATCAAAACAAAAATCCTTATGTTAGGAGTCGCGGTTACTTCTTATCACGTTATTGTGTTGAAAATGGAACTGCATGATCAACTGGATATGAACTTTTGTGAAACTGTCGGATCGATGGATCTCAGATCAATCCACGCGTTACGCGTTTAAGCGCTTGTTTTCGGAGAGACAATGGTAGTAATGCCAAAGGAATCGGAGTAATTAAGAAAGAATGTTTGATGAAGGAATGGTGAAGAAGGAGTCAGCTTGATGAAAGAATGCCTGATATGTGGGATATATACAAAATATAAGCTGTTTTAACTAAGGTGTCACTCTCTATAATGTCTCCTCCCTAATTTATATTCTTTTTTATTCAATAAAATGTTCACTTTTTATTTTTATTTTTCCCCGATAAAATTATAATTTTTAAAACTGAATTTTCAATTATAATTTTTAAAACTGAATTTTCAAGTTTCTTATTGTGTGTTATTACGATAATATTAGCGTGGTTAATGGAATAAATTAATAAACGTATTCTGGAATCGAAGTATAATTAGAAAACAACTATATAACGGTATTGATGTTTTTCAGTCGGTACCGGTGTCATTCTTCATGGCACCAGGACGTTACCGTCAGTCGATATAACCTACGATATTTGAAAACACCTTATTTTTAATACAACATTGTTTTTAACAGAATCGTATATCGACGTCAAGAAAATAAATTATAAATAGTCATAAGTTATCTTTTTAAGAAACTAACGGACGAAAGGAATTGGAAAAAAAAAACTCAAATTAGTAAAACAAAATTATAAATTTAAAACCTACATTATATATAATATAAAGGATGAGTAGAAACTTTTAAAATGTAAGGGGTTAAAAGAAAATTTTGAGGGGTAAAATGGAAATAGGTGGTGTGCTCACTGCTCATTGTATAAACCACCGACACTGCTTAATGTTGATATATAAAATTTACTAGGTTTACTAAATCCGTATTTTATACTGGTTGAATAAATAAAATATTAAATATAATAAAAACTTATTAATTATAATATATGATTGAAATTATATATGAGTAAGAACTATAAATAATAAGACAATGATATCAACTTTTTTAAAAAATTTTGTTTTTTTCCAAGAAAGAAAATCAAATATTTAGTTTCAAAACACCGTTTTAGAAAATGCCATTTTTAAAAATTTCCTTTTATAACTCCCAATTTTAATTATTTTTGTTTTATAAAAAATTACTTTTTAAAGACACCAATCTTAAAAATATTTCGTATTTTGTAAAAATTTATTTCTTTAGAAATTACAATAGTAAAAGATTTATTTTTTTAATTTATTAACAACTAGTTTTAATCTAAAAAAAAGGTAAATAATATTATTAGTAGTTATTGTAATTATCTAATATGAGAAAGAAATGAAAAAAATTTAGTGAAGATGAAGTTGATGTTGTCATGTGTCATCCTTAATTATTTTTTATTAAAAATATAATTTTTTTACAAGAGAGTAAAACTCACATACTCATGAAAAGCAAGAAAATAAAGAAACTAGTCTTATATGAAAATTTAAAATTATTATTAAATTCTAACTCTATAACTTGGGGGTTGTTTAACAACCTTGTAACGAGTTATTAAAAACTCTGACTAAATAAGAGGTAGGCTCTGAATCTTTCAATATGTTTTCTAGAGTGGATGACACATTCTCATCACATCCATCACACTACATTATAACCTAGCAATCAAATTTTGTCATGTCACACTACACCATACATTTAAATTTGATGGCAACAACATTAACATATCATGTCACACTATACCACTACACCATACAAACACACATATGGGGCAACGGTCACAACGAGCATATGCCGTGACAATTGAAATATTCGGTGTAGAGGGGGGTGGCGGCGGTGGTGCCGGTCGGCGCTATGCCTAGCCATAGGCTCACGACATGTACACCCCGCCCACCCTAAAACTTAACTATTGAAAGACTTCATGAACCATTAAAAGTATATTTGAAATAAACTAAACACACTCCAACTCTAATCAAATCAAAAATAATCTTTTGATGGAACTATCAAAAAGTTATTAAACAAATCCTTCAATAAAATACTCCTACCGAAAGGTGTCATATTCTAGCTCTTAAGATTTTTTTTTCCTTTTTTCTATGCATTTCCAATATAATATTATCTTATTACTGACTTAATATATCATTTTCAACATATATTTTTTGCTTTATCACTCACTTAAAATTAAAATGTCATTTTCTTTTTTTCAACCATTACTCATTCTAGAGACATGTCACACGGATACTTGGACCACTTGGTATTATTTCAACTAAGGAGTGATGTATACATCTAAAGAAAAACCACTTCGTATTAATAAAGAACTCTTACAAGATAGCTTTAATTTAATTTTATATAGGAGGTACTTGAGAGCGGTTCATCTCAAACGTGTTACTTCCTAAATCCTAACTTATATATGTACCTTCCAAATCAAGATTTTTAAACTAGATTTATACGTATTATTTTAGGTTTTTTCAACGATACACATATAGCTTTGTTTCGTAGGACACATGGTATCTTAATTGAGCTAACCTATCTGTTTTTTAACCGGTACCACACCCCAACACCCTCAGCTGAACACCCACAACTAAAAAAAACCTATGACTTAACCAAAGTATTTTTTCCTAGAGCGAGACTCAAACTCACAACCTCCGATTCGAGAAGTCATTGGACTACCATTTTGTCAGAAGGTTTTGTAGTGCAAATTATTGTACTTCTTCTTTCAAACTCTGAGTAAAGATAACACAACACCATTGGCAAAGCTCTTTAGGGGTTGGGAGGGCCCCCACCCCCTCTTTTTTCGTGAGTAGTGCTAATTGTTTGTCTACTAGTGCAAATTTTTGGCCCGGTAGTGTAATTCATATATAACTAATTCGCCCCTCTTAAAATAAATTAATTTCGCCCCCGCTCCCGTATAAATATATCTAAGCTCCATCACTACACAACACACGAACAAAAACTAGATTTTGTTTAAAGTCGAGCTCTCACAATGCGCTGACGAAAACCCACCACTTTCATTATAAGATTGAACTAGAAATCAAGCCCACGCGATGCGGCACGTTTAAGAATTTAATTAACGTGATCAAGTAAATAAGAGAGATGTAAGAAGTTGCAGTGAATTGGTTCCAAAGATCGAGACATAGTTGGTATATAGTGATACCGATTCAGCCGGTATGAGTTTAGCCACGTTGCGGTGGGTGTTATACGATTAAAAGAAACGTATAAAGTTACGGTGGATTAGTTATGTAGATTGAAACAAATATAGTAAACAATATCATGTCTCTTATGTTGTAGTCTAATAATTAAAAAACTAATTTAGTAGAAAATATATAATTAAAGTCAAAAGAAGAATAAAAGAAAAACCACAGAATCATTGACCATAGAGATCGTACCCGGGTGCTGCTGTAGTAATGAGGAGCACATACCACTTCATCTATATCGTAAGTTGGGTTTATTGACTAAAGTAAATACATTTTACATGTAAATGTGAATGGAAAATGAGAAAAAAAGAAAAGTTTTGCTGGCTAATAGATTGTTTACACGTGGCGGCCGGTGATGAGCCTACCAACATTTGGTTTTAAGTAGTAGTATAATTGTTAAAATTTGACATTACAATATTTTTTTTTATAATTTACATTTTAAGTGTTTGATGATGAAAAAGTACAAATAAGATTAAGATATTTTTAATGGTTTTTAATATAATTCTAAATCCACCTGACCTTAGAGGTGCTCAAGTTCGGATATCTAAATTTACGAATATATGAATTTCGGATATTTAAGAAATTTTGAACCGTGGATTTCTATTTCCGAATCTGAAATTTCATAATGTTTGAGATTCGGATATCCAAATGGTCACTCAAATTCTTAAAATATATGTATATTTAATAATAAATTTTAATATTTTTTATTAAAATTTATTTTGCATATCCGAATTTATTAAAAAAAATCCTAAAAACTCCAAAAAATTCTATATAAAATTTATTAATTAATATATTTTCAAAAAGTAATTTTGATGATTAGGATATCCAAAATATCCAAAATTTTTAAAAAATACTATCCAAATCCAAAAATTTCATGTATCCAAATTTTGAATTTCGGATAATTTAAATTTGGTTTCTGATTCAGATCTTTTTACACATTTCTACCAAACTTGTCTACTACAAAATTTGAACTCCCGGCCTTCAAGTAAGGGAATATTTGTTTAGCATTCGAATACTGTTGGTTGAAATACATAGTCCGGTAAAAATTACGGGGCATACAAAATACCTATGAAAGATATCAATAAACGAAATAACGATTACAAAGAGTACATTAGAGAGTTAATATATCTACAATTCTACATATCTTCTTGATAATTATCTTAAAACCTAGCTAAGTTCTGTGTAAAGTATTGAGTACTTTACAGAGTTTCTACTTTGAGCTAAGGGTTTGTAGAGTACTTAGACTTTGCCCATCTTACTTCAACATTTTAAACTTTTTCTCCAAACCCTTTAGATATTTCATTATATAGAAAATGGTGACAAACATTATAATAGAACATCCTAATTCTCATACGATATCACCAATTATCACACATATACTTAGTAAATAGAAAAAGTTTATAAATGATTTATACCAAACGATGAAACTAAACTGATGATGAAGAAAGGACGTGAGACCTTCCGTGTTCTTGATGGCTCAACACCCGGAACACAAAGCAAGGACATGCGGAAAGGAGGACAAAGGGAAACGTGTCTCAGACACGTAAGAAGAGAAAAAAAACAAACAAAAAAACCGGGCAAAAAAACACGTATGGGTCGAACACATGACATGTCAGTAAGCAAGGAAAGACAAAATCAATATGACACATAGACAACTTGATACAACACAACAGAAACAAACTAGAAAATTATTATTATTATTATTATTTTAATATTAAGCAACATGCTACTATTTATCAAAGTTAATTAAATCATATAGAAATAATATTATCCTATTAAGAGTTTCTTATTTCCCCAATTCATTGCACTTACGCTTACCCTTGCTCTTGTCCTCGCATTTGCTCTTACCCTTATTGTGGTCTTTCCTTTGTCCAGTACGGTAAAACTTGAATCTCATAGTTATTATTTGATCAACTTCACCGAAAACAGGATCGAACTCAACATAATCCCCGATGTTTAAGCCATAAAAACTGATAACTGGCTGGAAGTTACAAAGAGCATATCCATTTTCAGTGAGTGAAAACTTTACGTGGTGAATTTTACCATCATTAGCAGTGTGCAAAACCACAGTAGGTTCCTCTTTATTGTCGAATTTTCTCTTTACACGCGGTTTCATATAATCTATTAGTTTGCTACGAACAGTTACCTTATTCAAATAAATATTTCCCATCATCATATCAATATCAGTTAGCGGTTTCTCAATCCTCCTATGCGGGTCGAATATCATTTTCTATACCTTTATCGTAAAATATGCTTATGTTTAATGAATATTCAAGTGAATACCAACTTCTTTATGCTTTGTAGGTAGATTTTTGCAAGCATGCAATATATTTCGTATTTATTGATGTAGATTAACATACAATACATAAAACGAATATTACTTATAGTAATTATATAACGCCAAATATCCTAAATATATATATTTTAATAAAAGGTAATTAAGGCCTTAATTAAGTTTCTTGAATTTTAATATGCGTCATCATTATTTAATATTCATAAACTTTTATGCATCGTAACTTTTATAATCACTTTAAGTGGTATAAATTTTACGTATGATCCTTCTCTTATATATTTGCCTATTTAGTAACTAGACTCAAGTCCTTACCGGTGAGGATTATGGTATAACAACAATAATCATATACACGACAACAATTGTTCTGTTGTAATCATTTAATTATATCGATTTGACCATAATCATTAAACTTCATTAACATTATTTTTTTAACAACAATAAATTGTTTTGAGACTTTTAAACTAGTACTAATCAAGTTTAAACATAAATTATCTAAAAATGAATTTTTTACTCTTACACCGGACTACTGACCCATATGTCATCGTCATCATTTTTTAAACTTTTAAATATATTTGATGTTAAACCACACCAATTCATTCGCCTATATTTGTAGTAAATTAAATCATTGTTTAATTGTTTTTCAATTTTAGAGTTAATTACATAAATGGTCCATGTGGTTTATATAAAATAATAAGTTTAGGTACTAAGCAAAAAAAGTAACATGTTTGGGTACGCACTTTTAATTTTGTAACAAGTTTGAGTATTAACACTAACAGACGTTAGATTTTATGTTAAGTTTAAGGGCATTTTGGTCTTTTCACTTCATAGGACTATTTATGTAAATTAGATGGACTATTCATGTAATTTAGTTAAAATAATATATATATATATATATATATATATATATATATATATATATATATATATATATATATATATATATATATATATATATATATATATATATATATATATATAAAGTTATACACATACACACATATATGTCTCACAATCGAGTATCGCCACCGTCGGCCATCACCACCAACGTCCATCACTGTTGTCCACCGCTGGCCACCTTGGTCTCCCACACGTCCGACCACCACCACAACCATTCGTATGCCACCCTTTACCCCCTCTCCAACTCCGTCATCGCCACCCACCATCGACTGCTCCCCCAACTTAAAACCTAAACCTCTATCACAATCATCTTCTTAGAATCCTTAAATTAAACCTAAATCTTTCTTTTCCTAAAACCTAATTTCGGGATACTTGATTTTAGGGCTTATAGATAGATATTTGAACCTAGGGTTAGAACCAACATCAGTGGTTGTTCGATGGTGATGAATCAACGATGGAAGCTACGATGGCGGTGATGATGATGGTGGTGATGATGATGATGATGATGATGATGGTGATGTTGATGCAATTGATGTGGGTTTCATACAAATTAGGCAATGGAAATAGTTGAAGGGCCTGGAGTGGTGGTGGCTGGTTGCACATTCAGTGGTAGATGGTGGTGAATAAAGATGAAGACGGTGTTTGTGGTGCGGTTGTTGTTTCATTTCAAGAGCTGAAGACGATGGCGATGGTGAAATTAGTCTAGACCTTGAAGGTGTGATTGTATATATATATATATATATATATATATATATATATATATATATATATATATATATATATATATATATATATATATATATATATATATATATATATATATATATATATATATATATCTCTATATATATATATATATATATGTGTGTGTGTGTGTGTGTGTATAACTGTATATGTATGTATGAATATATATTAAATTATGCAAACAATCTTTTATTTATATTAAATGACACAACCAGTCCCTCTATTAATACTAATAGTCCTTGTAAAGTGAAAAAGACAAAAATGCCCTTAGATTTGACAGAAAAGTTAACATCTGTTAGTATTAATACCTTAACTTGTTACAAATTGAAAACACAATACCTAAACCTGTTACTTTTTTTGTTTAGTACCAAAACATGTTATTTTAGATAAACCACAAGGACCATTTATGTAATTAACTCTAAAAGTTATGACTCAATATGATAAATAGAAGTTAGGCTTAAGATCAAAAGTGAATATAAAAATACCTAAGCGAGGTAAGCCATGTAAGATGCATTTGTCACTGTTGCTTCCATTTGTGTCAACCTATTATCTTGTGTAAACTCAATGTTGTATTTGACTTAACCATTCAATTACAGCTAATGTTCCGTGGGTTAAATTATTAATCATTGTACCAGCTATTTTCAACAGCTACTAAAAATAGCTACCACGAATAAAAACTTCCATTGCTACACAAAGTAGCCAAGAATTACACCTTAATTTGAACCTAAGTTCAACATAGCATGATTGCATCAACTTTAGAACTCACAACTATCATCATATATCCCATTTCTAAAGTTCAATTATTGATGTTGGTAAAATTCTTGCATCTGTAAGCATTTCATCAGAGTTAATTATATAAATGGTCCTTGTGATTTATCTAAAATAACAGATTTGGGTACTAAGCAAAAAAAGTAATAGCTTTAGGTATTGTGTTTTCAATTTGTAACGAGTAAAAGTATTAACACTAACAGACGTTAACTTTTATGTTAAATCTAAGTGCATTTTTGTCTTTTTCACTTTAAAAGGACTATTAGTATTAATAGAGGGACTGGTTGTATCATTTAATATAAATAAAAGATTGTTTGTGTAATTTAATATATATTCATACATACATATACAGTTATACACACATATATATACAATCACACCTTTGGGTCTAGACTAATTTCACCAACGTCATTGTCTTCAGCTCTTGAACTAATTTAAGGGATGTACCCAGTGAAAAAAAATCCTCGAACCGGAGAATTTCACCATTTCCCCAGTTGAACAAAGAAGAATTTAAGGGATGTCCCAGGTTTTTGACCCGAGGAAACCCGGGAACACCACACCACGTTTTCCACGAGGAAACCCGGGAATCAAGACGACTCCGAGATACTAAACACCCTTGTTAATATACTAAATTATATTAGAATGCAGAAAGTACTTTTCAAATAATTAATTAAGTTCTATAATGTCACAAGGAAAATAAAAAATGTTTACTTTGCCAATTAAAAAAATATTTACTAGCAAGAGAAATTATGAATATATTATTTCTTATAGATGAAGTTTCATGAACACAAATTATGTAAGCATTCTTTCAATTCCTGTTTCATTTACCCATATCAAATATATCATACAAACATGCATCTTTAAGTTAATAATATCAAATAACTGACCATCTTTTAAGGTAAAAGATGGTCATCTCCCAAAGAATTACTGTCTTTTTGATCAAATTAACACTGCCACTTCATTGATTCAAATGCTGAAAGCTCATCAAAAAGATTGTTTCTTGAAATAACCTTTTCTTGGTTAGTGAAAGAGATTGTTCAATGCTGCATGAAGTCAACAAACCTTTCTTGAATATGTGTTTTCAAAGTAATTATACATCAGAATCACATAATCTGTAGATTAAAACTAAAAAATAGTTGGGTGATTAGACATTAATCTCAATCTTACGATCCATGTGAGCATTTTGGCTACATATGATCAAAAGTGTATGCTTGTTTGTCATTCAACTATAATAGCATTCCTTTATTTGATTAACAAAATCAAATAGTTTACTCAAACCCATCGAAAATCAAAATGATATTAACCTGACACAAATGTTATATAAATTCAAATAGCATCATTCAAACGCCCCTTTACAACGGAAGAGAAGGGGAATAATCAGGGAAGAATGAAGATTCTCAAGAAACTTGATAATTAGTCATCTTAGGGGCTGTTTGATTACTGCTGACTCAATAGGATCTGACTGAGTCAAAAGCTGACCCAGCTAGAAGTTCAGACTGAGCCCGTATCTGACTGAAATACAAAAATAACCATATTGCCCCGTAGTTCTGGCGAAGGGGGTCGCACAGGGGAGGGGGCGACGGCCGAACGTGGCGACTGGCGAAGGGGCGACGGCCGAACAGGGTCGCGCAGGGGAGGGGGGATCGGCCGAACTTGGGTCGCGCAAGGGAGGAGGGATCGGCGCAGGGGTGGGGTTCTTGAATGGGTCAGATTAGAAAATTTTGGGGTTTGGGTCAGATGTTATGGACCCAGTGAGACCCGGTCAGCTCATCAAACAGGCTGACTCGCTGACCGAGTCAGCTAGTCAGCCGGGTCAGCCAAAATCAAAAGCCCTTAGCATTCCTTCATATGATTATAACAATCAGAATACTTAAACCAATAAATGAAAAACGATCAAAATGATTACTGGTATTGCCGAAAAGAATGAAAATTGACTTAGAATTTGAATAGCAGCATGCAAACACCCTTTAAAGACTCAAGAAACTTGATATTTAATCATCTTATAGCATTCACTCATATGATTAACACAATCAGAATACTTAACTCAAACTGTTAATCAAAGTATAATCAAAAACAAATTAGAATTTAGATAGAAGCATGCAATTATGCAGACGCCCCTTTAAAACCTCAAGAAACTTGATATGCAATCATCTTATTATATCATTCCCTCGTGTGATTAGCAAAATTCAAATACTTTACTCAAACCAACAGAAGATCAAACCGAAAGGCTCAAAATAAAATTAGAATTTGAATAGCAGCATCCAAACGCTCCTATAAAACCTCAAAAAACTTAATACTTAATCATCTTATAGCTAGCAATCCCTCAAAGGATTAACACAATCAGAATGCCTAACTCAAACAAATAACCAATATTAGATCTTAAAAAAAGACTCAAAAGCAAATAAGAATTCGAACAGATAAATCCAAACGCCCCTTTAAATCCTCAAGAAACTTGATACTTAATCATCCAAAAGAGATTTCCCTAGTAT
Source organism: Flaveria ramosissima (assembly GCA_025215565.1). Taxonomy (NCBI): domain Eukaryota; kingdom Viridiplantae; phylum Streptophyta; class Magnoliopsida; order Asterales; family Asteraceae; genus Flaveria; species Flaveria ramosissima. Next base: position 59,957,727 of record CM046046.1, read on the forward strand.
GATTAACAAAATCCAACTGGTCTTACCAAAAGACTGAAAATCAAATTAGAATTCAAAGAGCAGCGCCTGTTTAAAACCTCAAGAAGCTAAATACTTATTAATCTGAATCAACACAATCAGAAAACTTTAACTGAAACAGATAACCAATTAAAGATCAAAATCAAATTAGAATTCAAAGAGCAGCATCAAAACGCCTGTTTATTTTCGTTCATTTATTACAAACAAGATGATTATGTTTTCTTTAGTTAAATGAACAAACATGAACAGAGTCTGTATTCATTTATTTATGTTCATTAGCGTTCATTTGTGTCCGTTTATTTAAAAGTTATGTTTGAGATAATTATGTTAAATACTTATTTATCATTGGTGGATATTACATTATGTTTTGTGATTCTAATTATAAAATCAATATATGATTGTTTGTATTTGTTTGTTTTAAAAAATTTCGTTTTTGTTCATTAATATTTATGAGTATTTGTAGCTCACTTGTTGATGCAGTCGGAAACAGAGAGATAGATAATTGACCTGTTGATTCAACAAGAATACCAGGAACAATTCTTCTAACTATCGTTGATTCACAAAGAATACCGATAATCAGGGTTTACACTCACACACACAGTGATAGAGAGAAAACATATTTTTCATAAACTTCAATAATACTTTCTCCCATCTCTTACAATCATATAAAGAAACAAAACCAAATTCGAATGGGCCATAAAACATAAACGGGTCGAAAACTGGGCCAAAAACAAAGTCCAACAAAATGTAAAAATAAGACAAAAATTGAAATAACTCCTAAAATAAGCCGTTTGTGAAAAATGGGCTCCTCGGTCCGACGGTCGTTTTGACTGGTCGCAGACCCAAAACGGAGACTTCTAGCCCAACTTATGGCCGTTTTAGTGAAGCCCCCTTGGATAAGCGATCTTGGGCTTCCAAAAAGGCTAAAGCTTGCTCATCCACACTTGTGCCCGCATCACTTGTCTTCATTTGCTTTGTTTATGTTCTATTCAGTTCATGAACGGAATCATTTCCTTAATGAACAAACACGAACAAGAAAATCTCGTTCAATTAGCGTTCGTGAACAGTTCATGAACAAGTTATTTTCTTAATAAACGAACATGAAAAAAACATCGGTTGTGTTCGTTCGGTTCGTTTGCAGCCCTAGACACATGTTTAAGTTCTAAAGCATCTTGATTGGTTTTTCCCGCTCCTTTAGACTCGGTTTTACTATCACACGGGCTCTATAACACGACTTCGTCCAAAACAAAACCTGAGTACTCATTTCTTTTCCATCCTTTCCTCCAATATTCCGTTTTTCATCATAACCAAAACCCTTGGCACAATTACATACTAGGTTAGTACATCGTGTATTACACGGGTTGAATAAATAAAATATTAAATAGTTATTAATAAAAATTAATGAATTATAAAACGATCTTTTAATATAAGAGATTATTAACATCATGTACGAGTGATAAAAGAACAATATCATTTTTTTAAACTTTTTTTTAATTTTTTTTGTTTTTTTTTCAAAAAAAGTTGGTTTTTAAACAAAGTGTTTCAAAACAAACCGTTTTTTAGAAAAGTGCCATTTTTAATAGTTTATTTATTATAACTTTGAATTTAATTACTTTTGTTTCATAAGATTTTTATTTTTAAAAGCCACAGGTTTTAAAATATATTGCGTTTTTTAAAAGTTAGATATTTTTTTTAAAAAAATTCTTATTTTATAAAAAAATTATTTGTAGTTAATGTAATATTTATTAGGAGAAAGAAGCGGGAAAATAAAACTTAATAGTTTTAGAATTGTAACAAATGACATACAAAAACCTTCTTTTATTAGTACTGATAGATGATAGATTGATAAACGATAGATTTATCTTCTCAATATCAACTCCTAATCAAGATTCCATCCTAGGTCTCTTGCTTTTATTGATTTTTAGTGGAACTTTTTATATATAGGATCTGGAATTGTTATAAATCAATCTTAGTTTTCTGAAGAATGTTCTATTTTGATTTGGTGTTTTGTGTCGAATTGATTTTGCTTTAATGTTTGATTCGATGTTCTTTTATGTTCCAGTCATCATAACACATGATACCACTCACCGAGCCTAAACCCTATCTCAAGACATCAAGGACTCAAACACATAAAAGCGTTATATTTTTGTTTGATTCCACTTGCTGTTTTTGTTTATTGCAAGAGCAGGATGAGTTCATATCGGTTGGTGCATCATTGATTGCTTGATGCATTATTCATTCTGCTACACCCTACAGATCGTAAGTTACCATCACGCAGTAGTATCAAAACAAAGAAAACATTATGTACTCGTATAATTTATTTAACAAAATTCATCCAATAACCAAGGGATAGAAGGAATATACTGCATCAAAGCCACAATTTCCACCAAAACTCATCTTGCATAGTTGCAATGTAGAGTGATGAAATAGGCTTTAACGTTAATGTGAAAACAGTCAGGATACTCCGAGAACACAAGTGAAATAGAACGGCATTTATTACAATGTAGACATAAATAGGCTTTAACGTCGATGTTCAAGTGCACATATTTATGCCAACAAACTTGGACCGTTAATGTTCTGTGTAGATAGCATTCAACATTTGATAAACCAAACAATTACCATCATGCATCACAAATCATAATGCATGATTCTCCCAAAGTGCATAGCCTAAAAGAAACATATAAAAAATAGCTACCACAGTTTTAGAAGCATATCCACTCTCGGGTTCTAGAAAACGACAAAAAGAAAGCAATTCCATAACTGTAGTTTTACTACTTCTTTTCCAGGGTCATTTCCTGAAGGTTGAGCAAGAGATTATCAGCATTCAAGAGGACTTTGTTAGAGGAATTGGCCATTGTTGCTGCGATTTCTCGAGCAGCTTCGATCTTCCTCAGGGTTATAAAAGCCGGATTGTTGGCAATTGCTTGACCTATCAGTTGGGCACTTTTTGCCTCTCCCTGTTATTATAATTTTCCTTGGGTTAAGTTTTATCTTTAACCAGAAACATAAAAATAAAGAGAGCGTAAATGAAAAATGGGGCAAATGGGTCAAGATTCGCCTAAGGTGGAATTTAAAAATGCATAAATAAAGCCTCTCCAAAAACCTTAATTCAGAAGATTATAAAAAAGTTTGCAACCTGTAAGTGTATTTCACAAAACTATTTATAGATAAATCTAAAACTTTGGAGAGAAAAATGTTTGTGGGTCAACCCATAGCCAAAAATGTACCCGTTTTCAACTGAAAATTAATCCAGTTTATTTTGCCAGTCGAAAACTAAACCAGTTTATTTTGCCACTCCCACTCTATAACATTTATTCAAAGTAAATTACTATAATTTGTAATCATATTTCACACTTGTTACTCAAAAAAAAAATTAATTTTGAAAAAAAGAATGTTTTCGGGTCGACACTTTAAAAAACAGCAAAAATTACCCATTTCAACCCGCAACCCAATCTGATATTTTGCCACTTGCTTGTTTTTGAAGTTGTAAAAAACATAAAATAAAAAGTGTTACCTGTGCTCTGATGATAGCACTGCGCTTGTCTTGCTCAGCCTTTTCGACAACAAACTTGGCCCTCTCAGCTTCCTGTGCAGCAACTTGCTTGGCTTCAATTGCAGCAGTAAATTCCCTCCCAAAAGTAAGACTTGTGATGGAAACATCATCCAGAGCAATGTTGAAATTCGCAGCCCTCTCTGTCAGTATTTTCCGTATCTCCCTACTAACAGCCTACAAAACATTTTTTACATTATAAACGTAACCACTTGTAAAAAAAATTGATCTTCATTGACATCCAAAAACGTGGTCACAGTATTAATTTATTAAAAAGAATCGCGTAACGCTAATTCTTGAAAAATATATAAGAAAATATGCAGGCATAATAAGATTATACAATAGGATGAGAGGGAGGGTTATGTGTTGGGGGTCATAGTGGTGTGTTTAAAAATGATGTAGAAAAGCCAGCATCATCTAGATATAATATCACTAAAGGTAAAATATCTAATTTATAAATAGATCGGCCCCAAGTAAGACCATAGACGAGTTAACGAAAACATCTTTAACATAAAAAATGCATCTTGATCACACAAAACTAAAGGACTTAGTCAGGATATAACAATTAATTGTCAAGATGTAAATTGTGACAGAGCATGAGGCATACCTCTCTCTGGGTAATAAGCTGGCTTGCATTATATTGTGCAACCACAGCTTTTAATGTTTCATGAATAATTGAAGGCAGGACTCTCTCATTGTAATTCTCACCAAGAGTTCGATAAACAGCAGGTAGTTCATCCGCAACAGGACGAGTAAGCACCCGAAGACCTATTTTCACCTGATATGTGCAATTCAACCAATATTCAGAAAACAAACATAACTCCACATGCATTTATATATGACTCTTAAAGACACGTACACAATATATATTTTTATAAAGTTCACAGGATTTGATTCAATAATAGATACAATGACACAGTACTAAGAGATACAAAGAAATACCATTTGTAGATCACGGCTACCAGATGTGCTTTCTACAAGATGGGGTCGTGCGCGAACATCATAGATGATTGGCCTTTCAAACCAAGGGATCATGATGTGGGTACCTTCTGGATAAACCTATTTATTGAACATGTTAGCATTTAGTACAATAATACGGCTAAAGTTCAATAAAATTATAGTATTTGCATCATCAAAGCATTTGATGTGATGAAATGTACATGAAATTGACAAATGGCATGCAACAAAGCATAAATGTAGTGTTTGTGAAAAACATTATATAGCAAGAGAATTGCTGATCATATAAAGCTGAACAATACGCTTTTGTTAAAATATGAAGCCACATGTTGCATATGCTAGCAGTGTCCCATCACAAGGGTATCACTTATTTACGTAAACACATATAATTGCTACAGAAAATTCTTAATATAATCATAAACACTATAACATATAAAGTTATTTGAATATGATGGGCACTCAATGGTGTGGAAGACAGTGATGCTGATGCGTCTTCCAAGGGAAAACTTTGACAAGAAATAAAACCAGGGTTGCACTTAGTTGTCAATATAGCAAATATATTAACATAGAAACCGTGACAGCAATAATAAGCAATGATAGGATAAAGCTTTGGTGCATTTGAGGATTACATGCTGATAACAGTAGCTAAACAATACACATACAAGAGCCAAAATTATCAGGCCGTCATATAACTTTTAAGAAGATGAAAGCATAAAGAAGCACAAAAGGAACAATAAATAAAATAAACCTTGTCTTTGACACCAACAATGCGGTTGAAGACAATTGCGCGATGCCCTCCCTCAACATTGTACAAACTGTTACCAGCAGCATAAAGTCCAATACCAAGAACAGCTCCAAACTTTATCAATGCAGAAGCTCCACGGGTATCAGGCATCTTGGGTACCTTCATATTGTTGAGATTCATCTTCCCTGCCATTAAAACCCAAATGCATCATCATATCAGTTCAATATACAATCATTATGATAGTCAATAAAGCATACCAAAATATTTTGAAAAAGAAATTTCTGTTTAAAAGATACCAAAGGCGATGTGAAAAATAGGTATAGTTCAGCTTTTAAGGTCAAAAAACAAGATTTCAACTTCAAACCAAAAGGAACAACCCCAAAAAGCGTAAGAACAACTTCATTAAACCTGAGAATAAAATGCTATGAGTTTAAACTTTAAACCAGCTGGTGATAGATTTTCCAGAAGAAAACACATCCAATAGTTCTAAATTTTCAATGCAACAGGTTTAACCTACAAAAGTAACCAAATAGTTCGTAAAACGTAAGATCATTAGCACGAAACATACTCTCCCCGAACACCGAACTTATAAGGACGAATTACAGATCTCGAAACACACTTGGAAGAACTTGGCATCAATATAAAGAACAATTAGTAATACGTCTTCAATCAAACCGATCTGGAGCTCATACAATCATGAATCAAACAACGTCGATCAAACAAAACAAAACTTAAGCTAAAAATCGTTGAAATCGGAACAGATGGTCAAGAAAAATCCTACAACATAGTGTATAAATCACGAAAAACTATGCGATGAAAGGAATTTAGGTATGCGAAATCAACAAATATGTAGAAGAATTGAAGATATTGTACCTTTATCGAGGATTCAGAGGCGTTGGTGCAAATGAGAGAAGGAAGAAAGAGGGTTTTAACGGCGGTCGAGGGTTTTGGGGGTGAAGTGCTCTCCAAGAATTATCTCAAACCCTACTACTTATTCTCTGCCTTTTTCATTTAACATTTCTTTGTAAATTGGGTATTAAGAAATTGTTTGATTACACTGACTCAGTAAGATCTGACTGAGTCAGAAGCTGATCCAGTAAGATGTTCTGACTGGATATACGTCTGACTAAAACTTGGTTGTTTGATTCGGTATCTGATTGACTCAAAAACCGTCTCTGCAAATCACCTTATATATAAATCACCTTTAACCAAATCACCACTAAACATCTCATCTTCATCCATCTTCTTCATCGCCTCTTCCACCCACCACCCACCTCCAGCATCACCGCCACCACCTCCAGCATTGATACAGGTCGAGGGTGAACTAGCTTGGGCGGCTCTATTTATCTACAAACCAAGATGAGCCGTCTTGACTTGTTTACAACAAAGTTGAAGTTGAGTTGAGGTTTTTTCGAACGAGTTTCAAATCTTAGTTAAATTTTTATACGAATAAAAGAAATGTATATTGGTTAAAAATGTTAGTTTTAAACCCTAAAAATTTAAATAAATTTATATTAGTTAAAAATGTTAATTTTTTACCTAACTTGGCTAAAAAAGGCATGAAAATCACGCATGGTTTAATTTTCTCAAAAAAAAAATATTTTCTATTTATAATGTTTATATATACACCCACCTTATATTACATATATGAATATTTTATAAATTTTTTAAAAGAATTGAGCAGAGAGGTGATAAATTAAAGAGACGATAAAAAGTTAGAACCAAACTATCGTCTTTTAGTATTACCATTTTATTGACGTGTTATGTGTATTGCTTATGCTCTTCTTAGTAGTTTTTTACATATTTATGGTTCTCAATAGAACGCATCCACACACACACACACACACACACACACACACACACATATATATATATATATATATATATATATATATATATATATATATATATATATATATATATATATATATATATATATATATATATATATATATATATATATATATATATGTGTGTGTGTGTGTGTGTGTGTGTGTGTATACATATAGGGGAGAGATCAAATGAAAACCATGTTTATAATTAAAAACCATGAAAACCACCACTACTCAATCACATAACTTATAATTGGTTTAACATTCTAATTGTTTAGAGTATATTTAAGTAAAATTCAACCATATTTTTCAAGGTCATCATATATTTTTCATATAAACTCCAAGTAACGTCGATGATGACGAAACGACTTACATATACGTAACTTGTATAAACTATATGTACGTAACTCTTAGTTGTACCCTTGGTAACACGTACTTACATATACATAACCCATACATGTATGTAACTTGTAACTTTTAGTTGTACACTTTCTAACACGTACTTATATATATGTAACCCTTGGTTTTCATGGTTTTTAATTATAAACATGGTTTTCATTTTATCCTTCCTCTATACATATACATATACATATACATATATATATATATATATATATATATATATATATATATACATATATATATATCATATACAGAGGATGGTTTCAGTACAAACCCTTTGCTATCTAAAAACCATAAGAACAGATCTAGTGTGTTAATTAAATAAATCAATGGCTAATATTATTGACTACTAATCAATATTCAATTAGTGAGAAAAAATGGCATATTAGTAATTATTACTAACTAAAAACAAAATAATGTTCCCAATAATAACTAAGGAAGTGTTTGTTTTTTTTCAAAAATGTTTGTGCGACCTTTTATGTCTGCGTCGTGCAGACCACGCGCAGACATAAGGCTCTGCAGTGTGTTATTTTTTAAGACGTTTTATTAAAAAACGTCTGCGCGAGGTCTTCTTGGTGCAGACATGGTCTTCTCACCTATACAATCTTCAAACCTCTTCTCTTCACAACAAACACCATCCCCAGTACCATCACCGCGCAGTACCACTACTGTCGGCACACCACCATCGCATCCTACGTTGCCACACCACCACAACCACATCCAATGTTGCCACACCACCACTCCACCATCATCATAGTGGACCTCCAACAACGACGTTGGCCACTGGTCTAGTGGACCTCCGACACCATCATAATTGTCACACCATCAAAATCCACGTGCAGAGTTTTACCGCGAGGCGTGTGAACAAATCAGGATCACAGTCACTAGTTACTCAGAACGACACTATATGCCACATTTAAAACAAAACCAAACAAAGTTCAAACGTGAAAACCATGCGGAAGCGTTTAGTAATTAAAACAAACCCAAAGTATAAGAAAAATGCATAATTTGGCAAAACATGCGCCAACCCAACAAATTAAAATCCATAAAGAATAACCAACAATAATGTCTTTTAACTAGAGTCTTAGAATGCATGCTGGACCCGTGTGGTGCTCCTAATGGCAAGCAGAGTTAACGACCTGAGAATAGCGTACTAAAATGTCAACACAATGGTTGGTGAGTTCAAGAGTTTGCATTTAACATAAACAATAACATTTGTATAACATAAGAAGTGCATTGAAAATAGATAGCTAGTCTATATTCACAAGTTATAACAATAGTGATTTTGCGATCGAAGCTGACTGTGTTGCGTTTGTTGCCTCCCGTCACGACTTACCAGGTCGTGACAATGTTTGTGTTTAGGACAAAATTGCACCCGTTTGACCTCGAGTCGCACAGGGTGGGGCTCGTCAGACCCAGTAGTACTACCCAAGATTTCCCGCTACTTAACATTATTAACGATCCGAAAGTGTGAGGACTTTCAAGGTATTAAGCACTATGTTAAAACATACACAACTTATAATAATAAAATAGTGTTTGAGTACAAGTATGCTACCTCCCCCAGAAGAATGATTATAAAATAGAGGGGCATGAACTCATCTGGTGTGCTAAGATAGTGAATAAAGAGACTGGTGATTGGTGCAAAGACAACCCTTCAAAGGTTACCTAGAACACACAAGTACATAAGTACGTGTACACAAAACTTAATAATCATGGGTTAACCTAGTTGACCCGGTTGACCCGTTGGTGACATACTAGTTGAAGTATAGTTTAATCATATATAACAACTTAGCATACAGGAGTATCATACAAATTATCCACGTGTATCACATTATCAACCCAAGCTCTACCTGTGTTGTCATACCACATTAGATCATCATACACTCATGCAAATCTCAAACAACCAACATGCTAAACATCAATAAAAACACATCACAATAAATAGCTCATACGTGAAATCTAATCATGCACCACATGCCATGTGAAGCCACCCACAACTTCACATCCTAAACCCTGCCAATCCTACTAAGTAGGGGCCTCAGATTCGCACGCGCGTATGACAATCATAATTACATTCATTCACTAAATTCATTCCAACCAACATTCATAGTGACAATCAATCAAATCCCAAACATGATCACCTAATCACTAATCATAATTCATCATCATGTATGATCACCAAAACCTATACTTCTTACATGATCAACCAAGCATCCATACAACTCAACTACCACATTCTATCACATAAAACATCATCAACAATCATTCTAACATGATCCTAACATCACAAGTATGCCTAATTCATCATATCCAATGTTCTACAAAAATAAAGTTTCCCTTTTGGGAATGTAACACTCAAAAGTGATCTAGCATCCAATTCAATCATAATTTCATAAATTTTATACATAATCAAGTTCATAACATTCATTCTAACATACTAATCATCACCAAATCATCCAAATTCCCAAACATCATTCATAAAAGTTTATACTTTTAGTAAGTCATGATCAACACCTCAAATTCATGTATTTTCTTGCACAATCCAAGATAATCCGTAGATTCTTAACAACCTCTTAGTTTAAGCGAGCATTAGTTGATTTTTTCTAGTCTCTCTTTTAAAAATTCAACCAAGATAATCTGTAGATTCTTTTACTAAATCACAATCCAACAATTTGCATCTACCAATCATGTATTATTTGATTTAAATTTTCATATAATCATGATTTTAAATTTTGTCTTATCACAATATTAATTTTTATAGGTAATATGTTTAGTTATATGTGCTATGTTTGCCTTTAATTTTTTTAACATTCTATGTCTGAGTTATATATGCTATATACAATTGGTTATATGTATCATGTTTAATTTTTCTAGTTAGCCATATTATCATATATGTGTCTTGTGTGAGTTATATTTGTTATATTCGGTAAGTTATATTTTTGAGTTATAAGAATTTAAATAATATGATAGTTTTCTAGTCTTATGATGTGTTATTATATATGTGTATACAAACAAATGCGTTATTATAGGTATTATAACACTTACTCAAGCTAAAGTAGCACATTTGTAAAAACAACACATTAGTGTAATTTTAATAAGTGTTATTTTGACACTTAATAAGTGTTATTATGACACCAAACAAGTGTAAAGTTTTATTTTACTAAATGTTGTTTTGGTATTATAATGTGGTATTTTTGATAGTATCATAGCTATTTTGTACTTGTTGGTTATAGTTTTTATAGAACATGATATAACACGGACTAAATTGTATAATAAAACAATTTTAATTGTAATAAAGCACTATTGTATTTTTTTAAATATACTAATATTATACACATATTAAAGATTAAAAAATGCTTCATTATATGGTATATGTTTTCTTTTTAATAAAATAACTTTGTATATAAAAGTTCTTTTAGTTAAAAAAAACTTTTTTTTGAACTTTTAATATAAAATAAGTCAATATAAAAACTTTTCTTCCTTATTTCAAGGAAATGTAAAAAGTTATTTCTATATGATAACCGACTAAATTACCCTTAATTTCACTAAATATTATAATAGTTACTAGTTTATAATGTATACTCAATCTTAGCTACTCATTTATAATCAACACGTGGGATCCCCTCAATGTTTATAGTCATTTATAGTCATGAGTCAGTTGCTTCAAACTCAATGAATAATCCTAAGGTATTCACTCTTAATGTTTTCAATAAACTTTATGAATCGATTTATGTTCTTTCTTAATATGACTATAATTATTGTGTACAGGTTTGATCAATTGAAATATCATCTATAAAGTTGGCATTTGGCAACATTGTGGGGTTGTTAAAGATTTGGAGAAAAAAGACCAATCGGAACTTAAAATTGTTTTAAATATGTTTGAGATTGACTTTTATGGGTTTTTGTTTCAAATTTATTATGGATTATAAGATAATTATGTTAAGGGTCATGTATTCATGTCTTTGTGGGTTACTTAAGACTTAAGACTTTTATGAAATTCGTATTTCGGTAATATTTATTTCATTAAACATGTTCTTAAATATGTGATATTACAAGTGTTCCTAAACAAGTTTCTAAACAGGTCATTTCGTGTAACCTGTTTCTTAATAGGTTCGTGTTTTAAAAAAATGACACGATAAGTATTTGTGGCGTGTTCGTGTCTGACATGTTAGATCATCGTGTCTTATCGTGTCGTGTCTGACCTGTTATGTCAGCCTTAATTTATAGATTAATTGTGTAGTGGGGTTCATGGTATGGGTGCCCCTTCCATCTTTAATTAGAGCATTCACAGTGGATTCACTATAAATGTGTGAGTGTGTTTCCAATATTATAGGGAATGGTTGTTAATGTTTGTGAGTAGAGTATAGAGAGAAGTTATTGTTCATTTGTATATTTGAGAAATCACTGTTTAGCCCTTATATATATTTTAATATTTTTTAAGTGGTTGTGAGTATAGGAAAAAAATGTAATGATAAAGGTATATAAACGTATTATTTAATTGAAAACGATGTGAGGGTTTCTTCACAAAAAAATTTTGATGTTAGGGTTAATATCTTTTAGAAAAAGTAAACTACTTTTTTATGTATTTCATTTAATTAAGTAGATGAAAATCATTTATTATTAAAATATCCATTAATTTGAAAAACTAGAAAATACTGGAACGACACCATATAAAAAGAGAAAGATTGGAAAATGAGAAAAATTGATGTGACCTTGATATGACACACAGACAAAAGCAGAAAAACCATACGGTTGCTAATGACCTAATACATAAGTACCATGAAAACCTAGGTGATACTAGACAATTGTCTTCAAACTTTTTCATTATCATCTTCCATATAACCACAACTCCAAGAAACCCAATTTGCTCAAAGCACCGTTTTATGAAATCAAAATAAAAAACCACAAAAAATGAAATTAACCCCTATCATGGTTCAGTCTCATGTACCATCTTTTCCGAAGTCACTTCGATAGAAATGAGGGACTTGGTGGGTTTTGCAAACGATATATAGCAAATGGGGACTACGGTATGTTGCAAGAGGGGAGTGAGTTTAAATTTGTTTAGTTTTTTATCTGTTAGGTTTTTAATTGATTAAGAAATGAAATAAGAATAATAGCCTTATAGTTAATTAATTAAGTTAACAAGGTTAGATTTAATGACCATCTTTAAAAGAAAATAGACTAACCAAACATAAACTCATAAAAATTAAAGTTAAGAAATCAAATATGAAATTATAATTTTGAGTAAATTACATTTTTGTCCTTTAGTTATATTGTAAGTTTTATTTTTTGTAATTAAACTAAGAAAATAGTAAAAATCATCCTTTATGTTCATATTTTGTAATAATTTTCATCATTTTCTCTAACTTTTAGCTATATAAAAAGGGATGAAAACAGTTACAAAACCATAAGGATGATTTATGCTATTTTTTTAAAAGGAAAATCATGAAATTATTATAAAATATGAACAAATTACAAAATGGATGAGATATGTTATTTATTTAGTTTAAGTACGAAAGGTGTAATTTAGTATATTTATAAAGGACAAAAAATGTAATTTACTCTATAACTTTTGTCAAACCATAAAACCATATACATAATAGGTTGTCAATATATTACTCTATAACTTTTGTCAAACCACTTATGTAATTTAAATAATATTAATTATCAACTTGTAAATGCATTAATTGTTGTACCATATGCATAATAGGTTGTTAATATATTTTTTATTTTTAATTTTTTTGTTTTAAACCTAATACTTTCACATATTTCACAATTTAACCCATATATTTTTTTTACTTTCAACTTTAGTACCCTATACTTTTTATCTTTTACAAATGTTTCGATTTACGGCCTAAATTTTGAGAGTTAAGACGTCGTAACGTGCATATATCATTCAACGTTGTTACACTTATTTTTCATGTTTAACATCCCTGTCGCAACGTGTGGGTCCTTGGTAATAGCTCGACGCTCGAAACTCGTTCGAAAAAAACTCGAAAAGTTGCTCGTTCGATTTTGGCTCGGTTGTAAACGAGCCGAGCCGCTCGGTTCGGTTTGTAAACGAACCGAGCATGAGCAAATGTAAGCTCGTTCGTTGCTCGTTTGGTTTCGCTCGAATTATTTCTAAATATAACTTTTATATATTATATATATGTAATATGTTAGTTTATTTATTTAGAGTTTAGGTCAGTATCATTTTAATTATTTACCACTTTACCCTTGCTCCCTATTAATTTATTTAAACATCATTTTCTGGTTTTTGTATGCTCGATTAAACATTGCATCGAAGCGGGTATGATGGACATGTAAATGGTCTCAATGGAGGTTGTGAGCGTCGGTTTTACCATCATTTCTTTAAGCTCGAGTTAAAACTTGAACTTATTTTTTATGTTTTCTTTTGTAGCATTGTTGAGTTTTAATTGAAACGTAAAACTATTGAATAATTATTAGTTTTGTACTAAATTGCAATATGAAACCAAGCCAAACCGAGCAAAACCGAGCGCTCGGTTTTAAACCGAACCGAGTTCGAGCGAGCATTTTTCGCTCGATTTCTTAAATTCGAACCGAACCAAGTGGCTCGGTTTGTAAACGAAGCGAGTTCGAGTGAGCATTCGTTCGGTTCGGTTCGGTTCGTGAACAACCCTTATGTTTTTATTATTTTACGTTTCAAGTGTGTGGTTTTACTTTTGTTTGGTTTTATAATTTCGTAATTATTTATTTTTACTACGATTTTTTCGGGTGTTGATGGTCACTGACGGTGATGTGACATTAGTGTTACTTGACATAGTTTTACGCCTCCCGCCGCAACGCGGGGGGCTTAATACTAGTTTACTCTAAAGATAATAATATGTCACTTAAAAGAGAAACTTTATATCACAACCTTCTCATGATAGAAACTGTCAACAAGCAAATAACGCTTGATCTCCTTTTTCGTCTCATTCACCAATTTACAAACCCCAAAACCTGTACATTTTGCATATTTGATCATGCATTGCTACAAACATCTATGATTTAGTTGTATATTTGATCTGATTTGTTATATTAATATCCAACATCCTCAAAGCATAGAAGATCATGAACGAAGAACAACCCTTGTTGGAACACAAGCCGAAGAAGACGGTGACACGAAAGGTGGTTCGAAATGCATTCAAGCTCACGAATCACTTAGCTAATCTTCTTCCAACAGGCTCAGTCCTCACTTTTCAAACCCTAGTCCCGGTTTTCACCCATGCAGGCACGTGTCGGACCCAAGTGAGCCAGGTTCTAACATCCATCCTACTGATTCTTTGTGGGATCTCTTGTTTTGTGCTATGTTTTACCGATAGCTTTCGTGACAATAAGGGAAAGGTGCGGTATGGGATAGCAACCTTCTCAGGTTTGTGGGTGATTGATGGATCGCTTAGGGGTTTGCCCGAGAGGGCGAGCACGTATAAGCTGAGGTTTATTGATGTGTTTCACGGGTTGTTATCGTTGATAGTGTTTGGGACAATCGCAGTTTTTGACAAGAATGTTGTCAATTGTTTTTGTCCAAAACCTTCAAAGGGTATGGAGGATTTGTTGTCAACATTACCAATAGGTGTTGGAGTGTTGTGCAGCCTCTTGTTTGGTGTGTTTCCAACTACTAGACATGGTATTGGTTTTCCCCTTTCGGAGAAGTAGTTTATTGGTTTGGTTTATTACTATCTCTAAATTTTTTTAACTTAATTTAGATATTATTTGTTATTATGTTACGAAAGATTAATGTTGATACACGACCTATGCCAGAAAGAGAGGTATGGATCACGAAGATCAGGTTAAACTTAATTTATGCAAGAACCGCGAGAACTAATAAGTGTTGTTAATCTATTAAGTTCTTCGTGTCTCATTATACATTTTTACTATCACTAACCGGTAATCAATCAAAAATTTGAAAGCCTTAAATGAAAAGTTATGAGCTTTAAAGACTGTTGATCGCGTCACTTGTTTACAAAAAGATATGACAACTTGAAGTGGCAACATATGTTCAATTTTGGGTTGTTCGCATGTAAAAGATCAAATGACTAACAAAAACTAAAAATATTAAGAAGATGAGATTATTAATTGAAGGGGGAAATCCCTAAGACAGTTCACAACGTTACAACTTATTCTTCATTACAAACAGTTTTAATCAACATGCCACATCAGCTTTTCACTCATCTCCACCCATTTTTCCCACAAACACTTTTTTACCTCAAACACTATCCTTCTACAAACACCTTTATTTTTCAATCTTATTTTTTCTTTTTTATTTACTTTAAATGAAGATATTTAAATTATTATAAATATATTTAATTAAAATAAATAATAGAATTAAATATCAAATGATCAAAGTTGAATACTTAAATTAAATAATTCTACATAAGAAAATAATAAAATTAAACCGCAACTACATTAAAATAAAATAAAAACAACAACGTAAAACAATAAAATAAAAACGATCATATGAAATTAATAGATAGAAACAATAATAAAACTACTCTCTAACCCCTTATTCGCCTAGAGATGTTCTATTAGATCGTTCCGTAATTCATGGTGCATGTCCTGGTTACGTAAGCTTGTAAATATCTATAGGTGTGTTTGAAATGATGGTGGTGTCTCGTTATTATAACTTTCCGGCTCTGGTTCTTGCTCTTCACGTGACCAATTTGTTATGGAACGTCCTTCATCTTCTACAATCATATTATGTAATATAATACATGCATGCATTATATCACCTAATACTGGTAAGTTCGAGGATCTTGTTAGGGATCGTATCATTGCCCACCTAGCTTGAAGAACATCGAACGCTCTTTTTACATCCTTTCTTGCAGACTCTTGACGCTTTTTGTACCATTTCATTTTCATATTATTCTCTGGTGGATATGTATAACTCTTTACAAGTGTTGCCCATTCTGGATAAATACCATCTACAAGACAATACCCTGTGGTGTGTTATGCCCATTCACTGTGAAAATTATATTGTAGTGCATTCCCCTCTAAGATTTGATTAAAAATTAGGGATTGATTAAGCACATTGATATCATTGTTTGATCCAGCTACTCTAAAGAATGCATGCCAAATTCAAAGGTCATGTGATGCAACTGCTTCTAGCATAATGATGGGATGCCCATGATCACCACGAGTATATTGACTTTTCCATGCAGTTGGACAGTTTCTCCAACTCTAGTGCATACAATCAATGCTTTCCAGCATTCCAGGAAACCCATTATGGGCTTCATGTTCAACTACTAACCAATCAACGTCATATTGGGTTGGTCTTCTTAAATACACAGATGAATAAATTTTCACAATAGACCTGTAAAACTTTTGCAAACATTCCATAACAGTACTTTCACCAATGCGTAAGTATTCATCGCATTGGTCAGCTGTTGTGCTATATGTCAATTGACGAATGACACTTGTGCATTTTTGTATTGATGATAGACCCATTCTACCTACGACATCATATCTTTGTGTAAAATATTTCCACTGTTTAGATGTAGCTGGTTTAGATAAATCAGTGACGATACGATTAAAAAGACCAATGCGCATCCTAAACCGCCATCTGAAGAAACTCTCATTATACACCGGCTCTGGAGTAAAGTAATCATTCCACAATCATGCTTCTTCATCCTTACGACCTCTATCTATCTCTCTGCGCTTCTTACGTTGTCACGAAGAACTTCCCTCCTCTTCCTACTCAAGATCAAACAAATGATTAGCAAGCTCTTTGATATCATCGGAAATAAGATTTTGAAATTCTTGTATGAGCATTTGAGGAATATTCATGGGTTATCTATCATCATCAATGCTCATTTTCATAATTTTCGATTTTAAGTATTCGTGTGAATAATGAGTGAAGTGTTGTAGTGACTGTGGTGTAGATGACCATACACTTTGGCAGGCCTAGAATAATTTGGAATGTCTTTAACCATCCCCACACATGTTCATATGTGAAGGAAACATTATTAGTGTTCATTTAATCATATTTTTCTTGGGTTATATATTGGTCTTCTAACCAACCACTTTTGTATTGTGACTTCAACGGACATACGACGCATTAAAGTGAGCAACCTTTCCTTTGATCATATGCGAGTGACTTCTACGGTTGTAAGCATTACTTGGAATTTAAGGGTTCCCAACATTATAATGTTGTTCTATCCTCCCCCGATATGCATGTTGGTTTTGACTGTTGGTAATTATTGGGTCTTCAGAAATGGTTACATAAGCCTTAGCCAACAACACTTTGTCATCAGCTGCCTATTTGATACGAACAAACTTCTCAGCCTTTTCTTTTCCTTTCCCTTTCTTCTTCTTTGGTGTTTTTTTGGGTGACGAAGGTGCTTCGTCAATTAGTTGTTCAATATGTGATTGTGATTGCGATTGCTGACTATATTTATATTAAGCCTGCTTGATATTGTTGATACTCTTCCAACAAAGACTGAGGTGTTGTTTGTTTTTTCTATAGAAAACGTCATCAGTCTGCGGACCACATCTGCAGACATCTGCAGCAGAAGAGGTGAATCAAACGTCTGCAGTCTGCAAAAAAAGACTGTTAAAATATTCTGTAATTAAAGTAAACCTATTTTATAAACTTTAAAAAATACTTTAACATAAACAAACCTAATCAAAATCAAACATAAACATAATCCATCATGACAAATCAAACAAACCTAAATATTATCAAACATAAACATAATCCATGTGACAAATCAAACAAACATAAACAAACCTAATCAAAATCAAACATAAACACAATTCATTATGACAAATCAAACAAACCTAAACATAATCCATGTGACAAATCAAACAAACCTAAACAAACCTAATCAAAATCAAACATAAACATAATCAAACATAAACAAACAATCCTTGGAACTTTACCTATGGTGAGTAGTAGGTGGCGGTCGAGCAGGAGGTCGCAGGAGAGGGGGACAGTTAGCGGTCGAGTAGGAGGGGGGCGGTTGACGGTAATATTGCAGGAGAGGGGGGCGGCTGGCGGTCGAGTAGGGGGGAGGGGGCCGATCGAGCAAGAGAAGTCGAAGGAGAGGGGGCGATCGGCGGTGAGGTCGCCAGCGATGGGGGGAGGCCGGCGATGGAGGATGGGGAGACCGATAGGGGGAGCATGTGTTGTGTTTAGGTTTTTTTCAATATGAAGAGGTTGGAAGAGGAGAAAAGAGGTGGGTTTGGGTCTTCTTCAAAAAGAGGATGGGAAGACATTTTTTAATGAAATGTCTTCCGAAAAACAAACAGTCTGAAACCTAAAATGTCTGCCCGTCCTCTTCTTGGTGAAGACAAAAGAGCCTATGAAGCTCTTTTGTGAAAAAACACAAACACCACCTGAGATTGTTGAAGATTTAAGAATCCCTCGAGTTGTGGAAATTGTAAGAAGCCATGTTGTTGAACATATGAGAATCCCCTTGGTTGTTGAACATGTGAGAATCCCCCAGATTGTTGAAGATATGGGAAAACCTCGGGTTGTGGGAATTGGTAGATCCCATGGTATTGATATTGGGAGAACCCGGGTTGCTGACGTGGGTATTCTTTATTGGTTTCATCATTTAATATTTGTGTCAAAGAGAATAGAGCTCTTGGATCCATTTAGAATTGAATTTTAATTTGTGTTTAGAAAAGTGTTAAAATGTTAGAAAGAAGAAAAAATGTGATTTGAGAAAAACTCACAAGTGATAAAACATATTTATAACAGGTAAACTAGCCGTTATAAATAAACAAAAAAAGTAGTTGTTATTAATAAAATAAAAAAACTAGTCGTTATAAAAAATATACAAAAAATTGTTGTTATGAATAAAACAAAAAACTAAACGTTATGAATTACACAAAAAGTAGCAGTTATGAATAAAACAAAAAAGTAGTCGTTATAAATAACACAAAAAAAATAGTCGTTATGAATAAAACGAACAAAAAACTGGTCATTATAAAAACTAGCCGTTATTATAAAAAAATAAAAGTACTCAAATTATTTAGTTTATTATTATAAATATTAAAAAGAATTATAAATAAAAAAACCTTTTAATTGAAACAATTTTAAGCATTTTAATACATTTTAAATAATTATAAAAAATAAAAAAATAAACACTTATAGTTTAGTATTATAAACATATTAAAATTAAAAATATTTTTATTTAATTAACACATTTAAATTAAAGTATTATACTTAAATTATTATTTAAACTAAAATATCTTAAATATTTTAATTAAAAACATTTTAATTTAAAATCATCAAAAATCATTTTATAATAATGGGTCCCACCACTATATTTATATTTTAGAATTAATTTATATTGGTGGGGCCCACCACCACCTCCCTTTCCACCGCCCTTAGGCATGGATGCTTCATCTCCATCTTCTCTCCCCATCACCACCTTCCGGCGGGCACCGTCCACGTCGGCGACGGACCGGCCATGAGCAAAACGATAGGGATAGTCTAAAAATAAACAAGTCAGATTCATTTTGTTAACAAGTACAAAATAAAGATATTTAAATGCAGAAAAATAAGGACTTGTAACATTAGCTCACATGGGCTAAGAAGGCTAAATTGAAAAAAAAAAAAGAAAAAGCACACGGGTCTACAAAATAAACAAATGTATTAATTTGAAGTACAACGTTATAGTATTCTTTCTCAAGCAGCTAAAACGTGTCCTTCGAATCACTGGACCAATAGAAATCTCATGTTATTTATTAGCTACCTTTAGTTAAACCACATATACACTTGTTTATTAATCCAACAACGTGGTAAAATGTTAAATTTAAGTAGAAGTCTGGTATGTAGTAATTTAATGAAATTCAATACAATTACAATTTGAATTTCATGGTTCATTGTGTTTGGTTGTTAATAATACGTTGGAATTGGAATTCGGAGTTTATTCTTAACTTGTTTGGTTGCGAAAAAAATTAGAGTTGCAATTGAAATTAATTTACTCAAATTCTTTCAAATGAATAATTTCAAAATCCTTCCAAAGTTTGAAATATTTCAAACTCCACCAACTCTCGTATCCCCCACCGACCGCCAACCTACACTACCGATGACACTTGCTAACTTTGTTGAGCGTCATCGACGCCTGTGACCCCCGTCGCCAGACCGCCACCGCCTACCCAACAGCCTAACGATGTTCTTGATTAAGCAATGGAA
Source organism: Flaveria ramosissima (assembly GCA_025215565.1). Lineage (NCBI taxonomy): Eukaryota > Viridiplantae > Streptophyta > Magnoliopsida > Asterales > Asteraceae > Flaveria > Flaveria ramosissima. The sequence continues at coordinate 59,978,378 of CM046046.1, forward strand.
TATACAAGAATACAAATAATACAACACTACGAGAGATTACCTGAGCAATATTAGGAAAGCACAATCACCTCTAACAAACAAATATATACAAGATATTTGTCAATGATCACTTAACCTAGTGGTTAAAGGGGAGGTGGGAGGCTTTTGCCTCTCTTGGAGGTCCAATGTTCATACCTTGGCATGTGTGAATTTTACTAACTTTCTGATACTAACAACTAACAATTAACCAGCCGTTCAAAGTTTTGCTATTGATGCAAGGTTGTCGTACTGATGGCCAATTCTCAATTATTGAATGTGTTGTAGTTGAAGTACATATGCAACTGAAGATTACTTTCAGTGCATATATATATATATATATATATATATATATATATATATATATATATATATATATATATATATATATATATATATATATATATATATATATATATATATATATATATATGTATATATATATATATATATATATATATATATATATATATATATTAGCTTTAGTAAACCCGTGTGTTACACGAGTTGAATAAGATAAGATATTAATATAATAAAATTTATTAATTATAAAATGATACTTTGAGATATGATATGACTGAAATTATGTATGAGAAATGACTATAAGTAATAAATAGTGATATCAATTTTTTAAAATTTTGCTTTTAATTCTTTCTAAAAAACATTTTGTTGTAAAACAAATTGTTTAAAAATGTCATTTTTAAAAAATTTCCTTATTATAACTCTCAGATTTAATTGATTTTGGTTCTAAAAATTGACTTTTTAAAAATACCAAGTTTAAAATATTTTGTATTTTTAAAAAATTATGCTTTAGAAAAAAAAATTATTATTTTATTAAAATATTTATATTTCTAGAAATAACATTAATAAATAAATCTCTTTTCTTAATTTATAAAATCCAAAAAATATTAAATAATATTATTAGTAATTAAGGTAATCTTGCTATTTTAATAAAAGATGATTGTGGTATTGACACGTGTCATCCCAAAATACTCTTTTATTAAAGTGACAAGATATATATAGGCATATTTGGTTTTTACTTTAATGTAATTTTCTAATTTTGATTAGCTAAAAGTGAAAAGATTTGCAGACAAAGAAATCCCATGAACCACACTATTGCATACAGTTTATTTCAAGTATGTTGGACTCAGTCTGCCAAAGACACATATTAAATTGATGTGGCTAGTACGTCATGATCCAAGTCGGGTCATACCCAATAACAAGCTAGACAAACACCAGAAATATTCATTTTATGATATGATCATATAAATAAATGTTAACACTTAAATTATTTAGAAATTGGCTTTCTAAATATTTGCACTTATAAAGTAAATGAATTATATGGATAATTTATATTCAAAGAAAGTATTCTACATTATTGTTTAAATGGTTAAATAATAATGTATATTGGCTTATAAACTATTTATTGTGTGTGACACAATTAAAATTGAAACAAAACAAAAGAAATTAATTTGGGTGGGTACAACGCCAAAAGGGGCCGGCCTTTTGTGGTCTCCCTCTCTTTCTGATTATTTTGTTTATGGTTTTTATAACATGCATTAAAGACAATTGGATATAGATAAGAGTGTACAACATTAAGTGTTCTACACTCCATCATTTCTTGAATACACACACACACAAAAAGTGCAGAATTTTTCTCTCTTCCCACTCTCCATTTTCGGCCAAAGAAGAAGAAGAAGAGAAAGTTCATTCAAGTGTTGAAAAATCCTAACAAGAAGGGTGTTTGCTTGGAGCTTGGAGGGTATACAAGCTTGAGGTCTTCTCCTTTGAAGGCTTACCATTCGTTTCTCCATCTTCTTCATTCTTTCATCTCTTGAAAGGTTGTATTCTCAACACTCTATGATTGTGTTGTTTACAAGCATGTTAATTCGTATTTGGATCCTTGGCTTGGGTTAGTTTATAAATAAGTTTATATTCATCTAAATAACAAGATTTAAATCATTTTATTCCGCTGCATTTTTCATATAAATAGGTTTATATGAATTTGATAATCTTGTTAAAACCCAACAAAGTAACCATTGAGCAAGCAAATATTTAATTCCAAAAAGTAGTGAATCAATATAAACGTGTTGTTGATAGAAATTTAAGGGTATTCTTTTTGTTCTAATATGTTTTTCAAATTATCGAAACCTTTAAATGTAGTTTGTAACGTAAGTGTGTATTATTTAGAATCTAAATAAGAGCAAATCTATAAGATAAAAATAGATAGAAAAGAGCATAAGACGGAGGACTTGCTAAATACTACAATAATTACTTGCATAATTGTACAACCTAAAAATACATATCTAAACTACTATATAAAACAAAACATATGGGCAAAATTGGAATATCATAGTTGTCTGTAAGACGCGCCCCTTCCACTCCACCCGCTACCGTTTGCCGTACTCTCCCCATTCCTTCCGGTGGCACATGATTACTGCTTCAATCACAACATCGCCTTTTCCCGTCCGTTCCCATCAACAAATGTGGTTGTTTGTTGTTGTTGTTAGAGGTTGCACCAGAGAAGCCTGTGGATCCTCCGACGGTACCAGTGGTTCTCAAATCGCTCACGGTTGTTGCAAGTATACTCTTGCTCTCTCATATCTGAATTCTCGGTTTCTTGTAGATGAATTACAATTTTGGAAACGGAATTGATAGGTAAATTTGAGATTTAATTATAGAGCACTAATTTTCTTATATGTTTATGGCCGCTAGAAGGTGCTTATCTGTAATGAATTCTCGACAAATAGGATTAATACTATAATCTAAAGTAAATTAATATGAAATTTTTGTCCAATTACAAAATTTAAAAGGTGTTAGTATCATGAAGTTTGCCTTTATAAATAATGTCAATAGAAAGAACAATTGCCTTCATAAACAACTGTGATCTTGGTTAGCATCATGAAGTTTATTCAAAATTACTCATTTATCGGTTTTTTTACTTCTTACTAAACAAGTTATTCTTAGGGTTTTAAAATTTTTAGTCGATATGAGGAGGTTGTTTGATTGTATGTAGAACAATTGATTGCATATATTTAAGTAGCCTATGGAATTTGGTACTTTGAGTAACTCCTCATAATGTTAGAGTTACAGATTGGATCACTTCTCTTATGACAAAGCAGGTTAGGAGATGTTAGATTAGGAGTATGATATAAATAAAGCGTGTCTAACTTTTCTTGAATGATCAACACAGGTTAAGGATTCTAAGAAGAGATGAAATGGAGTTAATTACATAAATGGTCCATGTGGTTTATATAAAATTATAGGTTTGGGTACTAAGCAAAAAAAGTAACATGTTTAGGTACACACTTTTAATTTTGTAATAAGTTTGAGTATTAACACTGACAAATGTTAGATTTGTGTTAAGTTTAAGGGCATTTTGGTCTTTTCACTTCATAGGACTACTTATGTAAATTAGACGGACTATTCATGTAATATAGTTTATATATATATATATATATATATATATATATATATATATATATATATATATATATGTGTGTGTGTGTGTGTGTGTGTGTGTGTATATATATATATAATGTTATACACATACACACATATATGTCATCACAATCGAGTATCGCCACCGTCGGTCATCACCGCCGACCACCACCAACATCGATCACTGCTGTCCATCCCGGCCACCTTGGTCTCCCACACGTCCGACCACCACCACAACCATTCGTATGCCACCTTTTACCCCCTTTCTAACTTCGTCATTGCCACCCACCATCGACTGCTCCTGTGACACCCTACATAAATCACACATCGGCCGTGGACAGAAGAGATTCATGGTTCATAAGGAATGTCAGGTCTCTAACATCAACAACGTGTTTTGGGTGTATTGGATGTGAATGAGATGAGAACGCCACAGTTAAGCGTGCTCGGGTGGGAGCAATCCAGGGATGGGTGACCTCCCTGGGAAGTTTTCACCCGGGTAACCAAAAACAAATCCATGAGATCCTCGTGGGCAAAGTGAACAATATTGTTGGTGTGAGGGGCTGGGATTTATAGAATGATATCAGAGCCACTCTTGTGCCGTTCGAGATTTGAGACATACCTCACCGAGGATGGTAACTTCTCAGGCTCATCGAGGACGATGAGTCCTAAGGGGGGTAATTGTGACACCCTACATAAATCCCACATCGGCCGTGCACAAGAGAGATTCATGGTTCATAAGGAATTACTGGTACTTAATATCACCAAAGTGTTTTGAGCATATTGGTTGTGAATGAGAAGAGAACTACACAGTTAAGCGTGCTCAGGTGGCAACAATCCAGGGATGAGTGACCTCCCTGGGAAGTTTTCACCCGGGTAACCAAAAGCAAATTCGAGAGCTACTCGTGGGCGAAGCGGACAATATTGGTGGTATTAGAGGCCGGATGTTACAGCTCCCCTCAACTTAAAACCTAAATCTCCATCACAATCATCTTCTCAGATTCTTTGAAACCTAATTTTTTCTTAAAACCCTAAAATCTAATTTAGGGATACTTGATTTCAGGGCTTATAGATAGATTTTGAACCTAGGGTTAGAACCAACATCAGTGGTTGTTCGATGGTGATGAATCAACGATGGATGCTGCAATGGTGGTGATGATTATGCGATGATGATGATGATGGTGATGTTGATGCAATTGACGTGTGCTTCATACAAATTAGGTAATGGAAATAGTTCAAGGGCCTAGAGTGGTCGTGGTTGGTTGCATGTTCAGTGGTCGATGGTGGTGAATGAAGATATTGTGGTGCGGTTGTTGCTTCATTTCAAGAGCTGAAGACGATGGCGGTTGTTAAATTAGTCTAGACCTGAAGTTGTGATTGTATATATATATGTGTATAACTAATATGTATGTATGAATATACATTAAATTACGCAAACAATCTTGTATTTATATTAAATGACACAACCAATACCTCTATTAATACTAATAGTCCTTGTAAAGTGAAAAAGACAAAAATACCCTTAGATTTAACAGAAAAGTTAACGTCTATTAGTGTTAATACCTTAACTCGTTACAAATTGAAAACACAATACCTAAATCTGTTACTTTTTTTGCTTAGTATCCAAACTTGTTATTTTAGATAAACCACAAGAACCATTTATTTATTAACTCTAAATTTTATGTCTAATGGTGTGCCTTTAAGAAATAGAGCGCGTCTGGGCTAAACGCTATGAGCGTGGATTGCTTTTAATGGATTCATTGTGTGGTGTTACTTCTTTTAATGGATTGCTTTTAATGGATTCATTATCTGGTGTTAACTCTAAATTTTAATGGATTCCTTTTAACATACCTTGTGGAAATTCACCTCATCTGAACCATAACCCAACACACTGGATAAGATGGTCGAACAAGGTTGCAATTGCCAGTGAAAAGGAGAGAGTTAAGGAGGTCAAGGAAGCGTGCTTGAATTGTTTCATTGAATGGTGCCTTTAATTGCATTCTTCAGTTGCAGAGGTGAACCGTCGATGGGAGAACGGGAAACGGCAGAAGGTTGAAGATAGTCGAATGGGCGCGTCTTACAAATAGGAGTGAATTTCCAGTTTTACCCATTTGTTTTGTATTATATAGTAGTAAAAGATGCTTTGATTATATTGTAAATTTAATACTCATATTCGTTAAAATGAATGAACTCTAGGGGTGGAGACTAAATTTGCAAGTTGCAATCATCTCATAAATTTTTGTATTGTCTGTAATTTAAAATCTAGATAGTAAACTTGTTATATGGTCAAATCACGGGTACTATTTATTCAAATCTCTCTTATGTATTATATATATTCTAATTACTAACTTGAATTGAATGTATACATTTTTATGCATATGGTACAACTATATAATTTTTTATTTTATACCCAATACTTTTACACATTTTTACAATTTAACCCTACAAAATTCCACTTTCAACTTTGTTACCCTATACTTTTCATCTCTAACAAAATTTTTATTTACGTTTCGTTCTAAATTTTGAGAGTTACACTTTGTAACGTGTACGTGTGGTTTAACGTTATCACGCCTATTTCTTCCCGTTTAGCGGCCCTGTCGTAACGTGCGGGTGGTCCTAATTCGACTTAGTTATTTTGTTTTTAATGTTTTACGTTTAACGTGTATGATTTAACGGGTGGTCCTAATACGAGTTTTTTCCGGTGTTGTTGACCGCTAACAGTGGTGTGGATATTGATGCTACTTGCCATGATTTTACGCCCCCACTGCAACGCGGGGGCCTTAGTACTAGTATAATACTAATTTGTAAGTTTTGTGTGTATCATGAGTGGTGCAACATGCTTAAGTGGGTTGTACCCATCTTTTTTCTTTTCTTTTTAATCTTTAACTTTTTCGTTTTAACCCAATACTTTTACATATTTGATAATTTAGTCCCAATAATTTTTACTTTTAAATTTGATTACCTATACTTTTCATATTTACAAATTTTATGTTTTACGTTTCAGTCTAAATGTTGCGAGTTAACACGCAACAACGTATATATGTACCATTGGTTCAACATTTTTACGTCTACTTTTCGTTTAGTTTATTTTTTTGTCTTTTATTTCCTTTTTATATGAGTTTTTCGGTATTGGTGGTCACTAATGGTAGTGTACCATTGGTACTACTTAGCACGGTTTTACGCCACCCGCCGCAACATGGGGGCTTAATATAGTTTATATAATACTAATTACCAACTTTGGTATGCTTAATGGGTTGTATTATGTGTTTAGTGGGTTGTACCCACCTTTGTCTTTTTGTTAAACTTTAATTATATATAATACTAATTACTATGTGCTTTTTGTATTATGAGTTGAACCTAGGTTTAGTAAGCTGTACCCATTTTTGTTTTTTTGTTTTTTATTACCTAATACTTTTACATATTTACAACTTAACCTCTATATTTTTTCACTTTCCACTTTTATTTCCTATACTTTCCATCTTTTACAAATTTTTCGTTTTACGTATTGGTTTTAATTTTTACGAGTTATACGTCGCAACGTACGCCTGTGGTTCAACGTTTTTACGCCTATTTTTTCCCGTTTAACGGTCCCGTCACAACTTGCGGGTCTTAGATTGACTTAGTTATAGTTTTTAATATTTTATGTTTCACGTGCGGGTTCAACATTTTTATGACTATTTTCAGTTAGGTTTTATTTTTCCATTTCTATTTTTTTAATACGTGTTTTCCAGTGTTGGTGGTCCCTGCTAAATGGTGTGAAATTGCTGACACTTGATACGATCTTACGCCCCGACGCAACGCGGAGGACTTAATGCTAGTTATATATAAAGATTAAAAACCAAAGAGGGTGAATAGTGCTACCACCACACATCTCTTGACACATGTCTTTTCTAACTTTATTGTATTTGTTAATTATTAATTTAGTGTTTATAATTGCTTTTAAATATATTTTGGTATTTTTCTTTTATAATTTTTAAAATTTAATATTTTATATCCAAATAATTTTTTTATTAAAAAAATATACCAAAAGATCAAACTTTTTATATCTAATGCTAGTATGGTGTGTGTATTTAAATTGTTCTTTTAACAAGGGGTTTTCATATACGGGCACTGGTGTTTTACTGATTTATACATGACCGTTTTTAGTTTACAATGTCAATTCCAATGTAATGTTTTAGTTTTGTCACGGTGTTTTACACATTTATCATTTTCAATATGGCATTTAGTTTGATCATTGTGTTTTACAAATGCATGTCACTTTTAATATATGTTTTACGTTTTAAGCATGGCATTTTACCCATTATTTTCTCCTTTGTTTTTTTGGATGTTTTATCCCTCCTCTCTTTGAACATATATCGCATCCTAATGTCTTTTTAGAAAGCTTTTCTTCCTTATATAAAATAAAAACACCCCCATGTGTTGATTTCCCTTCTACACCCCGAAAAAAAATAGTTCTTAATTAATTATAAAATTATGGTGTCATTTCTTTTTATTTTCTTAATTTACATTTATATATTTCTTTTTCTTATCTTTTAAATATTTATCTTTTATATAATTATATCGCCACACATTGGTACTACTGTTTATATTTATCTAGGTGTTGATATAAATTTTATTGAAAACCACAACGGGTTAAATATAATATCTTTTTATTTTTTAATTCAATTTAGTGTTTCATTAAGCTTATTTTTGTTCTATTTTTATATATGTTTTGATATAAATTTTATTGCAAAACGAGTCTTGTATATATAATATCTTTACTTTTCTTTTTAATTCAATTTAGTGTTTTTACTCTCAATTTCACAACAGTGTAATTATAATTGTGTCATGTTAATTTTTATCCCTGTTTTGATATAATATAATTCATATATTTTATCCTCTCTATTACTTGTAATAAGGTTCACACACATGTGTGGTCAAAGATTTTCAATCAACCTACACATTAATTGATGTTTATAATATATGAATATATATAAATTCATTCATATTAACTTAAAGACATTCACATAATGAAGCTATATTTTAATAGTTACTAGTTAATATACTCACTCGTTGCGGCGACAACATACGCGGCGTATACTACAATCGTCCAACTCGTTTCTGGACTAAATTTTTATCGAAACGTAGAGTTACTCGAATTTCCATCATCGAACCTCACTTGTTTTCAAATAAAATATACGTCGAAAAGTAGATCAACTTAAAGGTACATAAGAATTAGCATGAAAACATTTTATATTTGACCCAGCTCGTGTCCAAACAAAATTCATGTCAAAACATAAGCAGACTTGAATTTAGACCAACACCTATATGAAAATAAAAACGTAAGAAATTAAGTTTGTGAAGTAGAAATGTACAAAAAGTAAACTCGAGCCTTTAGAAACTCAAGATAGTTATAGTTTTTTTAAAGTTTTTGAAAAAATTTAAAGGTAAAAAGTGTCAATTTAAGAAGCTGAAGGAGCGTTTCCTAGGAATATAAACAAAAAGAAAAAAGAAAAAACAATCATGTCGCTTCCAAGTTTCGAACCCAAGTCTCGGGTGCAAAATATGATCCAAAGACCATAGGAACAAAAAACATCTAATGACTTTATTTTGCAAAACATGACATATATCAAAAAGTTGGTATTGAATTAGGCTTTCTACAGGACACGCGTTGCCGCGCATTGTGCGTGACGTGATAAAGTATAGACTACAATCGACCCGACTCGTTTCCGAACTAACTTTACGTCAATACGTAGAGTGACTCGAATTTATAACATTGAACAAAAACATTTAATTTGACCCGACTCTTTTCCAAACAAAATTAATGTCAAAACATAGACTTACTATCGCTCCGGCCGTTTCCAAACTAAATTTGCGTCTAAGCTTATATTAAATTAACCCGTATTATATTGACCTGATGTATTTCCAAACAAACCAATGTCAAAACATAGTCCAACTCAAAGCCTACATAAAAATAAGCACGAAAACGTTTTATATTTGACCCAACTCATTCCTGAACAAAATTTACGTCAAAACATAAACGTATGCCGAAATGTAGACGGTCTTAACGTGTATAGAGTTGAGTTTGGAAACATTTTATATTTGACCCGAGTCGTTTCTAATTACGTCTAAACGTAGACGGACTTAAATTTATATTGCACATGGGTAAATCGAAACTTTAGAAATTTAAGAGGGTCAAAATGACATTTTACAAATTAAAAAATGCCAAGGGCTGAAAATTAATGTAAAGATTAAAAGTAGGAGGGGAAGAAAGGCCGGTGGAGAACCCCACCGACCTTTCTTTTTAAGTTATAGTAATGCTAGAAACGTCTACATACACAAACAAATGAAAGTGGTTTTAGTATGTCCTCTTAAGTTTTGACGATACACACATAAGTTAGTATTGTTTTTGTGTAAGTTAAATTTCTTTTATAAAATTGTTACTACTTTATACTACAAAGGCCAAGCAGGTGAATTGATTTAAATACAATATATATTTTTTTCTGAAATATTGACATGGTATACAATAAAAATGAATGATTCGCAAAACAAGATCAAATCTTCAAAGTTTTGTTTGGTGAAGTTTCAGTGGGATAAAAGTTATCAATCAAAGGTAGATGGAGGAAGAGAGTGAATGTTAAAGAAAGGTAGATGTGTCATAAGTATGAAAATATAATGATGATACTTTAGATCCATATATTCTTAGACTTCAAGAAGAAGTACCACTCATAACTATCTATACTTTTTTCTCATATTAAGTAAATTTCTTATAATATACTAAGGGGTTGTTTTATATTAGCTTATCCGGTCCAGTCAGAGTTGACTGCTGACCGGATAAGTGTTCAGACTGTTTGATTTCCTTTTATCACCTTCTCACCGAGTCTTTTGCTTCTAACCCACCCTTTTCCCTTGCTTCTGATCGAGTTCGGAATTTTGATGCTTCTGACCCGGTGCAGTCCATACAAAACATTCGAACAGCTCCTAAGGTAGAATGGATATTGCCACAAACTAGGAGTTTCTGCCCGCAAGATGAGAAAATTCTTATCAAGTTTTCCATTCTAATAGAACGTAATTTGAATCTTTGAACTCGCTTTAAAGAAATTTATTTACTAACAGTATTAAAATTAATCATACAGAAGTTTTCGTGTGTAACAACAAATAAAATGATATTGGCACATGTATTAAATCGGAAGTTGTCACAGTGAACCGTAGTTTGGTCGTTTATTACTATTATAATTATAATTTTAGTAATAATAATACTACTAACTAGTTTTTTCAACCGTGCTTCGCGACAGGAGTATGGCCGTTTTTCCCCTTGCACATCAAGAGGAGTTTGGTCGTTATCGATTCGACTCATCAAAAACAATAAAAGCGAACACTAGTACCATCTCTGGTAATTTCAAAATACCGGCAACGATTTTGTTCGCCTATAAGTGATGGGGTTCGTCATGACACCGCAACTGTAACATCACTCACTATAACCTATGATACCAGAAGAGTATTCGATTTAGAGAGTATAATGTGTTGGACATGTACACACACGCAACATAAAGTAGTACGTAGTACTCTTCGCATATATTTTACCAATTAGTCAAATAATCTATACACAACTAGGCTTTAAAAAAAAATTTAAGTGATCAAAAAGTAAACAAAGAAAATTTACCGTAGCACATCACTATCATTTTAATATAAGTAATAATAATGATAATAATAATTAAAATACAATTAGTAATTATATTTATGTCAAAATAATAAACTAAATAAGTAATTGAACTAGTAATTGGAACAATATATAAAAATAACAGAAAATCAACAAAAAGAAACCAATAGGACAAAATAATAATACAAAGAACAAACTTGCAAAGGAAAATAAAGAAAAGTGGAGGGGATGGATTCGAACCTATCACCTCTAGGTTTAGAGAGCAAGAAGATGACACGTAAATTGTATAACCTTTAGTTGACGTAGTGAAATCCGATTGGTTGCTTAAAGTTGGTTTTTGTTAGTAATTAATATTTTATTTTAATTGAATAGTTGTTCATATAGTTTTTTAAATCAAACTAATTCAACTATAAAAACTAATATATATATATTTATTGTTGGGTAATTTGACTAAAAACATGCTCATTGATAAAATGTTTCTTAAAGTTAACAATTACATTTGCTTTTGCATAATTGAAAGGTAATCAAGGATGTTGTTGTTATATATTTTTTAAATTAAGCTTATATTTGTCATCAAATGTGTCATTTTTCAGATTAATTAATATTGTATAAACAAAATAAGATACATGCTTAGTCGCTTGTAAAGTAATTTCATTAGATCTCGTAAATATTAATATAACTGTAATGATTAAATCTTGTTGTATAAGTATAATATATGAATGTGATAGCAAGATAAATCATGCTTAAAGGTTATATAAAGTTGAAAATACATTTATTCAGCTTTAGGATAGTTCAGCTCAAGACCATCAGTATTCAGTTGGATCCAAACATGCACTAAAGTCTAAACATTATGATTACATGAGTCTTTGTTCTCTATCAACTTCAATATTCAGCTTTGGATATTCAATCTTGCCAAAAAAAAACAAGGAAATAGTCACAGAGCTAAGTTTTTCTTAGCTTTATTACGCTACAGAGAATTCGACTATTAGCGGCAATCATATGAAGTACTAGCTTTAATAACCTGTGTATTACACGAGTTAGCTTTAACTCATGTATTACACGAGTTAGCTTTAACTCATGTATTACACGAGTTGAATAAATAAAATTAATAAAATTGATTAATGATAAAACGATATCTAAAAAAAGATACGATTAAAAATACGTATGAGTAAGTACTATAAGTAATAAAATAATGATACCAATTTTAATTTTTAAACTTTTATTTTTGATTTTTTTCTCAAAAAAATAAAAATTTTGTTTAAAAACAAAATGTTTAAAAAAAATGTCATTTAAATTATTTTTTAATAACTCCCAATTTTAGTTATTTTTGGTTTGTAAAAGTTTTACATTTTGAAAACACCAATTCTTTTTTTAAATATTTCGTGCTTTTAAAAAGGTTGATGTTTTAGAAAATTTTCTTATTTTATAAAAGTTTACTTCTTTAGAAATAACATTAATATAAAGATCCATTTCTTAATTTATTAAATAGATATTTTTAATCTAAAAAGAATTAAATAATATTATTAATAGTTAATGTAATTATTTAACAAGAGAGAAAAACGAAAAAAATTTGGTGAAAAGAAATGTGATCTTGTCACGTGTCTCCTTAGTTATTAATTTATTACAGTATAAAGATAAAAATGAAGATGTAAATGAAGATGATGATGTGTTCAAGATATACATATACGAGTTTAAAGAAAACTAAAAGTCTTATTCTTATATAAACTAATATCATATGTCTTGAAACAAACAAACATATATGAACGTAAATCAGCTACTATAATGATCAATTCAGATTGAGATAACAAGATGACTAGAATTTGTTATCAATCTAAATAAAACAACAAGAAAATATTGTTTATTACTAACAAAAAAGGACCAAAAAATAGTAGTGTTATCGGGCCACCATACAAACATGACAAATAGGTAAATGATTTAACTTTTATATTAGGTGATACCATGGGATGAACAATATCATTACATTTAATTTTCCTAGGTTGTGGTGCATGTGATATGTTGCATAAATGAAGTAACAATCATCAATTTTGCAGTACGTACCATGTAACCATGGTTATGATTATGATCTTTTCATAATTTAAAGCATTAAATCATGTTGAGGCGTAAAATGATGTAAAAACCAGAATGATTAATTAATTAAATAAATTTAAACTTGCATTCATATTAGTTCGTTTATTAAGATTATATGTGTAGTGGTTTATTTAGTTAATATGTCACCTAGATAAATATGAATTTAGTAAAGTCCTTATAAAGCAAGTGTAGTGTTTTTAAAGCCATTTTTAGTTAAAGTTGTCAAAAGTGTGAAAAAATCTAATTCACTCTTGGCTAAGCATGGATTTGAAGCCCCTTTTAACTCGGATATAGCGGCTTTAACATCTCATTTGTGTTCAAATCAGCAAATTTACCACCCCGTAAAGACACCACTATGTCAACTCTAAAGACTAATCATAAACAAATTGTCCATACGATTCAATAAACGTTCAGTATTTTACAAGGTTATAACATACCAAAGTATTAAAGTACCTAGTGATATATATTATCTAGGTTGGTGGATAGAATATTCTTGGATAATGGATAGTAGTTATTTTGGATAGAAGTTTGGCAGAGAATTTGGCCTAACTTAACTGAAAGTCAACATTGCATAGGCATCCAACTTTGACCGATTTGTAAGACCAGCAGCCTATGCAATAAACAATAAATAAACGAACAAAGGTACCCGCGTGTTGCGGCGTGACCGCACGTAACAATGCGTTTGTGAATTTTATTACCCACAGTGCGGCATGGACAATGGTTGAAGTTCTAGCATGGTTTATTACGTAAAAGAAAGTGAGAAAGGGCACGTTTGCAAATGTCATAACCATAGTCAAAACGTTGTCACAAACCCGGTTACAATAGTTAAATCGACGTTGTTAAGCCTAAAAAGGGAAGCGTATGAAGTTGAATATATTTGCTTACGGAAACCAAAACTTAGAATAAAGAACACATCGAAAGTAATGCAAAATTTTTTGAGTTCACAAATTCGGTATTTTTTATACGCATGTTGCAGCATAATTATTTAAATAAAGCAATTTAAATTAAAAAAATAGTAGAAAAATAAAAGAAGAAGCAAAAAATAAAATGGAGAGTTTGAACCCGCAACCCAATTGATGGAAAGCCTTTAGAAACTAACAAAGTTCACTTGCTCTAGATTCTTTTAGTTGTCTTTTGAAACCTATGTATCAACACAAATTTCCGGAAAATAAAAAAGAAAAGTCAAGTTTGAAGACACCGACCTTTGCAATTAAGTTATATATATAATGTATAATATTATTTAGAGTAAATTACACGGCTCGTCCCTAAGATTTGTTAAAATTTCACCTTTCGTAGCTGGGATTGAAAAATTACGTGTTTAGTTTTAAAGTTTGAATGTTTCCTCCCTGGGTCAAACAACTATTAAATAATTCCGTTAAGTAGTAGTAAATTGACAATTTTACCCTCGGGGACGAATGTGTAATTTACTCTTACTCTATTATTAGACTTTTGGAATTTTCAGTCACCGGAGCTATCGATAATCGACGGTTAACAACAGATCCCGATGAATATGAGATAGAAGATCTGAATGAATAACCAACTTAATTGCAGAATTTGGGGACGAAAACAACCCTAACATGATTAGACAATCTGTTTTCCATGTGTGTATAACAAACTTTCAAATAGATGAGGATATATAATATCATCGGTTGATGCCATTAATGGCTAATCAATTACCTCCAATTCGAAATACCAATTGATCATAATAATGAACTACAAATTCAATCGAATTCAACTGAAGCTACCTCTTAATCATCTCCGTTCATTTTCTCAACAATTTGTGCCTTCAATGTCTACGTAAGGACTAGGCCCGTTGATTTTATCTGTACCTGATTAACCCGCCCTACCCGATCTCAACGTACCCGAAGAAACCCCCGAACAACCCTTTACCCGAACAACCCGAAAACCGATTAAACCGATTCTTATTCGGGTCGGGTTTCGGATAAACTTTCAAACCTCAAAATCCCGAATAACCCGAACCGATTAACCCCTATTATAACTAAGTAAATTATATGTATACACTTGTTTAAATTGTCCAAATTGATAAAATTGTTTGTACATAAATATATATTTAAGCACATTTTATAAATTATAGAAGTAAACTAATTCAAGTCCACTAGTATTATAAGATTTCAAATGAAAACTCACTTAAATCTACTAAATTGAGTCTATCGTTTAATACCGAAACCCGACCCGAACAACCCGTTACCTGAACAACCCAAAAACCGATTAAACCAATTGTTATTCGGGTTGGGTTTCGGGTAAACGTTGAAAAACCCGAATAACCCGAACCAATTAACCTGAAACCCGATTAACTTACCCGATCAACACCCCTAGTAAGGACTAGACATTTTCTATCAACTCCGATTCTATTCCGTCATAAGTCTGTCGTCTATGATGTCGCATCCCCGTCTTCTGGTAAGAAGGAGTTAAAAATGATGGTGGTGGGTTGCCGGCCGGGCGGCCGGCAAAGGTGAGGCGGGAGACGGTGGTGGTTGTTGGCGGGAGACCTGTTGGGGTAGAAGATGATGAGATGATGTGGTATAATAATAATAGAGTAAGAGTAAATTACAAATTTCGTCCCGGGCTAAAGTTGTCAATTTACTACTACTTAACGGAATTATTTAACGGTCGTTTGATCCAGGGACGAAACATGTTACTTTTTCTCAAACCTTAGGACTAAACATGTAATTTTTCACTCTTCTAAAGTAGAGGTGAAATTTGAGCAAACCTCAAGTACGATTCGTGTAATTTACTCTATTATTTATTAAAGTTAATTACATGGATAGTTTTTGTGGTTTGGCGAAAAAAAGAGGTTAGAGTATTAATTTTTCTGAGTAACAAGTTAGGGTTTTGTGCTTTTATTTTTGTAACTAGTTCACGTATTAAGACTAACGTCCATTAAATATTCTTTTAAATTATGATGAAATGATCAAATTACCCCTGTGAATTAATAAAAAATTATTTATGTAACTATCTATATTAAGGGACCATATGTGTAATTTGTTCAAATTCTATTGAAGTTTTTGTTAATTACATATATGGTCCTTGAGTTAAAAAAAGTTTATTAGTGGCCCCTTTAGTTATAAAAATGTATATTAGTCATTTTACTCTAATTTGAGTGAAAACTAAAAGAAAGTTAGTGATCAAGATGTCGTGGTTGGATCAAAAACAAATAATTTAAAGGACTTAGATACTTGTAACTAGTACGGATAAGTAAGAGTTGTCTCCACGGGGAATTGGTGGAAAGTGTAGAACTTTATACGTATAACTTTGAAACACAAAACAAAAATAGGAAAAAGCAAATATTTAAGGGTTTTCTGTTTATAGTAAAAAGTAAATTGAATAAAAACAATTAAAAAAAACAATAAACTTGATTAGTGTTTCGAAAACTATAATGAAAAATGTGATCACTTTCAAAATTCAAGTTCAAAGATTCACATTTGATTTCGTAAGAATTGATTGGGAAGCACATACACATGAATTCGTCATAATTATATACATATCAATATTATATATATAGTTATATATATATATATATATATATATATATATATATATATATATATATATATATATATATATATATATTAATATAAGTATTTCATACGTATATTTTATAGTTATATATTAAACTTAACAATAATTATATATCCAACACTCTAATTCATCATTTGACCTACCCGTTAAACTTATTAAAATCTAAAAAAAAAGTCTTAGAAGATAAAAAATTGAAAATTCGGTACCATCAAACCGGTTTGAACCGGCCGGTTCTTTGAGAAGAAAACGAGTTGGGGTGGATTGGACCGATGGCCCAACCGAATCCTGGTCTGACCGGTTAGACCGGTCAGAGTCTAACAACATTGCTTTCAAGGGGAAATCTTTCCAAAAGGGCTAGGAATATTATCGTTTCCGAATGAACTAGAGTTCCATCTCTTTTCCAACAAGTTTTATATATATTAGGTTAGATATACATGTGTTACACAGGTTGAAACATTATATATCGTATGCGAGAACATGAAGTTGTTAATATGAAATTGTAAGGTAATAAAATATTCTTAGATTTGAGAATATAGAATCGTGATGTACATTGAAGTGGAGATGTTGTTTTATAATGAGTAATCCCTCATTGTAATTGAGTTTGATTTCATGAATCTTAATATCTTAACTATGTTTGCTTAAAAAGTATGATTTTTAAAGTATTTTAATTTTAACAATGATTAACTGAAATTAAATTAAAATTTAAACAAATAAATCTCATTAAAAACTTAGTGAAACATTTTATTTATTTTTAGAAAAAGTTAATCTGATTAATATAATAGTAATTTATTAAGAAAACTATTATAATATACTAATTTGTAATTTTTATTGTAGTGAGAATGTGTATTCAAATCCTAAGTGTAGAGTGAATGGACATTCTAAAAAATAACATATGACTTATAAAGATTTTGATTTATTAGTATTGATTTAACCACGTTAATAGTCGTCGCAACACGCTTAATCTATTTATATTGCGTATTTAGACGGCGAAACCAAATGAATAAATTTTTAAATTTACTTTAACATAATATTACATCATTTAATATCCTTTTGTCAAACACACACGTGTATCGTACGTATGTGTATGTAGCGTACGTGTGTAACTCTCTCTATGTGTATATATTTATTATATTTATATATTTCAATAATTAGAGAGTAATGGTCACTCCATAAATCACAACTCAACCATCAATCATGTTTCATGATTAATTATTAAAGAAGTCATTTTTGAAACTTGTAATTGCTTCCTAATTCAGTAATCACAAGTCACAACACTTTGCCCTTTTAATTTATTGATTCTCTTACAAATATAAGAGCTGATTTTATGGTTTAGTGGGATTGATGATTGTCACTTACAAAAATAATATGAGCTTAAATGTTGTAAGTGTAAGATTAAATAGTATTAGAAGTAAATATTGTTAATAAAAAAATATTAATTAGTTTCAACAATGTTTTTCAGTTCGAGTACTTCATTTTCACTCACTTGTGCAACGATGTGAATTTTCCATTTAAATACTACATTACTACTCTTAAACAATACTCTAAATGATCACGACATATAATTACCATTTCGGTATAAACGCCAACTAATAAAAATATAACGGGTGGATTATAAAATTTCTTCTAAACATAACATTCTTTTGAGCAAGCTTACACCATAACTCTTTTGGTTTTGAGGCATTATAGAGGAAAAGATGTTGCTAATATTAAGAAGTGAGCCGCTCTTCGTGTGAAAGAATGCCTCTAACCGGTTCTAGGAGAGGCAGAGCCGCAGAGTATGGAGAAAGGACCTCGTTCGTGACAAAAGTAAAAGGCAACCGAGACAATGTGACGTGATCATGTTTGTGGGTCACTAGCAAAATTTAAAACCAGATCAAACTAGTACGTATCAAGCAAGTAACTTTTGTACGTTACCCTATTTATACGTTATCTCTCTTACTATTATGTTGAAAATGTTTAAAGTCGAAGGTCTTATTGAAAGCAATCTCTTCGTCTATTAGAATAAAAAAAGACTTGTTATCATCCTATCTCTTCCAAACCCTACTAATAGTTTACCGTAACGGGATATACTGGGACCGGATGTATTTGTTTTTGGGAAAATTACCATAATGGTCATTTGACCAACAAAACTTACCAAAATAAACTTTGACTTTCAAAATTATCAAAATATTTTTGACTTCCTCCCTTCTCCACCTAGGCGAGATATCCCCCAAAAATCTCGCCCCAATTTAAAAAATAAAAATAAAAACAATTTTAATTAAAAAGTTAATGACTACATTTTAATTATTATTAATTATTATTAATTATTATTAATTATATGAAAAATAATTCATATAAAATAATGTACGTATTTCGCCCATATTTTACGAATTTTATAAAATAATATCTATATTTTTTAATATAAAACTATTTAAAAGATAAATTTGTAACCTTTTTTTATTATTTTCTTAAAATCTCGTAACTTTTAATTATTAATAATTTTATAAAAAACAAATTATATAAATATGTAACTTTCTATAAACGTACTTAGATAAAGTTTTATATATTATAAAAAAAGTTTTAAAAAATGAAAAGATTTGCTCTTTTAGCAATTTGTTTAGTTTTAGAAGTAAAAGATATTATAAAAGAAGGAACAAAATAAATAAGTATTATTATTTATTAAACGGTGTTGAAGAGTATCTACCAATGTCATTTACACACATTTACCTTTTAATGGTAGATAATCTTCAACACCGTTTACAAAATGACATTTACCACCACTGTATGGTATGATATTAACTGATATTTTCTGATTTGAGATAATTTAAAAAAAAATAACAAGAAGGTTGAGAAGAATGTAAGATTTGATAACTTTGTTAAGGGTAAACATTGTGTTATATAGGTGAAAATAAAATTACATTAAATTTTTATGTATTTAAAAACAATAAATAATTAAAAATACTGATTTTTTTTTGGTTAAAAACATATATATTTATTTTTTTTAATTATGGGCTAGGGGGCATTTTCGTAATTTTGGGCGAGGGATTTCCATTATCACTCGCTGAGTCAGCGATGGATGTACGGCGAGGGATTCCCATAATCCCTTGCTGGCACGCTTTTCTGGGCGATGGATTCTCATAATCCTTCGTCACGTCAGCAAGGGATGGACACGTGAAGCGATAGGATTGATTGTTTTATTTAATAAACTTCATTTTTGACCGGTTATTTTAATAATTCGATTTGGTCAAATGATCATTTTCGTAATTTATCCTTTGTTTTTTTTTAATCGAATAACTATCACTTTTAAAAATGCAATAAAACCTACTCAAAAACCCATTGCAACAAGCCTTGTTCTTCCACCTTACTCAATTTCCACCACTTTCTCTCTCATAAACCCTTGTTTTTCTCTCACCAATTTCTGGGGTTTCCCCCTCCTCTGTTTTTGGGACATCTTCACTCACCATCCATACAAGAATCTTCAGCTTTATCTTTATGGTATGTCGGTCAACACCCTCTTCATGTTTGCTAATTCTTTAACCAAAATTCGACTTTAGTGTCTTTATCTTCATGTATGTACATGTGGATATATGTGTATATATGTGTGTGCATCATGCTTTTTACATACATGTACCCATAAAAGCAAGCTACCAGCATGTGCATGTTCATGTGTTACCTTGTCTCCTTGATGTTATGTTCTTGGGTTGTCATTTCAATGGCTTCCCTCGATTTCTGTGATCAATTTTGTAACTTTTTTTGAAATTTATAAACCCCCTTTCACTTTTTCATTTGATTCATAATCTTTTTATGAAAAAGATTGTCCCTTTGGTATGATATGTTACTTGTTGTTTATGAATTCTAAGAAATTTTTAGCCATTTTTTGTTTTGATTTTCTTGAAATTCTTGGTCTTTTTTTATCTCTCTCTTTGGATAAATGGATTTTCAAGATGATTATTTTAATTTTAAAAAATAGGATTGGTTAATTCATGAATAATTAGGTGATTCATGTCATAGTTCTTTTTTAAGGACTATTTATGTTTAGTCTAGAAAACTAGGAGAATCACATATGTTGTTTTATATACCAAAGTTATAATAAGCGATATGAGTGTTCATATGGATTTATACCTAAAATTAGTTATATATTAAACGGTCAATTCTACTAGTAATTAAATGAAATGGGTATAATAATAAAAGTTAAATGATATCTATTGCCAATTAATTAATTTCTCTATTTTTCTACTTTTTATATCTTTTTCGTAACAAGTTTCGTACACGATGTTTAAAATCAAATAATGATAATGAATTAATATGAGTATTTGTTTGTACATTACTTGTTTCTTATACAACACCCTTTCATTATAATATTCAGAAACTTCTAAAAATTCCAATATATTAAAATCACACAATCAAATTCAAAACACATCCAAACATCTTTTTTTCTCCCAAAACTTTTGTCTAAGGTTCATAGGTTGTCTTGTCATATCTTGATCCAACAAACTGACACCCATCTCATCATGATCATCACTTGTATAAAAGATTTGAACTTTATGTATCTTGATGCAATTCTAGATATGGGTTTGTGAATTTACATATCTTTTTACAGAAATCAACACAAAAAGATTGGCCACCATTTCCAATTTTGTAGATTTGTTGATATGGAGAAGATGAAGGTTGACAGTTACTCACCCACATGTGTTCTTGAGGATTACTTAAGGAGTTTGGAATCTGATACAGTTTCTTCAAAAGAAAGCACATCAGGAAGTGAAGATCATCAAAAAGATTCAAAACCCTCAAAATGGGTGGATTTTGTTCATCTGATTAAAAGCAAATCAAAGAAGTGTTTGCCAACATTTCATCCTATTACAAGTGGTTTGCAGTTATCAAGAAGATTAAGCAGCAGTTTCAGAGAACAATCTGTCATGATTCCACCATCTCCAATGGCAGATATGAGCCATTTTAAGCCTCATTGGAAGAACTTTACCTTCTCACAGTTGCAATCTGCCACCAATAACTTCTCAAATGGTAAGATTTTTTATTCTTGATTCTTAATTCATCTCAATCTTCAAGATTTTCTGTTTTTACCACAATGATTTAGGGGTGTTTGAGTATGCTTTTTTTTAACATATTATTATCCTCTGCTTTTAATGTTTTTGGGAGTTTTGATATAATTATTTAGGGGCGGCAATCGCGTCTAGGCGGCGGGTTTTGGTGGCGGTTGTAAATGGATTGTAATCAAGTTCTAAACGTGTTAATCGGGTTGGGAATTGTAATAAATGAGTCAAACAAGTGGACTTTATCAACGATATATTTTATCCATTTTTAAACGAGTTAAATTGGTTGATTCGAACACGACCCATTTGTTAACATGATAACTTCCTTGTAATGTTTTGGGTTGTGTAAAAAAAGTTGCTCATATTACAACTGATTATTGGATTCTTGCTACTAAGTATCACATAATTTCATTACACTTTTTTATAGAAAATATGATTGGAAAAGGAGGCTATGCTGAGGTGTACAAAGGAGTTCTGAAAAATGGGCAGCTTGTTGCTGTTAAACAACTTACACGAGGCCCGATCGATGAAAGAACCGCAAGTTTTTTATCAGAGCTTGGAGTTATGGCTCATGTTAATCATCCAAATACCGCCAAACTAATCGGTTATGGTGTTGAAGGAGGATTACATCTTGTTCTTGAGTTGTCTCCCAATGGTAGTTTAGCTTCATGGCTTCATGGTTAGTTGTTTTCTTGAATTTTTACGGGGCAAAATGGTTTAACTTATGTTCTTTTAAGTTAGATGGTCTATTTCCGACTCATAAAGGGGTCATTTGGGTAACGTTATATATCTAACGCGTAATTATCCTGGGCCCAGCCCGGCCCGGCCCGGCCCGTTACTTAATATTTTCTTGAAATTGAAGTTAAAGTTGAATTATACATTTGTTGTGACAGCCTTGAAGGAGAAGTTAGATTGGGCCATTAGATATAAAGTTGCTTTGGGGACAGCTGAAGGGTTGCTTTATTTACATGATGGATGTCAAAGGAGAATCATTCATAGAGACATCAAAGCTGCAAATATATTGCTTACAAAGGATTTTCAACCTCAAGTAAGCCCTATTTCACATTTCTTCTCTTATTGGTGTGTATTGTAACATCTTGGAAAATAAAAATTCATGGTCTAGAATTAAAACTAAATGAATAAATAAACGCTTAAATTAATGTACAATCAAAACAGAATCAATCAAAATGACAAAATATTGGGAAAATAAGTAAGGTCAAAATTGGGACTTCAGATGTGGAATATTGGATCCTAAAGTCAACGATCCGCCCGTAACACCGTTTTGACGGATGAAAAGTTATGTCTGTTTTAAGTTCGGCCACTTTTTTTGGTCCAGTTGGTCCAAGTACGAGTTTGGATTTATATTTTAGTAACTATTTATTACAACTTGAATAATTAGAATTTAAAATTATAAAAAGTTGGAAAAAGTTGTAAACATAGCCCCAAATGAGGGTTATCTAGACAGTGTGCAAAAACAACCTAGCCCTTTGTTTTAATTATTAGCATACAAACTGGCCAATTATTCTACTTGGTCCTCATCATTACATTCCTAAATTTACAAAAGTTTTAGTGTAAACTAGAAAGTATGGAACTTTGTAGGAACTTTTTAGGTGTTTTTGTAAGCTTTGGTCATAAATGGTAACCTTAATTCAGATTTGTGATTTCGGGCTAGCGAAATGGCTTCCGGAGCATTGGACTCATCATACAGTTTCAAGATTCGAAGGCACATTCGGGTACGCATGCTATATTACCATATTTAGAGTTTGTCTAGCCGTATAATGTTTGTATTCTGATTACAACTATCATCATTTACCAATTGTATAGATATCTTGCTCCAGAGTACTTGATGCATGGGATTGTTGATGAAAAGACTGATGTTTTCGCTTTTGGTGTACTTCTGTTGGAACTAATTAGTGGTCGTAGAGCGCTTGATTATTCTCAACAAAGTCTTGTTTTGTGGGTATTGCTCGTTTTCCATTAAACCCGCGTAGAGGTGGCAATATGGGCTGGCAGGGTGGGTCGTAATGTTGAGTAACGGGTCAAAGTATGTAATAGTTATAACTGTTTTAAACTAGTGATGTTGGGTCGACTTCAAATAATTATTTCCAAAATCTTGTATTTTTATTTAACAATTAGTGTTCCTGATTTCAAAAGTTAAACTAACTTTTAGTAAATGAGTCAAAGTTTCCACCTTTACTCTTAACTATATAAGATGAATAAATTGAAACAGAATAATCTGTTTACTTCAACAGGCAAAACCATTGTTGAGGAAGAACAATGTTAGAGAGCTCGTTGATCCTGCGATCACTGACAAATGTAACACACGACAATTGCATTTAACGGTTTTGGCTGCTTCTTTATGCATACAACAATCATCCATTCGACGCCCTGATATGAACCAGGCATGTTTACATTCTTTAACATTTTGATAATATTTCTAACGTACCTTGATCCGCATTAACCATGGTTCACACTTCACGGGTACTTAATTAACCGTGGTTAACAGGCAATGTGAAATTTGGGCTCAAGTTTTACCTTAGTGATGAGTTATGACAAAATTAATGGTATATACAGGTTTTACAGATCCTAAAAGGTGAATATGGTGGATGGGAGTTTGCAATGCAACATTGTAGACGTCGATCATCGTTGAAGAAACGTTATGAAGAGCTTTTCACCATGGAAAACTACGGTACAATCACGTCCCAAAAATCAAATTATAATGGTTGATTAGGCATTTAGGCTTCTGTTATATTAAAGTTGTAACTAGATAAGTTCCTGAGAACAGTTGGTGAGATTTTGAAATAGAAATGTTGTATTATGTATATATGTTCATATGTGTTACCTTTCTTCAGTTGTAAACATATAGTTATGTATATCGCTCTCTTGAACATATCTAATTTCTTTTTGATTTGTTGTAAAATCGATTGAGAATATGAACGCGGAATAACGATCAATACAAAGATGATCTTAGAAAGAATAAACGTGAACAAGAAACTTCAAATGATTATTAGTGATTGAATGATTTCGGATCATCTCACCGATTACAATAGGTCCTAATTTATAACATCTAACTAACTCTAACTGACTCTCAACTTAAATTGAGAATTTACATAAAGGACCCTATACTATATCTTCCGAACGGAAATAACCCTTCGGAAGATTTCCTACTAACATATGTATACTTCGGAAGAAATCCAAAGTACACAACAATACCCTTCAGAAGCAAACATAACCTTCGGAAGATATCAACTTAGCTTCGGAAGAAGAAGACTTAACCTTCGGAAGTTCACTTGTATAGTTGTATTGGGTTTTATACTTCACAATCTTCACCTTAAAATCCAATACAAGATTTTAACCAACTCCCAATGCATCCAAGCAAAACTTGAACTTTACACCAGGTAGAGACTTTGTAAACACATCCGCTGGATTCTCCAAAGTAGACACACCTTCCACTTTCACCTGCCCAGCATTCACCACATCCCTTATGAAGTGCAACTTCACATTAATGTGCTTTGTTCTCTCATGAAACATGCTGTTCTTTGACAGCTGAACTGCACCTTGGTTATCACAGAATACCACTGAGCCTGCCACTTTGATTCCCAACTCAGAAACAAAACCATGCAGCCACATAGCTTCCTTGACTCCCTCAGTCAAAGCTATATACTCAGCCTCTGTTGTAGATAATGCCACCACATGCTGCAACTGAGCTTTCCAACTCAGCAAGTTACCCAACACTTGAAATGCATACCCTGTAATAGATCTACCTCTATCCAGGTCCTTGGCAAAATCTGAATCCACATAACCAACAATCCTGTCAACCTTCTCATGTTCATGATGCCCAAACACTAAACCATAGTGCTTAGTACCCCTGAGGTATCTCAAGATCCATTTAACAGCAACCCAATGAGCTTTCCCCGGATTTGACAAATACCTGCTGACTAAACTCACAGCATACCCAATATCTGGTCTTGTACAAACCATCAAGTACATCAAGCTCCCAACAACATTGGCATAAGGTACTTTCTCCATATATTCAACTTCATCATCTGACTTAGGACAATCAGAACTTGACAGTTTAATATGAGCACCTATAGGAACAGTCACTGGCTTCACATCATCCATCCTATAGTTACTTAGCACCTTCTCCAAGTAAGACTTTTGAGACAGTCTCAGCACCCTGTTCTCTCTGTCCCTTGTAATTTCCATGCCCAATATCTTCTTTGCTTCACCTAGATCTTTCATCTCAAACTCTGACATCAACATTCTCTTAGTAGCTTCAACTTCCTCCAAGTCTGAACAAGCCACCAACATGTCATCAACATACAGCAACAAATACACAAATTTGTTCTCACTGTACTCTTTAAAATACACACAACTATCATAGCTGCTACTGTTAAACCCATTAGTCACCATGTGTTCATCAAATCTTTTATACCACTGTCTAGGGGATTGCTTCAGCCCATAAAAGACTTCTTTAAGAGACATACCTTC
The DNA here is from genome assembly GCA_025215565.1 of Flaveria ramosissima. NCBI lineage: Eukaryota > Viridiplantae > Streptophyta > Magnoliopsida > Asterales > Asteraceae > Flaveria > Flaveria ramosissima. The sequence continues at coordinate 60,004,616 of CM046046.1, forward strand.
TCTTCCTGCCCCTTTACCTCAAACCCTTCTGGCTGCTTCATATAGATAGTCTCATCCAGCTTTCCATGCAAAAATGCAGTCTTTACATCCAGCTGATGAAGCTCCATATTCATAGAAGCAGTTAATGACAGCATAACCCTGATAGATGAATGTTTCACCACAGATGAGAATATTTCATTATAATCCACACCTGGCTTCTGTGTAAACCCCTTAGCTACTAGTCTAGCCTTGTACCTAGGAGGTTCATACTCAGAAATCCCATCTTTCAGTTTGAATAGCCATTTACATGAAATAGGCTTGTGACCCTCAGGTTTATCAACCAGCTCCCATGTGTCATTTTTATATAGAGATTCCATCTCTTCCTCCATGGCCTTACACCATTTATCACTTTCTTTCACAGAAATTGCCTCAGAGTATGACAATGGTTCATAGATGCTTTCTTCTTCAGCAGCAACAAAGGCTAATGCAGATAAATCCATCCCCTCTCTAAACCTGAGTGGAGGTACCACTTGTCTCCTCTGTCTATCCCTAGCCAACTGGTAATCATCCAAACCATCCCCTTGGCTACCAGAGGTACCTTGATCCATACCTTGATCACTCACACCCTGCTGCTCCACCTCAATCTGAACCCCACTCTGATCTTCAACCTTTGACTTCCCTTTTTCTAGAATGTCTTTGTACATAACTTTTTCTTGAAAAACAACATCCCTGCTCACTATCACCTTAGGCCTGTCCCCTTTTAGCCTCCATAATCTATACCCTTTAACACCCTCAGGGTATCCTAGAAAAACACATTTACAAGCTCTAGGTTCCAACTTCCCTTGGCTAACATGAGCATAAGCCAAAGATCCAAACACCTTAAGTCCCCCATAGTCACTCTTTCTCCCTGACCATGTTTCCATATGTGTCTTCATGTCTAATGCTGCTGATGGAGACCTATTGACCAAATATGCTGCAGTGGAAACAGCTTCAGCCCAGAACATCTTGGGTAAACCAGAACTAGCCAACATACACCTTACCTTTTCAAGTAAAGTTCTATTCATCCTCTCAGCCAGCCCATTCTGCTGAGGAGTCCCTGGTACAGTTCTATGTCTAGCAATACCATGAGTTTTACAAAACTGATTAAACTCATGACTGCAGAACTCCAACCCATTATCTGTTCTTAACTTCTTGACTTTCCTCTCAGTCTGAGTTTCCACAAGGACTTTTCATTCCTTGAATTTACTGAAAGTATCACTCTTATTCTTCAGTACAACAACCCAAACTCTCCTAGAGAAATCATCAATCAAGGTCATAAAGTATCTAGCACCACCCAAAGAATCAACCTTAGCAGGACCCCATAAATCAGAATGAATGTAGTCTAATATCCCACTTGTGATATGCCTGGCCTGTGAAAACTTTACTCTCTTGTGTTTACCCAGAATACAAGTTTCACAAAAACCAAAATCACAACTGCTCAACTCAGTCATTAGTTGCTGCTTATGCAACTCCACCAGTCCCTGATGACTGATGTGACCAAGCCTCCTATGCCACAACATAGTCTTAGAACTACTATCACCTGAAGCAGATGCTACTTGAGATTCTACTACACCAGCACTATCTAACAAGTAGATATTATTCTCCCTTCTACTCCCAGATAGTACTACCATTGATCCTTTCATCACCTTAGCCTTACCATCTCTAAGACTAACATGGTAACCAGAACTCTCCAATAACCCTAAAGACAACAAGCTTCTTTTAAGACTAGGAATATACCTTACATCATGAAGATCCACTTCCATACCACTCTTCAATTTCAGAGTCACAGTTCCATGACCCACAATCTTGCAAGGTCTATCATCCCCTAGCTTCACTGATCCAAGATCTTCAATCTTTAGTTCTTTAAAGAACTCCTTCACAGGTGTCATATGATATGAGCACCCTGAATCCATAATCCACTCACCCTCCTTACCACTGCTTGTAACAACTAACACATCTGTACTTTCATATCCATCAGAAGCATCATCATGTGCATTGTGTTCGGAATGAGTCTTTGATCCACTTGATTCACCCTTCTTTCTTTTCAAGTCAGGACAATCTTTCTTGAAATGCTTTTCTGATCCACACACATAACACCTCCTCTTGTACTTGGACCTGGACTTTGAGACACTTCTCTGCTTGAAGTTTCTTTGATCAGATCTTCCCCTGACTACCAAGCCCTCTCCACCATCTTCTTTATAATCAGTTCTCTTCTTTAATTCTTTTGAATTGAGAGCTGCCAGCACTTCTTCCATGGTAAGTGTATCCCTACCATACATCAAAATATCCACAAAGTGCTCATAAGATGATGGTAGAGATGTCAAGAATATGATTGCTCGGTCTTCATCCTCCAACACTACTTCGATGTTCTCAAGATCTAACACCAATTTGTTGAATTCATCCGTATGATCTTCAATTGATTTCCCAGGAGCCATTTGGAATGTGTACAACCGTTTCTTGAGATACAATCTGTTCGCAAGAGACTTCGTCATGTACAGACTTTCCAATTTTGACCAGACCCCTGCAGCAGACTTCTCCTTCGAGACCTCTCTGAGTACTCGATCCCCCAAGTTCAAGATGATTGAACTGTGTGCCTGTTCTAGCATCTCCTTCTTCTCCTTGTCCGACAATGTATCCGGCAACTTGGATTCTCCGGTCAAGGCATCTACCACTCGTTGGTGAACGAGCAATGCCCTCATCTTCAACCGCCATAACCCAAAGTCGTTCTTCCCGTCGAATTTCTCAACTTCGAACTTTGTTGACACCATCGTTGCCGCCGATCGATCTTTAATTGACTCTTGATTCTCAATTGAGCCACTAACCAGGCTCTGATACCAATTGTAAAATCGATTGAGAATATGAACGCGGAATAACGATCAATACAAAGATGATCTTAGAAAGAATAAACGTGAACAAGAAACTTCAAATGATTATTAGTGATTGAATGATTTCGGATCATCTCACCGATTACAATAGATCCTTATTTATAACATCTAACTAACTCTAACTAACTCTCAACTTAAATTGAGAATTTACATAAAGGACCCTATACTATATCTTCCGAACGGAAATAACCCTTCGGAAGATTTTCTACTAACATATGTATACTTCGGAAGAAATCCAAAGTACACAACAATACCCTTCAGAAGCAAACATAACCTTCGGAAGATATCAACTTAGCTTCGGAAGAATATGTTAAGCTTCGGAAGAAGAAGACTTAACCTTCGGAAGTTCACTTGTATTGGGTTTATACTTCACATGATTGTCGCTTTAAGGATGAAAGAGACGGTTGTTGATCGATCCAACATGTCGATGACGAAGAATGTGTATTGTAATTTGATCTTTGTGTCTTATGAAGAAACAAAACAAAATCATTGTTGAGGAAATTGGGATTCATGATAAAGATAATGGATATAAGTTATAGTCCACTTTCAAAGAAGTATATCTATCATTTACTCGACTCGAGTTACACGGAATCAACTTTGGGATAACTAAAGAACTCGAGTATAAACTATGAATATTCAAGTATGTATGTAAATTTGGTTGGATTATCTCTCTTCTTAGATCAAGTTCGGTATGCAAATGAGGTACCTTTTCACGAAAAAGGGTAATGGTTATGAAAAGTTAGTTAACCTTTATAATTACTTTTCTTAACTAACATTCGTGCTTTTTTGGGTTCTCAAGAAAATCACACAAATAAACAAAGATACTCAGTATAATCCTATATTATAGCAGGGTTCGAGGAGAGTGAAATAAAGGCAAACCTTATATCTGTCTCAAAGGGTGGAGCGGTCGCGTCCAAAGAGTCCCTTGGCTCATAAAACCTCTATACTAAAGACATAATGCATGTAACATATAGTATACACATAGCATATAGTATACACACAACATCTTGTATTCATCTATACTAAAAACATAATGTATGTAACATATAACAAAAGTACATACCATATCAAACTACTAGCAACACAAGATAACCAAAACACGAATGCAATAAATTCCTACAACTAATTGTAGGAAACGTCGTAAGACTAAAGCCACACTTAGAAAGCAACAACCATTTACACCTATTGACTAAAAGCATCTAAGTAGTGTTTAATGTCCTAAGAAATGCCTAATGTCTACGTTTCTCTACAGCTCTCTCACCTTTATCATATGTCTCCAAAATGCCCCATCACTGATCATGTCCTTATAGAGGTGTGGATCATGTAAATCATATCTAATTTACTCATCTCATGTCGGTGTGGGTCTACCTTTGCTTCTCTTCTCCTCCACTATCATGTTTTCAACACACTATACCGGCTTCGTCCTCTGTCTTCTCCGCACATGCCCATACCATCTCGATATCTCCTTCATTTTCTTGTTTGAAAATGCATGTTACACCTAATATATCCCTAAAGACTTCCTTTTTGCCATCCTCGTATGTCCACTAGAAACTTTCTTTTTTACACTTATATTTGGACCTAGACTGGTTCTTAGACTTAGAACTTCTTCGATTACGCCTCCCTCTTACAAACAACTCAACTCCACATTCATCTTTAAATCTAACATCTTCTTCAACTTTTTGAATTCAAGGCAACCAACAACCAACACTTCTTCTGTAGTAAGAGTTTCTCCACCATAAATCAAGGAGTGTATGAAATGCTTGTAAGATTGTGGCAATGAAGTGGAAATATGATAGCATGATCTTTTTCATCTAGTTCCACTTTATATTTTCAAGGTCCAACACCAACTTATTGAATTTGTTTGTATGATCTTCAAGAGACTTCCCGGATCTCATATGGAAAGTTACAATTGTTTCAAGTATAATCGGTTTATTGATATTTTTTCACGTGCAAACTTATCAACTTTGACCAAACTCTAACAGCCAATGTCTCTTTTGACATTCATGAAGAACTCAATCATCAAGACTCAATATAATCGCACTACGAGTCCTCTCTAGTATGTATATTTTCTTTTTGTAGGTTAGAGCAACCGCTAGATTGTCTTATCCCTTGAGAGCACCGACAACGCCCTAATGAACCAGAAGGGGTCGCATCTTAAACGTTCACAAGTTGAAATCGTTCTTCCCATCAAATTTCTCTAATTTAAACTCTATCAGCACCATCTCGATTTTCAATTTCAATGGAATTGATCTCTTTCTTTGATTCGAGCCACTCCTTGACTCTTATAATAATTGTTACTAACACGAGATAATAAAAACTAAGTTGACAAGTTGCAATACAATCAAAAAAACTTATTACGAAATGGAATTATGAAGTAAATGAGAAATTATTACAAATGAACAAGAACCAAATGGTGAATCTTGACGACTTAACCGACCAAGAATAAAAGTTGACACTTTTAGCACCTGGAGATCAAGAACTTATACAAACTCAAACCAAGCATATGAAACTATCAACTAATGACATATTACCCCCTGGACTTCTTACCAACTAACTATTGAGACCAAAAGCGTTTACCACCGTTGACTACCATTGACTTTCTTAACTTCAATTTTGACTTTATATTATAACAAACATTTTTCTTATCCCTCGAATAATACGGAAGGAACATTGTACAATCTCACATACACAAAATTATAAAGTAAAAGGAACATTGTACTCGTTGGATGTTATATGTGAAACATATATCAAAACTTGCATTGTATCTAGTCTTTAAACAAAGATAAACACTTTTTAATAACCAATTTCTTTGTACTTTAGCATAAATAGAATCGACCTCCACATGTTTATGATTATATATCTTAACCCTTTGCGAAGTCTTTATGTTATTAAAAACGTTAATCGATGTTTAATATTATTTTACCAGAAAGACACTAAGGCATGCAGTTGCTGGAGGAGTGTTCTGATTCATGCACTTGGTGATTATCGTCGTCAGTTTAATTGATCATCAGAATCTAAATTAATTAATGACTAGTGGTTTGGACCGACTAACGGATCCACTTTGGTTTTTAAAAAATGGGTTTGTCCATAACTTTTTATATATAGTAGTTTTAAAAAGCTAAAAAGAATTACAATACTTATGAATCCTTGAATTGAAAGCATTAGATGGAACCCAACGTTTATGAGAAATATTCAACTAACAATGACACTGATCTTATTCGGTTCAGATACATGATTGAATGTTAATCACTTGATTAAGAGCATTAAGTACAATCTGGTTTTAGTATGTCCACTCTTTAGGAAGAAATATATCTGGTGAAGAACTTCGGTTTTGAGAGATGACGCATATTTGGCTCGACATATCCCTGCTCTTCTTTGTTCTAATGCGATTGCATTCTAAGCCCTTCGCGTTATTGTTATGTTCTGAAATAGCATGTGATGTTAATGTTACTTTAATTAAGGTTAAAGTTAGAGACGTAAGATTAAAAATAAATAAATGTGGTACCTCGCGGCGTGATTTGCAAGCCTAGTCCATTTACATTGAGGTTCAAAGCTTGTACTACACGAGCTGGAAGGAGTATGGGAGCAAATGCTGCAAATTAATCGTTAAAAACGAGTTTGATCAGTTTGAAAAGCTCATTCTTAGTTTCTGTCCGGGGTTGGGATGATATGTTACTTTTCTCATTTTATCACAATTTTAGGAGGTTGTGTTCATTAGATTTAAGTAGCTTTTGTGCAAATTTCAACTCCTTGGTGACATCAAGGTGATTCAAAAAATTAACAGACTCATATTGTGATGTTAAAGAATGAGTTTATACTTTCTAGTCATCTAACAGTTTCATTTTCTTAACTAACATATTGCTAAAGAAACAATTATATTTGACCGAGCCAAGAATTTACCTGGTTTTCTGGGTTTTTCGACATCGGTTCCTGCTGTACGTGGAAGAAAAACACCGGTACCACAAGATCTTTGGCCAGATACTAGAAACACAGCTTGCATACCAGGACCTCCAGCTGCCCAGTTTGTGGGATATTTGGTTTTTTGATCCGGTTTTGAATAGTTCTTGCGGTGCTAGCAACAAAAAATACAAATAATTATATATTTACAGTTGAATCAATGTAACCGATCTTAATCATATCGTTGAGTGTAAAATTTTTATATCGGTTTGAGTCTATGAATGTCAATGTAATTTTAAGAAGAACAAGGAAACTGATTTGTGAGTGTTTAAGACCACCCCCAATCTAGCGCGCACCACGTCCGTTAGTGACTAAGGATGCTATGCTGTCGATTGTCACAGACGCTTAGGACTTTATTTGTCCATCCCCAATGATACTTACAAAACAAAGATGTGGACCTATTCACATGCAATCTTTTTGTAAAATGTATGAATAATTATATGAACAAATGACTACTACAATTTGGTCTTGATATTCTAAAATCTAAAGTCGTACGCCAGTATGAGATGTCATGCTACGGGTAAAGTTTATTAATATCTCTAAAAACTTAGAATATATAGTCTAATAAAGATTCCCATGATCATCACTGGATGAAACTTATTTTTTATTATAATTCCATAGCTTATGCCATAAGCCCATAGCTTATTTGCAGGATTCAGAATCTTTCAACTCTACAATAACCTCATTGGGAGATTCAGAATCTTCATATAGTGGTGATCAATTATGTTTGATCTTTCATTGGTTACCTATTCTCTACACAATATTTTTTTTATTTTCCAGGCAAAACAATTCATACTTAAAACACAATTTGCATCAAAGCATCAGTTAAAAATTTATGCTTATTTGCAGGCTGGATGTATAATCCGCCAATTATATATCAAGTATTTTAAGAGCTGACGACGTGACTGGTATATTCCAACGATTTCTCATCAATGCTCGATAATCACCTACCGCCTACGCCTAATCTAACATCTCTTACATGACGAAATCACGAGTATAGTTTCAGAGATATCGTGTCATGAATATACTTACCGGTGGTGACGGAAGCACCGGAGGTTGTGCAGTCGCCGGCGACTTCCTGCCGGACGGAGGTTGATATCGGTGCTTATAGTTATAGTCACGCTCCTGTTACAGTTTTACCACCATTTCAGCAACAAATAAGCGCGAATCATTCAAATAATTCAAAATTTCCCCAAAATCTAAACCTATGCGAGTGTAAATCATATAAACAATGATAATCAAACTGGAAATTCAACCAAAAACCGAATCGATTGAATACGTAACCGATCACAGATGCATTCATTACATACAAATTATCAAAATCACAACAAAAAGCGTGTTTACCGTAGAATAGAAGAAACGACGATCATCTTCTTCTCCACATGCTTCAACACCGTCATTAATAACGCTCCGTCGCTGTCATCATTCAATCACATACACGTACATGAGCGCAATTCATTCAAATCACACCAACATTCACCTAAACTCTAGATCTATCATGTATACAGTTACCTTTGAAAACAAGCGATAATCGTCTTCACCGGAGTCTCCAGTCGCTTCAGCACCGTCGTTGAGGATGTAAGTCGGAAGCCATGGCGATCGTTGGGGTTGTGATTGATGAACATCGATGATTTGATGAAGTTCATGGGCCATAATCGATTGGTTTTTGCAGGTGATTTGGTGATTTTGGTGAAGTTAAGTTAGAGGGAATGTGGATTTCCAACTCTAGACCTGCAATGTAACTACTTATTATAGTTGATACAGACACTCGTTATATATGAGGAGAGAGGGTTTGTAGCTTTATATAGTGACGAACACTGTCGCTGTATTTTCTCCAGAATTTGTTACGATTTTCTATTTTTACTTTTATCAACAGCGCGTCACATCCACGTATCTTATTTTTATATGCCTTTCTATTATTGTCCTTTTTCGTTTTTTAATATGAAATTTGATTTTAATAATTTAAACTATTACTTATTGGTCGATAATGATTCATACTATTGATTTGTCCGGTAACAATCCAAACTTTTATTTTTATTACCAATAACAATCCCCGTAACATAATTATTAAGAATTTACGCTTGATTTGACTCGAATTCGTTCACAATAATGATTATGAACGAAATGAATAAAATATACAAGCAAACCTAAAATAAGTACAAATCGAGTGTGAATGTATGATAATTATGTTACTGAGATTTTTTTGTTAATAAAAATGAAAGTTAAGATTATTACCGGCCAAATCAATAGTATGGATTATTATCGGCCAATGAGTAATAGTTTTGGATTATTAAAATTTAATTTGTTTTTTTAAGTGCAACCCTTAACCAATGTATAAACAAGCAATGTCGTGTTTTAAATCGTTATAAGTGTAATACTAGGTAGAATTGGAAATGGTGTTAAAAAAACTAGTTTGGTAGTTCTTTAATCAAGTAGCAAGATCAATGTCAACCTGACCTAATCTAAAGCGTCGATCGGTTTAATGCCACTAGCAATTGTCCCGTTTTTTCCTGCGTTACATATTAACATCACATCAACTTTTCATATTTTTCTTAGTTTTTTTCACTGTGTGATAAATTATCTGATTGAACAATGCTATTAAATTGTCACCCATGAGTCTACACCCTAATTTTATGGTCAATTATCTGATAGATTTACTTTAGTTGGTATGATTAAGGTTGCATATACAAAATGTTTAGCTCAATTTACATTAAACTTATTATTTATTAACATCGTAATTTAAGAAATGATGAAGTAAATAGAAAGGAGTGAAGAGGACGTGGGGATATGGATAGGTTGGGTTTGGGTTGGGTGAACCTCTTCACCATTTTTAAATAAAAATAATGCTAATTTCACAGTTAATCTCCTCACGTATGGTTGTTTCTCCACTCCATTTCCATTTATACCCTTTCCACTATAATAGTTAACACTTAAATTATGTTCTATCTGTTTTTTTTTATTTAAATTATCCTTTTAGGTGTAAAGCCAAAAGGTCTAATTTCTTTATATATAAACTTTTGAAACATGATAAAAGTACATAACGATTTTTTAAGATGTTATTAGAACAAAGTCATAAACAATTACAATTTTAGACCATTTGAATTAGAAACAAAGTTTTTGATAATACTTGTTTGATTCGAACAAAGATATATTTGTGTCCTTAATTGTGCAAGCCACATTAAAAATAAACAATTTTATACCTTTGTGGGTTGATGATATGGACCTTGTGTAAAAAGAGCTAAATTGGAAAACTTTCGTATTATTAGAAGTTACAGGACCAATAAGATGTGGACGAGAACGTTTAAGCGAGCAAGTGTCTTGGAGTTTACCCGACTCTCAGGTCCTAATCTTATGTCAAAGCTCTAACGCTATAATTCATAAATTCCCTCTAACGCTATAATTCATAATTTCCCTTTCAAACTGTGAATTTTGTTTGTGTCAAATCAATATTAATTTCCTTTATAATGTTTAATGTGTTAGTATAAGCATTATAAATATATCAATTTTCTCTTAAAGAGTTTCTCGTTTTTTTCATTTGTAATACATTCTACGTAATTACTTTCATTGGTCGGTCATAAAAATTACTTTCATACATTGGTCATAAAACATAGCAACCAAGTTCTTATTTAATTTCATCACCAAACTTAGAAAATCATCAAGTAATTATATACACATTGTAAACCATTTCATTTAGGGTTAACCAACCAAGTATATAATGTTTTTATAGGTAAACAAATTCAAGGAACAAATAACTAATGTATGTACTTAATAGTTGATACATGTGTGAGACCACATTAACAGCCTACAAGTGTCCCTTCTCCTTCACAACCACCCACAACAACACCCACCCAACAACACTTTCAAAAGGTTTGGTTTAGGAAAGTGGAGCCCACAAGATATATTTATGACGGGTGTTGCTATTTACACCCTACTCTATGATATCCTATGCTACAATCATTAATGACTATCCTAATAATTCATTAATTACTACATTAGCATTAAAAGCACTAAGCATTCATTAAATGTGACTTCTTTTTTATACTTGTTTTTCTTTTGTTACTAAATTAGACATTTTTATTTAATCTATCTTCTAAATTTTTTTAAAAAGTTTATCAAATGTTATTTATTTTATTTATATTATATTTTAAATTTGGTTAATTATAGCAGCCCAAAGTGCATAAACCGACACAAGTGTGTTATGCATCTTCTTCGAATGTATGTAAACGGACTATTTATACATCACTAAAAAATATATAAATAGAACGTTATATCATGTAAAAAGAAAATTATTATGAAATTAATAAACTTCATATGTAACTTTAATAATGCTCGACAACCATGGTATAGCATTTGAAAATTTTGAAACAAATAGTACATTTTTCAAAAACTTGAAGATCTAAAAACAATAATAAGAAGTATTAGATTTAATTTGAACGAGTATTAAATAGTAAATTAATAACTCTCTTTGGTAGATAGTAACTATTATATATTTTTAAATTTAAACTTAGTTATGTGTTACTGGTTGTACATTATGCTTTATAGGTTGCATATTTGTTTTTTCTTTAATTTTTTTTACTTTTAACCTTAATAGTTTTCATATTCTAGTGTATTTATTACAGTTTATATTTACAATGCTTATCCTTAACAATTAATTAACATCATAATTAATGTCTTATAATTTATCACTTTAAAAGTATTAGAACAACTCTTATTGGTTTATTTTAGTCAAACATATAGTTAGGTATAATTAATAAATAGAGTAGGGTGAAATTAGAAAATAGAGTAGGGTGCATTTAGAAAAACCCATTTATGACATGTACTTAATAAGGTAGGCTTCCAATTTTCACCTTACTATTGAAATAATGTTTACTAAAAATAAAGCTAACCCACCCACTTTTCTAAAACTAAAATGTCATAAAATGTGTTGTTATTTTGGGCAGTTAGACTCAACAATCACATATAAAATAATTAGATGTGGTAGTTCGTCTCATCTACTTAGTTTTGAGTTAGAGTAAACTAAATTTTGTTTTAGTTGGTGAAAGTTGTAAATGTAAAATGTTAGCTAAAGTAAAATAAAGTCATACGAGTTGAAACTCATTGAAATTTGTTTAATACTCGCAATCTCCATATGCTTAGGTTGTAATTCGTGTTGGGCGCTAGTTGTCGTCAATTGAAAATATGTTAGATTAGCAGCAGACAATGCCTGCAAGCATTTTTTATATGGGCGCTTTTGTTTTTAAAATTGAAAGGTTGGGCGGATTAAATAAGCGTTACAATACGAAAAGTTTTGCTTGAATAAATCAAAAGAATATGTATCACCCTTGTAAAATCTCAAAAAACATTACATGAATATTCCATCGTGTATTCAAGATTTAGTACAAGAACATGTAATGAACATGAAAGATATCATATCTTTCGAGGCGTTTATTTGTGACAATGCTCTGGATATGTAAGTGCTCAATATATGATTACATCGCTATACGTAGAAATCACCGATACATCTAACCTAAATATGACTCATCTAGTTCCTATAACTCAACCCTAACCACGGGCCCATATAACCTATATATTTTCTATACGCTCAAATGGGTTGGTGAGTTATATATAAGATACAGAGTTAGAACAATTTATAATTTGTTTTTAAAAAAATTTTTTAATCAGGACAGTCTGACCGGTTTAAAATACTTTATCAGGAAAGTAACGGATTGGATAAGAAAACACTCTTGTTTGCATTTCTAAATTCTAACAGGAAAGAAAGCATTTCTGAATTCTAACCAAATAAAGTTGATGGCTGATTGGGTTCGATGAAAGCAGAAAAGCCATGGCCCATGGGTCGATCGGTTAATTTATGACCCAACTAAACGTTTTATATAAAATTTTATATTACTTTCAAAGTATAATTTATAACAATATTATGCAAAGGTATAGAAATAGAATACAAATTCTTTCTTTTTTTTATATAAAGTAGAGCGTGAAATCATTACGTAAAAAAATATACATTTGGGTGAAATTATCACGCGAGAATACCTACTACGTGATAATTTCATCTTTTCATGAACAGTTTCACTCTATTACTTTATAATATCATTCGTGACGTTTCTTCTTGCGTAATAATTTTATACACTTTGTTTGAAAATCATTTTGTACAATAACTTTCCCCACAATATTAGATATAGATTTAGTAAGTCACTATGACGGTAAAAGTTAAAGTGGTACACCTTCTGGTAAAAATTTTTAAAGTTACTATTACTTTTAATATTACAATTAGTTTTTAATATATCGCACTTTTTAATAACTTTTAAATTTGACATTTTACAAAATTATTAGTTCACCATTGCAATGTCCTTATTTTTATCTACAACATTATATTTTTTAGTTCTTAATACATCATTGTTTATTTCTGAGTTATTGTTTAAATTATATTCAAAACTGATCCGTCACAAAGCCTGCTAAAACCAATGGGTCAAATATAAGATATTTTTTAAATTTTTTCACATAATTGATAATACATCATTTGAGACATGCTTATTTCTGTTTATGTTTTGATATATATACATATATTTTAGAGAAAATTACAAAAATAGTCCCCGTGGTTTGATCATATTGCAAGTTTGGTCCCCAGATTTTAAAAATTGCAAATTTAGTCCAAACATTTGAAAGTGTGTTGCAAATTTAGTCCCCACCGTTAGTGTCCGTTAGTTTTTAACGATATGGGGACTAAATATGCAATTTGATCAAACCATAGGGACTAATTGTGCAATTTGCTTAAACTATTAAAAAAATTGAAAATTAAAAAAAATTAAAATCAAATAAAATCTAAAAGAAATTAAAATCAAACATATAAATTCAAATAAAAATCAATAATAAATTTTAATAATTTTTTTTTAAAAATAAAATAAAGGTTAGAAAATAAAATCAAATTCAAAACTAAATAAAAGTAAAAACAAAACGTATGTAAAAAGAGAAAGCAAAAAGTATTGAAAAAGAAGCATGTGATTATAGTAAAAATCAAATAAAAATTAAAATAGAATTGAATAAATATTTACAAAATTAAAAATAAATATTGAAAAAATATATTAAAGTTAAAAAAAATAAAAAAGCGGTTCGATTTTATTTTTTGTTTTTTGGATTTATATTTTCACAAGGTTTTTGTATTCTTCGATTTAAACATGACATATGAACTTTTAAATTTTAATTTTTTAATTTTTATATGATTTTTTAGTTTTATTTTTATTTTTTGAGAAAATTGCGCAATTGGTCCCTATGGTTTTACCATATTGCATGTTTAGTCCCCAGATCGTTAAAAACTAACGGACATTAACGGTGGGGACTAAATTTACAACAAACTTTCAAATGTTTGGACTAAATTTGCAATTTTTAATATCTGGTGACCAAACTTGCAATATGATCAAACCACAGGGACTATTTTATTTAAAACCGAATCGTTGCATTACATAGTTAAAACCCACTAGATTAATACGTTAGGTAAGAAAATATTGACGTGTAAAATTTCTTTTTCTTTTTATTATGCCATTTATCTAGTTCATTTATTTATCTACTACCTACTATACTAGTAAACCATAAATATTAACTAACTCACAATTAAACTAATTAATAGTAATTAAAAAGTGTCAAGTCGAAAATCCTATGTCTTTTAATGCATGCTTATTACTTATTATTTTTTAATAATGTAATATTATAATAGTTTTTAAGCTAATTTGTTTTACGTTACTTTGTATTCCTCTTGTTATTTTTAAAAAATGTTATAAAATTCGGAATATTGATCATGATATGCTTAACATTATCATTGTTTCGATGTAAATTTCATTCAAAACCAAGCTAGGTTAGAATATGATTTTCTTTTATAACTTTAGTTATTAGTGTTTAATAAATTCTAACCCATTGCAACATTCTTATTATTTTAATCCGTTTTGATATAGATTTTTATACACTAGTCAAAACCAAACCGGGTCAGTATTTAGTTTTTTTATAACTTTGGATATATAATATTGTATAAAATACTAAATAAAACATTTTGACATTCTTGTTTTGCCATGTGTTTCGAAATTTATTCAAAATCAAGTTGTGTCAAACTCACAAGGTTTATCAGATTCCGACCACACCCTGTGGGGAATTTTACTAGTAAATAAAAAAATAATTTAACAACATGACTACGAAACATATTAACTTCTTAACGGATTATTTATATCGTGCTATTTTGCTTCCAAAAAGATTAAACAATGATTTGTAATGCTAACAGTGTAAAAACTATCATTGCGACCTCGTGATTGAAACTAACTCTATTGTGGATTACCACCAAAACATAAACAACGATTGAAAAAAATATATTGATTGTGATGGAAATTTAGTTCCTTGTCATTTCTAGTCATAACATTAACTCGATTACGTTGGCTATTAGGTCAAATAAACAACGTATAGATATAGGCCAATTGAAGATCATTAGCTCGGTTTGGGTTGCATGCGTTTTTTCGATCCAAAATTGAACCCAAGATCGAAAACAACAATTGCTTAAATGTGGAATCGTTAAGCAACCGAAATACACGGGGAGTTTTTTTCTTTTCCAAAGTAGTGTTGTTAGAAAACTTATGTATTAAAATGTATGTTTTGAAAAATATTTAAAAGATTGGGTGTTTATTGAACACCTACTTTTTCGCATTCATAACCTTATTGGATAAAATATTTATATTCTAGATAAAGTTATTTAAATAAGGTTAAATTGAAAAGTTTCGTATAAAGTCAAAACCCATTTTAATGGACCTGTCATAGTTTTATAAAAAAAATAATGTTTCTTAGTTCCCTAAACGTAGCAAAAAGTTTTATTTGTAAATATAGATGTTTGTTCTCCATCAATAGTTTTTTTTAAATTCTTTTAGAAAAAAGAATACGATCTTTTGTGTCTTTAACTTTTTTAACATGTATATTTCTCAATATGTTGGAAAAAATTTAAAAGCTTATAAGAAAAAGCATTTTTGATAGAAAATACAAATGTAGTTTTTAAAAAAACATTTTATAAAAAAAATGATTAGATGATAAAGTATATGGTTTATGTTGTTCTTTTAGGATAGAAATGTCTAAAAGATTTCGTATCTTTGGCGCGTTGGATATAATATATTTTTAGTCATCGTTCACAAAAAAGGTAAGTCGAATCCTGAATTACTAGCGGCAAATTTGTCGGTAAGAAGCTTTTTACGACAATCTGAAAAGGTTGCAGAGAAATCATGTCTGATTATCAATCCTCGATTGCTGACATTATAGCTAATGACTACCATCGGAATCTTGAGCCACACTGGCAATCGTCTAAGAAAATTGGTGAGAATTATTCGAAAATCTAATCAAATGTTACCAAAAATGGGTGGGAACTAGATATCAGTTTTCAACTTTATAAAATTAAGTTATTGCTTCCACAAATAAAATGAAAACGTTAATTTGATTTATACATCTGAAAACATATCCACTTATATAGAAACAAAATGATAAAAGAAATAATTTAACATACTTAATATCATATATTTATTTTTAATAAAAACTTTTAAGGTAATGTTTATGAAGAGTAATGAATATTTTACAAAATTTTGTTTAAACTGTGAGATAAAAAAAGATTTTGACTTTCTAGGAACTTTTTTCTTTTTATCCCATTTTCAATAACTTTATTTAAAACTAAAAATTTATTTTCCAATAAAATTATGAGTGAAAAAATCAAAAGTTTTTAAAAAATACCAATTTTAGTAAATATTTTTTAAAACATCCATTTTAGTAAATAAAAATTTCTAACCACATTATAATGGAAGAAAACCTCATATATGGGCTTAGGCTAGGTTTCTTCTTTCTTCATAACTACTTGAAAAACAAGCCCATGTAGAGGGTAAAAACTAGTTTGTAAGCTTATTTTGGGTTGTACCTGGTTAATACTATGGTCAAATGAGACACAATCAGTTCGGGTCAAAATCGTATTTTCATGACAAATGTTGCCAATTTTTAAGGCTTGAGACACTGATACCGGTGCACAACTCGGTGATGTTGACTTAACGAACAAGGCTTCGAGTAAATTAATAAAGAGATTCCATAATACTAGTTCTTTTTAATAACATAAGAATGAAATTAGGTTGTCAGGGTATATTTAGACACCCTAAAATTATTAATTAACACTTTAAAATTTTTATACGGGTCGTATAGCTCCATACGTGTCATATTGACATAGGGGGGGTCGTATAGCCCTATACGGAGCATATAACCCATCTGACAGCCCCTGAATTTTTCCTCGTAGTAAGTTTCGAAATTTGATATACGCGTCGTATAGTACTATATGTGTCGCATAGGGGGGGTGCGTATAGGGCTATATGGGGCGTATAGCTCTCTGACAGCCCCCCTGAATTTTCCTCGTTTCAGTGTATTCGACCATATACGCCGCGTATAGACCCATACACGGCGTATAGGGAGGTGTCGATTTATCTGGGTGAGTGTCTCTATATTAGGACTCTATATTAGTTATTTAATCCATATTGTTTTTATTAGAGATATAGCCTACTATGTATTGATTAGCTATAAAGTCATGATAAGGCTTTCTCTTGTATTTTTGTGTTTAGTTTTCTTGATTGTGAATAAAGTTTGGGTGTTAGTTAAATTTGTGTTTCTCTACGTATCAAATCATCACTTGAATTGGTATTAAAGCCTCGTCGATTAAGAACTAAGCCACCAAGAACAACCTAATCAAGGCTTCCTATGGGACGAAGCTTGTTCCAACATTCAATCCAGCGCTCCCCGACCACCGAAGCATCACGATATGAAAACAACACACGTAGATGTTGATGTTGTTTTGTCACACCCCGACCGATGGCGGAATCAACGGGGCGGACGAATGTGAAACGATTGTTCATAACTCATGGAATTAGATAAGTTGGAATAATATTAAATATCATTTTTAATTGAATAATACTAGACAATTAAGTTATTACAATACAACAAAGATATAAACAACAACATAAGATTTTCTATTAAACTAAGTCCAAGTCCTATATGAGCAAGAAGAGTTCCTCAAGTAGCAATCCTGAAACATGTTAAAAATAAAGGGTCAACTTTGAAAGTTGGTGAGTTTCCATGGGTTAAGTATACATAAATATATAAAAAGATTTACAAGTAGCAATTCATGTCAATGGGTATGAATTATGCAAGTTTATAGAACACATATAGCTACAATCAAACATTGACCAAGAATAAGTTTACAAGTTTATAACGATTAGCTAAGTGTACTTGGTTCCCATGATGAACAAGCATATGTTATCAGTAGCCGGCAATAAAATCGGCTTTAGCACCAAATAGGCTTGTCAGGCCCATATATCTATGACGTCGCCAGGCTAGCAATAGTTAATGATTGTCAACATATAATGTATCTCATATAAAGCTCACAATAATACAAATAACCATGACAAAATATAAGTATGAATTGCATGTGCGTTACAAGTATAAAAAGTTTACAAGTGTAAGTTAATAAGTTTAACATGTTTCACCCCAAAAGGTGTGAAATAATATAAAAAGGGGCATGAAAATCACATGTTGTATAAGATAAATCTTTAAGAATAGTAATAAGAGTTTAAGTAGTGCTCCAACGTTTCCTTTTACAAGGTACCTAAACGTATAAGTTCCAAGTTTAAGTTTAAAGATAATATTAACGATTCATACGTGAACTAGGGTTTCAATTGGAATTTGGGGTTTTTAATATTTAAGTTAAATAAAATATGTAATAAGTTTTTATTTTGATTCAATAAAGATGGAGTAAATTGATTAAATAGTTAAGATTTAAAACAAAGATGAATCATTAGTGAAATTAAGTAATTCAAATTTTACTCAAATATTTAATTTATAATAAATAATTAATTTAATAAAGGTTGAGTAAAGTGTAGTAAGTAAATAATTAATTTAATAATTAATTATTTAACTCATGGTCAAATAATCAATTGAATAATCTCTTATTTAAATAAGTTATTAAAATCACTTATTTGATTTAAAGATCATTTTATGAAATAATAAAAAGACAACCTTTAAGTGACTTTTGTTATAGTTTTTTTATAATATTAAACTTTTTGTTTTTAAATAAAATATAATATTATTTTGTATAAATTTTCAGAAATTAAGTTAATAATTTCTAGAATAAATTTAACTATCAACATAATTTTATTTTAAATTTAATAGAGTAATATTAATTTTCTGTAATTTATTTATAAAAAGAAAAGGCTTAAAAAACATTTGAGGGTGCCCGGATCTGATTTTGTTTGTGAAATAAAATTTATAAAGTTGTTAAAACGAAACCCCAAATATCACATGAACCCTAGAATCGATTTGGACCAAATTGAACATGAATTCGAAGTTGTTAACGGAATCCAACCTAGGGCTTTTGATCCCTAAGTGAAACCGAGTATATTGGTGTGTGAAACTTATGTGATTGAGTTCGAATTGATGGTCTTAGGTTGTAGAACGAGTCGTGACCCAGAACAGCGTTTGATCGAGATATTGATGATGTTGTTGGTTCAATTGGTCAAATGGAAAGCTTCTAACAGTGGTAATGAGTATTAGCCCTCAACCAATTTTGGTCTAAGGTGCCCAGAGGATGTAGTTCGACTAGGTTGCAGGTGTGAACAAACTTGGTAATCGATTTCGATATGTCAAGATGTTTGAGTGGAAATTGATGTTTCAGAATGGTTGAGAGGACCGATTAGGGCATCAGCCCTCCGTTGTATGGTATTGATTTAATCGGTTTCACTACGAACGGGTTAAAGTTTTGAATTTATGATTCGGTTTCGGGTGCACAGCCTTAACGACCAATTTAATTCAATTAAAACCGAATTTAAGTTCGAAACTCATATGCGTTTGGTATAGAGTAATTATTTGGAATGAAAATCGACTATTTCGAGTGTTTTTAAGGTCGCCGGAGGCTGCCGGAGCAGGTGGCCGGAGGCAGAGAAGTCCGACGGGGGTGGGGGTGGGGGTGGGGGGGGGGGGGGCGGTTTGGGTTGTTTTAAACCAATTTACACTTTTGGTCCCTCCATTTTTAATAGTTATTATTTTATGTAACAACTTTAAAACAAAGTTTTATAATTTGCAAATTTGACCCCAAACTTATTATCACCCTAATTTTATATTTTAAATGAATTGTTTTACTTTATTTTTACAATCTATTAAATTTTATAAGAGTTTTTACAATTTAATTCCAATTGTGTAATTTAAACTCATAATTTAGAATAAACCCTATAATCTTTATAAAATCCAAATTATATTCCATTTATTCATTTATAAAATATTATAAAAATTATAAATCTTGTTAAATATTAATTATTATTAAGGTGGTTAAAAATAATAGTCTTTATATATTTACTTATCCTTATAAATCTCATAGAAATTTGAAAGTCTAATTTCTTTTATATAATGATTAAAACTTCTTAAATGATATACAAAACCTCATAAGTTTATAAACTTATTAAATGGAAAATTACATAAATTTCACAAAGTTAGTTAAATAACACATTTATTGTTTAAAAAAAACACCAAAATGAAAGAAATAGTTTGAATAATATGCTTGATTTATATAACCAACGAAACGGGTTCGGGTCCATATTTTCAAAAATAGCAAATGTTACATGTTTGAAACTTCCAATCGTGAAACAGGGTTGGTTACTCCACCCTCTCCATCTTTTTTGTTTACCTATAGCGGAAGGAAGTCGAGAAACAGAATAAGGGACAAGCAACAATCTAGCTTGAGCTTGAGCTCGTTTAAGTCGGCTTGATTAGAGATTTTTTAAGTCGATCCTGAGTGGCTTGCGAGTCGGCTTGACTCATTTACACCCTTTATTAAAAACATATATAGTTACATATTTACATAGTACTTATTTCCAACATTGGTATGTATAACATGTGCTTTAGTGAGTTGTATTTATATTTTGTCCTTTTTTTTAATATTTAACTTTTTTTAACCCATTATTTTTATATTTTTACAATTTAGCCCTAACATTTTTTATATCAACTTTTGCCCCTATAATTTTCGTATTTTATAATTTTTTCGTCTTACATTTCGCTCTAATTTTACGAGTTAACGTCGTAGCGCGTGCGCGTGATTCAACGTTTTTATCTTTGTTTTTTTTTTCCAGTTTAACGGCCACGTCGTAACGCACTGGTTCTAGATCGACTTATTATTTTATATGTTTTACGTTTCATCAGCATGGTTCAACAATTTTACGTTTCGTCAGCATGGTTCAACATTTTTACGTCTGTTTGTTGTCCTATTTTTTCGTTCTTAATTTATTTTTCAATACAAGTTTTTTCAGTATAGGCGGTCAATAACGATGATGTGCCATTGATGCTATGTGATACAGTTTTACGCATCCGCTACAACGTGAGACTTAATAATAGTTTATTACTAATACACTCGTCAATCTAAAGTAGAGGAAGAATTGAAGCGAGCTGATGCGGTACTGTTAACTTACGCTTGTGATAGACCTGAAACGCTCAATCACCTTCAGAGTTTCTGGATTCCTAAAGTTCATCGCCTGAAGGTATTTCGTATTCTATTATTCATATATAATGAGACAATACTAGTGAAATGAAACAATGATTAGAAAAAGTTTAGATGATATATGCATTTAGTTGTTTGAAAAGGAGATTTTGAGACTTGATTATTGTTTTTTGTGTGTATGTACAGGTGAAGGCACCACTGATTGTGGTTGGTTGCAAGCTGGATTTGCGCGATGCGCACACCCCGGTGAGTCTAGAGCATGTGATGGCTCCTATAATGCAACAGTTTAGGGAGATTGAAACTTGTATAGAGTGTTCTGCAGCTAACCTTGTCCAGGTATGTTAGTGTGTGTGACTTCAGTATCAATAATAGAAAGTTAGCAATTTGTGTGACTTCTGTATCAATGATAGAAAGTTAGCAATTTTGTCAAGACTTCAAGTTCAATAGTAATTTTACTGTAGAGAGAATTAGCTTGTTCAAGTTCAGATTTTTCTGTGTTATCTTCACCTTTACTCAAACCTCTACATCTACTACGTAAATGTTAAGGGCCGGCCCAAGAATCCATGAAAATTTTTAGGCCTTGAGCGACTAAAAAATGAGCCCCTATAATATAAAGTTAATAACCCGTCTATAAAAAATCTATAATACTAAAAATGGGCTCCTATAATATAAAGTTAATAACCCGTATATAAAAAATCTATAATACGACAGTAATTGTTATATCAATAAACAAAAGTATTGTAACAAAATAATCTAATTTACTTACTTAAGCGAATCGTGAAACTCTCCTAACAAATATTTTTGGGTTTAGATTAGATAGATCGTAGTGAAATAAACTAATTATAATATTAAAGGGCCCTAAGTTTCAATATGTCAAAATAATTAAATTGTTATTGGGTTTGTTAATTAGTTTGTTAATAACCTATAGTTATTTTTAAAAAAATATGTACATACATATATAATATAAACTATTTTAAAAATTTCGCATCTTAGGCTGCCCATGTAAATGTTGTACTTAATGTTGTATTGGTTACTTCCTGAAGTCATTGTCTCATTTATCCCATGTTTTTCTTTTGGATATCTCCAAGTAGAGGTGTTCAAACCGGTTTTTTTGCCAAACCGGTTCGGGTTTAAAACCGAACCGGTTTTTTTGTAGTGGGGTCAAACCGATTTTTCTTCAAACCGGTTCGGGTTACAAACCGGTTTGGCACACCGAAAACTCAAACCTATCAAACCGGTTCGGACCGGTTCGAAACCGGTTTTTTTACCCAAACCGGTTTTTCTTACCGGTTTAACCGGTTTTTAACTTTTAAACCGGTTTATAAACCGGTTTTGAG
Source organism: Flaveria ramosissima (assembly GCA_025215565.1). Lineage (NCBI taxonomy): Eukaryota > Viridiplantae > Streptophyta > Magnoliopsida > Asterales > Asteraceae > Flaveria > Flaveria ramosissima. Next base: position 60,027,334 of record CM046046.1, read on the forward strand.
TGCGTGGCTACCAAACCGTATAGAAACCGGCGGTTTGGGTCGGTTCGGGACCGGTTTGGGCCAAAACCGGTTTTCTTTGAAACCGGTTCCGGTTTTTTTGATGAACCGGTTCCCGAACCGGTTTTTTGTTCATCCCTGTCTCCTTACTGCTCCGGGCAATGTGTTTTAATATTTATAGTTTAGGCAATAACCCTTATAGGTAAATGGATAAACATCAGATACACTACCCTTCTATATTGCAGCTCATGTATTTGTGTTCCTTTGAGTGGAAATTCTTGTTAAAATATCTAGATCATAAAGTCCGTTAAAATGCGTAGAAGCTAAAATACAGGAGTTCTGTTTGCGGCATCATGTTTAGAATTTCCATCTTAGCCCTAACTTGTTTTGTGATTAGATACACAAACTTACTTTTTCTTGTTCTGTAGGTACCTGAGGTGTTTTACTATGCTCAAAAGGCAGTGCTTCATCCAACGGCCCCGTTGTTCGATCAAGAATCTCAAACTTTAGAACCCCGTTGCATAAAAAGGATATTTATTCTCTGTGATCATGATATGGACAGTGCCCTAAATGATAAAGAGTTGAATGAATTTCAGGTACTTTATCTTTTGCTATCTTCCATTATAAGAAAGTTTCATGCTTTCTTCTTGGGCTTACCCTAACTGGATTCCTTTTTCTTCCATGCCCTATTTATTGAAAAAGGTCGTCTTGAGACCACGTGGACAGTCTTGCGTAAATTTGGTTACAATGATGACATTGAACTCTGTAAAGAGAATCTTCCTGTTCTATCTAAAAAGGATCTTGACCAGGTTATGTTCTTATTAATATTAAGTAAGATTTTCAGTTATATTCAGGAAATTGTTATCTTTTGCCTTTACTTTCGTCTGTATTTGACCTTCACATGATCTATAGAGACTTTGATTGATGGGTTGTAATGGATTAACGCGTTTGTGGGATATTCTCATTCTTAATGTAACTTTCAAATATCGGTTTTCTTAAGGAAACTTGAACAAATCATCTTTCTATTATAGCATTCTTGTCTGTAGCCACAAATTGCATATTCAGATACAAATGTACTTGATGCATAGTTCTGTAACTTCTGTTAATATTGGAGTTAATTTAAAAGCATAAGAACCAGAAGTAACTTTCAAATAGTCAGGTTTAGCTGTGATAATTAAGTGAAACGACATATCTAGATGTTATGTTGTTTGGTATGGTTCTGTTATTCATTATTTATGTTGTTTGGTATAGTCCTGTTATTCATTATATCTGCACATGCATCTTTCTTTCTATAAGTACTGTACTAGCATTTGGGTATGCTACCTTGAATACATGCATATTGCAAATCCATGACACAAAATTTACCCATTATGTAAGCATGCAGAGTTGTGCTTTCAAAGAATGCAACGCCTTGTCATCAAACTTCTTGCATAAGTAGTCAGTTTTCCTGATTTTACATTTCATATATAATATCCATTATTGACAGTAATCTTTTAACTGTTGTGTTCATATAGAGTGTTGAGTTGACTAGTGAAGCTGTGGACTTCCTTACGAGGATTTACGGCTTGTTTGATTCTAACAATGTACGTATTTCTTTAACATTGCGTTCTTAGTTGGAAAGTTAAAATAATGTGGTTCCTGCCTGTTTGGCTTTTACTTCATTTATTCATTTGCACTAAGGTTAAGCTTGTTTCACTTATCCAATATCACATCTGTTGCTTTCTCTAGTGATGATATTCTTTTTGTCCCATAAATGTATAATTTCCTGCAGCACAGAATACCAGTGTATAACTACAATTATTTTCTCTATACAAATTGTAATGCCTATCCTTCATAGATAGTATTCGTTACTTGTTATCCTGCTAGAACCATGTTTAATATATGTTGGTTAACATGAATTTTTAGGAAATCTAGCCTCTCTTTTCTATGTAATACCCAAGATATCTGTTGAACTTTTTAGTTTTAACAACCAGGCTAACAAGTTTTTGACTTTCACAAGAAAGACTTTTTTTTTCCCAAATTGAATGGAGCGTAAGCAAAGGGAAACTCTCTTTTGATAACGTTACGTGACTTTCATAAAGACAATTAAATCTCTTCATTTATTATGATTCGTGCCATTGTAGACTTGTAGTAAACACCCAATTTTATTAGCTTTGGAAGTTTTTTGTTTCTATTATTTGCCTTTGAAGTAAAGGTTACATGCTAAAACTTTTAACCGATATACATGCATATATATATATATCATATGTAAACATTTACACCTGCTAGGATGGATCTCTACAAGATTCTGAGCTTGATGAGGTGTTTTCAATTGCACTAGAAAGGTGATTTTGTTTTTTTCAACTTTACATGTGTATTGATTGTTGGGTTAATCTTGATTTGATTTGTTAAATTAATTTTGGTGGTTGGGAATTTAGGAGTCCAGGCAGGTTATTATTTTAGTAGTTTGATTTAATTTGTTTTGTTTAATTGATTGAATTTGTTTTGATTTGATAGAGTTTCCTAATAAGTAGATTTGGGTTTACTTGTTTTCTAGGTGAAGTTTTCGGTATAAATGTGAGTTTTGGTCTAATAATAATACAAGAAAAGAGTCATGGAGTTCCACAAAGATCATCGAGTCGTGTTTCTGAGTTTCTGTGTTTTTCGGTTTTTCCGAATTCTTGGCCAACACAATTTTATCCTTCATTGAGTTTGTGATACGTGTTGTACCTTTTGTTTTCATTAGGTAGTTCCTATTACAATTTTTGGTGTAAGTAGTTTCATATTTAACCTATAGTTATGAGTTATGACAAACTCGATTGACTAATTACAAGGTTGAACATCTTCTGATCTAATATATAGTAATTTCTAACGCATTATGTTTTCTTTTCAGTCCTTGTGATGAAGCTCCTTATAAAAATAGCGTGGAGAGAACTGAATTAGGGGATATAGGACTTTCTGGTTTTCTCTCTCAGGTGCGTGTGAAAGCATCTTTATTCATACCACAAAAAGGATGCAATACTTGATTACTTAAAAAGTTAATTGGCTCTTACCAAGAATTAATGTAATTGTTAATTATGCTGACATCTATCTGTTTGAATATACACACACAAATATAAACTTAAAAGGTTTACTAAGTTTCTTGGATCTTTTTCTGTACTTTTATCTAAACGGAACTTTATTTAACAAGAGTGATTGTCATATTCTTCCACAATACAGAAACTAACTACTAGATTTTCCTAAGATTGAAAAATGAAGCATCCAAATTAAAGTTGAAAAATATATAGGAATCAACTTGTAGGGACTGAAGTAGTACCTGGAGTGATGTGTTGACTTTTTAGCATATTGAATTTAGAAACAGTTATGTTTGAAGACCCATAACAGTTTTTGTTACCCAAACCTCACTTTGCCACTCTACTTTCTAACTTTTTAAATATGCATGGTTAAAGTGATTAATGATTGTTATATTGGCTTTCAAGTGTTGTATAATATAAAATTCTTATGATTCCATAAGCTTATTGCTCAGGGTTACTAACATTAGATTCATGGTTGCAGTGGGCGCTAATGACGATGCTTGACCCAGCAAAAAATTTAGCCTACCTGATATACCTAGGATATACTGATGATCCTGCAACAGAACTCCGAGTTACTAGGAAAAGGACCTTAGATGTTAAAAAACAACAATCAGATAGACATGTTTTCCAATGTTTTGTGTTTGGGCCTAAAAATTCGGGCAAGTCTTCCCTGTTAAGTTCGTTTGTCGGAAGGTGAATTGTTAATGATTTTGCCCTTTAAAAGTTTTGCTAAATCTTCCAAATTAAGGTTATTACCTCCACAAACTTCTTGATAGCGTTTTTTTGCTGTTATAACTTGTAGGCCTTTTCAAAATTCGCAAGGTTTAACTGGCAATCAATCTTATACAGTCAATGATGTTGATCAACTTCAGGTGAGTGTTTATTGTTGAACATAGTGATTTCAGGTGTACTTGACAATGATGTATTAACAAGTTTCATTTCTTGCTTATATATCAATGAACTACGAACACACTTACTTTTATTAACTTGTAGTGGAAATGGGCCAGCAGGGATGATCGTGTAATTGGATCAAAATGAGTAATTTTTTGTACGAGCTGAAATGATGAGTCCAGTTGTCTTGAAACACTTTTTTGTCTTAAGGCTTATTTTTCTATAGATAATGAGTGTCTCAGTTATGATTACAACTTTTTAAATCCAAAATAAGTTAATTTTTTAATTAAAACGATTTAAGACATTTTATGCACTAAATATATACTTTCGATGACTTTTGACTCACTTGACCTGTTCATTTTTATCCAACCTTTTAGCTTGTAACTTGTTAGAGACAAAATTGCCCATTCTTAAGTAAATAGGTCGAACCTGTGACCTCTTTAGTTTTTTAGTAACTTCTCTGGAAAATGATATTAGGGCATATCAGATAAAATATATTTTAGGATTGCGTAATTTGTTAGGAGCTAAAATTTGATTGATTTTATTTTGCATACTTATTATGCTTCTATAATTTATTGATCACTTATCATTATTATATATGGTATGGTATCAGAAACAAAATGAAACTATGATGTAACTATATGGTACGGTCCTTGTATCTATTTACATCATAATGGGAGCATGCATATATAGAAGGGGGAACCATTTATAAACTCAATCCTAAAGCCCATTGCCTTCATTATATGATAGTACACATGCATAATTAAACTGATAGAGAATGGAACCGAGAAGGTAAAATTGGACAGTGATAGAACAAGACAATTGAATGATTAAACAGAAAACAAGATTGTATTGCTGAATTGATGATGAAAACCAAATGAATGTACCGATTACCAGGGATACATTCCCTCCCTCATTGCATCATGCAAGAGCCCAAAAAGGTCATAACAAACTAACACACACAAAACGCATTCTTCTCTCACCATATATTCCCTATCACTAATAACACTCTACCCCTCTTAACTTCTACATATTTCCTGTTTTTCCCCTTCTAGAATAGACATATTTAATTTCTGGTTTGTTATTCGTATCATTACTCCCCCCTTCCAAATAAGTCTTGTCCTCAAGACTTGCATGAGGAAATTGACCAGTGATCCACGCTGCATCCTCCCAAGTTGCATCCCCTGTTGATTGACCCTGCCAATGAATAAGCCATTGCTCTCCCGCAGCCGGGTCCTCACCCACAAAACGTTTAGCCAATATAGCCATAGGGTTGAGTGCCTCAATGTCTCCGATTTCCAGTTCCGGCGGTAACGCCGAGTTCGTAAAATTTCCCTCCGCTTTTTTTAATAACGATACGTGGAAGACCGGATGAATCTTGGATGAAGGTGGTAATTGTAATTTGTACGCTACTGAACCAATTTTTGCCATAATCTGAAAAGGCCCAAAGAATTTTGCCGCCAATTTTTGATGAATTCGATTGACCACAGAGAGTTGTCTATAAGGCTTCAACTTCACGTATACCCAATCCCCCACTGCAAACTGAACTTCACGCCTTTTCTTGTCGGCTTGTGTCTTCATTATACTCTGGGCTGTGGAGAGATGTAACTTTAGCTGCCGTAAGGCCTCATCTCGATCTTGTAGCTCCCGCAAAACCGATGCGACTCGGATTTCTCCCGGAACAAATTGAAACACCGAAGGAGGTTTGCGACCATAAACCGTTTCGAACGGCGTTGTGCCGGTAGACACGTGAAAGGTTGAATTATACCAAAATTCCGCCCAAGGAATCCATAGAGCCCATGTTTTAGGCTGATCAATGGCGAAGCAACGTAAATAAGATTCCAAACAGCGGTTGACTACCTCGGATTGACCATCCGATTCCGGATGATAAGCTGAACTTAGGTTAAGTTTAGTACCCATTGACCTGAAAATTTCTTGCCAAAAATTGCTCAAAAACAGAGGATCACGGTCACTGACAATAGATTGAGGTATCCCATGATGGCGAACAACCTCCTTGATAAATACCTCTGCCACTGTTTTGGCCGTGAAAGGGTGTTTCAATAAAATGAAGTGTGCATATTTAGATAATCGATCTACCACAACCAATATGACCGTGTAACCCTTTGACGATGGTAATCCGACAATGAAGTCCATTGTCAAATGTTCCCAAATGGTCTCCGGAATAGCTAAAGGTTGCAATAACCCCCCGGTCTAACGGAACTTGCTTTACATTTTTGACAAATATCACATTCTCGCACAAATTTTTTAACTGTTGATGTCATGCCCGACCAAAACAGATTAGCTGCCTCATCTGAGAACATCAATCGTTATTCGTATCATAAACACCACCCCCTAAGTTGCAATATGCACATATTATGCCTAGGTTGTTGCAAACATGATAAATTCTGTTTTTGTAAAGTTATAGTGAAGATATTAGGTTTATAGTTCTATCATGAGTTGTGATTGTCCCATCTTTAAGCTTTTCTCGAGTAAAATGACAATTAACTTTTATATGTTTGGTTCCTTTATGGAATACTAAATTATTTGCAACGTGAATAGGTACCTTAGTATAACGATTAACACCATAAGTTCATTGGTTTAGGTTCTGTAAACCCTATCTCACCAAACAAATTATGTATCCAAATGAGTTCACTAGTAGTTTGTGTGATATTTTTATTTTGATATGCACTTGATAGCAACATAACATATTGCTTCTTGCTCTTGCAAGATACAAGATTACCTTTGGCGATAACACAATTATTAGTAGCGGATTGTGTGCTTGTGGCGTGTCCATGTAATCGGCGTCTGTATGCAAAATGGCTGGCAGTCGAGTCAAACTGGGTTCAAGTCAAAATAGGTTATTCAAATGGGTTTGAGTCAAAACATGTTATAAATTGGGTTCGAGTCAAAACAAGCCGTTTTACAAAAAAACTATCAATATCTTGTGGTTAAAAAAATTCTAACCAAAATGTGACGATGTTGAAATTAGTCGGTTTAGGACAAAAAATATTGGTGGTGGCTATTGGTGGAGATCGAGATGATGACGACATAGGTAGTGGCATTGGAAACATCGTTAGTTGTGTAGGTGGTGTTGCGGTAGTGGTGGTGGCAGGGGTAATGGCATAAAACTACAAACAAACAAACATATGCGTTGAAATCTCACTCAATGAGTAAGGGAGGGTGAGATGAGAGCAAACATTACATCTATCCCATTGGTTAGAAAGGTTGCACCTAGAAAGGCCCCCAACTGAATTAAACCTTTGCTTTTTTTAGTACAACGACGTGAATAATACATAAAAAACTAATATTATAACATAGCAACTATCATAACAAGAACATTATAATAGGGCATAACAAAATTATTAGTAGTAGCCGTCGAAAACTGAAGCAAGTAAGTAAAAAAGTAGGCATACAAGTATCTAAGGCTAAATGTAGGTGAGATGGAAGGCACAGTAATGACTAAAGGCACCATCTACCATTAAAGGTACATTTAGGTCGAGTATGAAGTAACTAAACTAACACCTAAGACTAGAGGCTACAAGGCACACCTAGGAAGTAACTAACGAGCTCATCTAAGACTAGAGGCCCACCTAGAAAGTATCTAGCACTAACACCTATGATTAAAGGTAGTATAAGTACCAGAGAAGGTAAGGTAGTGAAGCGTTGACACAGATCTAACATATACGGTCCTTAAAGATCTTTAAATTTTATTTGACATCTCCAAGAAGTTCTATCACCAAATATGTCCTCGAAAAGGTTCACCAACTTGCCTGAGCGCGATGAGCTATATCGCAGTCATTATCTCTAGCAGTTTGGATGAACGATACTAAATACTTGAACTTGGTTGTTGTTTGTTTGAAGTACAACTTGGTCTCTAATGGTTATTTATGGTCCTTTACATTGTTTCCCCAGTTGAAATTATAGTGAATGGTACTTGGTTTTAGACTGACTGATGTGTATGCCTTTGCTCTCTAAAGTTGTGCACCACTCCTCTACCCTCTTGTTCAAGTCTTTATCATCCGTGATCAACACTAAGTCATCTGTGAAGAGCCACCACAGCATGGCCTCTTGAATCGATTTCAAAAACTCATCTAAGACTACCTTCAAACAGAAAAGGAAACGATGCAAATCCTTGGAGAAGTCCCACCTCTTCAGGGAATAATTTGTTTCTTCTTACTGACGCCTGAACGCTTGTCCAACCAACTACTTTACATATGCCTAATTAAGGGGGTGAATGTTGGATAATTCCGGATTCTTTTGAATCTGTAGCAGCTAGCTACAGCTGTATTTTGACAGCAAGTTATAGCTGCTGATTTTAGTTTATTTTGATTGATTTGAGTCTTTATTACCTTCCATAACATAGGAGTTTTATTTTGGTCAGTAGTTCATTTCCATGTCCTGTTTCTATTATAAATAGAGATAGGTGCTTTGAAGTTTTTGTATCAGTTTTTCCCTTCCTCTCTTCTTTAATAAAGATTAATCTGTGCTGACTACTTCAGCACTTTTCTAGCTGTTTTTCTGCTCAATTCTTGTGCCAATTGTGTCTAACAGTACTTTGTAGGTATCTTTCTAGTTTTGAGACTTTCCAAATCACCCGACAGGCACACTAGTGTAAGCCTTTTCAAGGTCGATGAATGCCATATGCAAGTCCTTTCTCTCCATGTATTTCCCACTAGGCGCCTTATAATATGTATCGCATTTGTAGTAGACCGTCAGAGAGAGCTCAAAGAAAAGGTAAGGCATCTGTGCAGCGAAACACACACCATCACATACACACAAAAGCAATAAGAACACGAGAATTTTACGTGGTTTGGATGCGGTGTGAATCCTATGTCCACGGGCTGCAAATAAGGTTTTCTTTTTATTAGCACAATACAAAGATTACAATACATGACATGGTATTTATAGAGATATAACTATGGTTACTAGATTAGGGACCAAGAAAACTAAACTAGGCTTGACCCATGTCTTCTAATGTCTAAGTCTAACCTAAAAGTCCACAAGACCTCTCCATCTTCTGCAATCGAACTCCTTCCTCCAAACATTTTCACACCTTTATAGGAATGTTGCCTGGCCATTACTTTTGCTCTTTCCATGTTCATAAGAGCTCTCCCCACCTCTTCCTTGGTGATATTGCGGCAGTACAAATATTCCTTCGTTGGTGGATGGTGGAGTTCTCATGCCGCTCTTGATGATTCCTCCGGTTGAAAAAATCATGGAAGTAAGTTTGCCAATTGGCATCTTACTTTGATATCCTTCTCCTTCACCAAAACATGTCCATTCTTGTTCTTTATGAATTTCACTACTTCTAGAGACAACCAAAATTGCACGTGTGGTTTAATAATTGGTCAAAATCAGGGTCCAAAGACATGTTAAAACAACCAAAACAATATTATGAATGATGTACGAGACTAATATGTAAGAGATACAACTTTTGGCTGTATATAGAGCAATGCTAATAGATACCGGAAATCGAAAGCTTAGATTTATGATTAAAAAGCCTGATTCGAGATAGGCTAAATCTCCAATTACTAGGTAAAAACCCTAGTTGATAAACAATACATTGATATCCCACTCCCTACTCTCTAAAGTACTATAAAAACAAGAAAGGTAAAACTGTCCCACGATTAGCTCCTCTATTTTTGGCAACCCATAATTAGCTCCTATATCTCGCGTAAGTGACTAATGTAGTTGACCCTATTTCTAGTAACTGACTAATTGAATTGACCCGAGGTGGCTTGATTTGTGGATACGTATCAAATGCCTTGCACATGAAGATCTTGCCTCGCTTACATGAAGCTCTAGCATAGGTTTTAGGACCTAAGTGCCTTAGTGCGCCTCACGCTTTGTAAAACCGAGGAGAAGACTTTATCATAATTAAGAGTTACAATTTGATTAGGTTTCCCCTTTATCCTTATTTGTAGTCCTATAATTAGTTGATCAAAATACACAATACCATACGCACTATAAAATTTGCAAGTATGCTCATATCTTCATATAGTATATATTTTTTGGGTTGTTTTCACCATTTGACTTGCAAGATATGCACTGACTTTACCAGGGAACTAAGAAGACTCTTATATTGCATGAAATTCAAGAAGATGATGTCAAACAGCTTCTATCTAATGAGGATTCATTGGCTGCCTGTGATGTAGCTGTTTTTGTTTATGATAGGTGAGCTTCATGCTGCAGGGAAACAAGAGTTGGTATCTGTTCATAAATTTGTTTAAAAAGGGTAGAATATATTCTAAAGAACATAATTTTCGTTTTAATTTATTGCATATACATAACAAAAAACCTTAAGCAAAGCCTCTGGTTAGTATCTCCATTATTTCAACCCAGTGCAAGATGAAATTACAAGGATTTCCCTTCAAAACTATCTACAAGATATATGGCTCCAAACTATGTTTCTATTTTGAAACATGAAAGTCCCTGCTATAGGTGCAAACCCGTAGTTTAACACCTACATATGATTGTCCTGAGCCAGCCTATGATAAATTTATTAAGTAGAGGTGGCAATATGGGCGGATTGGGTAAGGGGCCAAATCCATTAATACAGATAATTTTTATGTTTGAGTTAAAACAGGTCAGGTCGGATTGGACGACCCATCAATACTTTTTTCCCAATCTTCTGAATAAGTAACGTATTAAATATCATACAAACCTATATTAGTAAAATATTATATATATATATATATATATATATATATATATATATATATATATATATATATATATATATATATATATATATATATATATATATATATTTTAATTGAAGTGACTTGCTACTGTTGAAATACAACCTAAATTGACTGGGTCAACCCATTTGAGAGGTTTCTTCTTTAGCTAGTTTTTCATACTTTTTATCTAAATGTTTCGTAATATAATGGCAAATTTAAAAGGTTACGCTCAATTTTAAGACGCCCTTTTGCTCTAGATCTGTCAGGAGATGAAAATAGATGCTCCCATTCGTATCAGCGTGAAGAAAAGAGAGATGAATAATATCTTTTGGAGAATTGTAAATGCAGCTGAACACTGTCATTTGAGTGTCCCTGAAACTGAATATGGAAGAAACATGAAGCGATATCGACGCCTTGTTAATCTCTCTGTCCTTATGCTTGCTTCTGGTAAACTTTTAGAATCACTTCCCCTTAAGCACAATAACAGGCATGGCAAAATGGATGGATTAGGTTCGGCCGTTCGGGTCATAATGCAATCCCTTGAATGTTAAAAACTTTAAAAGATTAGTCAATGCTAAGTGAGATCATACCAAGTTGAGTAGCCCAATTTTTTAAATCAAACTGGTAAATTTTAAAAATTGGAAATTATCCTTGGCGTGCTCGTAGGCCCTATAGAGCGTACTGGTACGCCAAATAGCAACATACTTTCAGATTGTACCAATGCACGCAACATGCTTCCAAAGTAAAATGATGTTACATTGTTAAAAATGAAAATATGATGATATGATCCGTAACTATTTCTGGTAATTTCCACGTTACTATTTTATGCGATTATCCTTTTCTCACACCAATAACTTAAAGGAAGCTTTATGCATTATAAATAAACTTCGGATGACTCTCAACCTAGGGGTGTTACTTGGGTCATGTTTGTGGGTTGGTGGGTCAAACCCGACACAAACCAGAAACTTTAATACTACGTGAAAATAATATCAGAACATAAACCCAAACATGACATGAGTTTATACGGGTTGACACAAACACGACCTATTTAACTTAAAAATTTTGATTTTATTATACTTTTTTGCATATTATATATTAATACACTATGCATCTAAAATTATTGTGTTTAAACTATAAAACCTGATGATCATTCCTCTTTTATGTTTTCAATTTGGCATGAAATATTCAACCAGTATAAGATATGACACAAAAAAAACTTTTAAAAGTTTATAGACATTAAACAGGCTGGACCCAGACACTACCATCTAGCTAAACCCAAAATTGCAAGGTTTGTGTAAATTTAAAATTCCACACCCCTATCTTAAGTCATTTTTGGTTTTTTAAGCTATTTTATAATTTACCTTTACTCATTCAGACCTTTTGTTTTATCATTACTTGAATCAGCCCACATTCATAAGTAGGGCTGCAAACGAACCGAACGAACACGAACAAGGCCTTGTTCGTGTTCGTTCGTTAAGAAATAAACTTGCTCATGAACTGTTCACGAACACTAACCGAACGGGATTTCTTGTTCGTGTTTGTTCATTAAGAAAATAAACATGTTCATGAACTGTTCACGAGCACTTACCGAACGCAAATGAACACAAACAAAAGCAAACGAACACAAACAACTGTTCATGAACATGACGAACACAAAAAAGTTCATAAACACAAACGGATACAAATTATTATAGATTTATTTTAGAATAAAATTTACATTTTTTATTACAAAGATTACACAAAATTAATCAAAAATAAATAAGTAGTTAACATAAATATCAAAAAATACTTTTTTTATCCTCCCTCCCTCCCCCTGTTGAACGGGGCTGATTCCCGGTCCAATTAACCCAAGCCGGTGTTATTGGGTTCTATGGAAGGCAAATGGGCCGGCCCATTAATGGGATTAATAAGAAACTTGGTAAACAAGTTTAGCGTTAGAGTTTAATATTAGGTTTATCCAAGTATATATATACCGCCTTATGGTGTATTAGTTTTCTTACGAATTCCTTGTAATCAATTTTGAGTAATTTTTTGATTAATAAAAGTGCGAGCTATTCACTTTTAGTTTTCGTGTTCTTAAATGTTATTGAATTTGAACCCCTATATTTTGGTGAGTATTTATTTTTTAAATAATACAAATTTGCTACAAATTTGCAGTGGCTGTGATTGCATTAGGGTTTGTTTTTTGCAGCAATTGGAGGAAAAGGCTGCAAGTAATAATACTGATGTCCAGATTTTCAGGGGCTTTTGATCTTTGAAGTCAATTTGAATGAGAAGGGATGGAGGTGATGGTGTGTATGTATCTATCTCTCATTGGTTGTTGACCCCAAAATGATTTCATTTTTTCTCAATTATTTGTCAAAGATTCCAGTCACTCAGTGATTATAGGGGGGGGGGGTGGGGTGGGGGGGGGGGGGTGGGGGTGGGGTGGGGTGGATTCAACTTGGACTGATGATCAGATGATAATATGATATTCACCAACTTATGTTTCTGTATCTTATCCTTACCTTTTTTTCTCTTTTTCTTTATCTATTATTGTTTCATTGTTATTATTATTGTTGTGATTATAAATGTTTATTTTGTTTTTATATTTACAGATGGGGTATGTGGTGTTGGAATTATTTAATTGCTAATGATATTTTTAGAACAAATATAAGGTTATTGAAGACTTAAAGATGAATCCAAAGAAAACTTGAGGAGGATCTTGACAGGAAACTTTGTAAGATTTTGTGCTTAGAGAAGATTGTACTGTGCTGTGTGTATCTTCTTAGGTATGTGGCCCAACATTTTCTGCATATCTCACCAATTGGTGCAACAAAAATACAAATATTTAAAGTAAAATAGATTTTCAAGGGTATATATATATCATTCTTGGTATTTTAAACTACCTACAACAAAGTATTTGTAAAAAGGCAACATTATGATTGTAACTAATCTTTTTTATAAACTACTAGAAATATACAGGTGGTTGCATCACGGATTTTAATATGAATACTGGAATGCAAAAGACATCATAATGGCTATCGCTCTATCTTAGAACTCGAAGACATCAAGCAAATGAAAAGAAATAAATAATGTCAACATAACATAATAAACTTAACAAACGTGTTGAATTAACGCAAGTTATCTCATATTTTCAAACACCCTTCACATGCAATAAAGAGAAAAAAAAACTATCTAACCTCTATACACGCATCATATTTTATTTTCATACACACTTTTTAAGGTAATTATTTGATTTATTCTATTTGTTCATATCACTTGTGAAGCAAATGAAAAGTGAAAATTGATGAAATAAAAAAAACAACTGAAAGCAACCAGGCTCAAACACACGCCCTTTGTAGGAGGGATGACACGCCAACCGTAGGGCTAGCTAGATTCTTTGTTAAAGATTTACTACTTATTTCACTCTTTAATTTCGGTTTATTACAAAAAAACAAGTTGTTGTCACATGAAATGTCTTGATTGGCACTTACCAAATTAAACCAATCAGGATCCTTTACTCACTTTTAAGGTAACTATTCGATTTTTTTATTTATTCATATCATTTACGAAACCAAAGATTGAAAAAAAAAGATAAAAGTCAGTGGAATTAAAATATTTGACAGCGATCGAACCTAAACTCACACCCCTTGGAGGGCCAGCACACTAACAAATGGGTTGGTCATCTTTGTTAAAGATTTGCAACAAAAATACTCATATTCACTCTATAATTTTGATTTTAAAAAGTATCAAGTGGCTATGACATGATATCCTTTAATCAACACTTAGCAAACCCTAACCAATCAGAATCGTTTACCGTAAATGGTCGTAAATTAATAATATGATTAATTGTTTTTAAAAAACTTGGTGGATTAAAAACAACAAATCATTAATGTGAACTTGGTGGAATAAAAATAACAAATAATTAATACGAACTTGGTGGATTAAAAATAACAAATCATTAATGAGAACTTATATTTATAAATATTAATTTATGCTTGTTTCTTCCACTTGTCTTTTCTTTTATGATGCAAAGTAATTCAATAGATATTTAAAACAAATTTTAAGTACTAAAATCACTTTTATATAAATATAAAAATATGTCACAAGACATGACAAATCAAAAAAGATCAGATATGAAACCAAAAAACTTTTGTGACCAAAACACAAAAGCTAGAAATTTATTGTAGCTAAGAGTTTCAAATTATATAAAAATTATATGGATATATAATGATAATAAAACACATGGTTCAAAACACTACATGTGCATTATAAGTGAGCGTAGATACATTTGTTAAATTAGGAGTGATTTTAGACATAGTGATAATAGTTGGACCTTTCATCGTATTCGTATAGTTCGTTCACTTGTAGACCATAATAATTTGAAGCATATTTGTAACTAGTTATAGATGCATATATATTTGTAGATGTAGGCGTGAACATTTAAAAATTATCATTGTTTCTTAATAAAAAAAATAAATACAGTCTTACTATATTTAAATAAGAAAGAACAAAATCATCAATTTTCTATTGTATTTTTATTTTACCATACAATGCAAGTAATTTTAGAAATATGATGAAACAAGGTTTAGTTGGAAATGTTAAGTATGAACGTTTGCTCATTTTGTTACCCTTTTGAGTAACCTTCAACTTCTAATCACAATCTTCTCATCAAGCAATGATACATATCGCTTCATATGCTTCACACAGATTTGAATTTATATTTCATTCGACTTTATACATGTATAAATGATGGAAATTAAACACATCATATTCAATTTCTTAATAGTTAATATACATTGGAATAAAAGGTAAGAGAACTGAATTGTAAGGTGTTCAAAAATTGTATAAACCGACTTAACCGTCTAAATCAAAGAAAATCAGTTAGTTTAGTCGGTCTGAGATCATACGGTTTGGTCCATGATTATGATTTTACTCTTTAAGAGTCATTTATCGGTTTCAACTTGATATTCACCGTATGGTCATTTAGTTTTTACTATATATCAAATCATCAAAACCGAACCGCTTTTGACATATCTAACAAACCCATTCAATTTGATTGTTTTCTTTTTTATGTTGAACAACAATATTTTACTTCTAAATACTATCTAAACCCACACTTGCAGGGACTAGAATTCCACATAACATTTGTTAAATACAATCTTCAATGTCACTAGATTAGAAGACCATAAACATTTGATTGTTTTCAGAGTACAATAATCAACTTCTCTTATAAGGCTATGTGTTGAGGATAGATGCTCAAGTGGGGTAATCCTGTAATATTGTGACATGTAACGCTGAGTGGGTACTAAATAACGTCCCTGATCAAGTAGCCTGACTTTGTTGTAGATTAGGTGATCAGGGCCTTTAATAAATTTCTTAATTAATTTTTTAATATAAAACATTAATATAAAATTAAACATTATAATCAAATAAAATTCATTAAAAACCTAAAAAAAATAAAAAAAATACATAATAAATAAACATAAAAAAATCTAACTAATCTTCCTCTTCTATAATAGATATGAATATTGTGATTTTTTTAAAGAAAAATGGGGTAGTATTTATAGGGGAGATATCTAAATTTTTGAACTTTTTTAATGAGCCAACGACTCGTTTTTTATTCCCAATGTCCCAACGTTCATCTTCCAGCCGCGATGCCCTTCACGCCCCCCAATAACGCCCCGGCTCATGCCACCCACATGGGTCGCGCCCCACCTTTCACACCCCACAACAAATAGCCTAACAAACTCGAGCCATAAACATCATATATTTTTATCTGGTGTGTGGATTATGGGCTTGGGCTGTATGTGGTTTTGGGTGATGTTGCTTCAATCATCAAAACAATGAGAAGAAGACAGAAGCAGCAGAGGTTGGATTTGCAATATCTTCTAATCCTATTTTTTGATATTGTGGTGGGGCATCATTAGTCAATTGTAACAGATCCTCCCCTTTTTTGGAAAATCTTTCATAATACTTTTGTCCATTACATGCATGAATACATACATACATACATACATGGATATAACATGTGTGTATGTATATCACATGTTCATAACAAAACATATTATATTGAGGGTGGAAGGTGACTTGCCTTCCTAAGAAAAATGTTATAAGTTCACTTTGATCTTGTTAAAAATCATTACCAATTCAGGTCAATTTAGGAAAAATGAAAATGAAACAAATTTCATTTGAAAGTAAATAAATTTCATTTAAAAGTTTACTTAAATTTGTACATACGATGCTTTTTATTCCCAAATAAAGTTTTGAGGTCGTTGTAAGCAACTTTTTTTCTGAAAGAAGAAAACTAAAGTTGAAATTGAAATCACATTCAAAAGGCCATACAAACACAAACAAAATCAAATAGAAACTCTATTTACACTCAAAAGTCAAAAACGATAAATATTTCAGTAACCTGATTCAATTAGATAAAAAAAAGTTTGCTGATCTGACGGAGTAAAAATATCTCTTCATAGACATAAAGAAGATGGAAAAGTTGTCACCCTTAATAAAAAAATTTCTTGGGTTCATCATTGTGTTTGATATCGAAAATAAACGCTCACTACACATGTCTCTTGACCACCTATTGGAAGGCACTTGGGTGTTGTTTTTGTCTAAAGAACCCGTGAAACGGCCAAACTCCTCTAAGTTATAATACAAAGTAAGAGTCCATCAAAAGTAAGCATCTCTAATAAACCTAAGTAACGGCTAGTACAAGTGTAGATTATGCTAAGATAACATTTATATAGATAATATAAAGCAGGAGAATGGTATACTAGTCACACTATAATTGTGTTTAACTTTTTGTTATGTATATTAGGACGACAATATGTTAAAGAAACAAAACCAGCGGTACGTCATGCTGGAAGAAGCATACAAGCAGCAAAGAAGAAAACAATTAACAAAACGAAAAACACTCAGCCTCGATTGTCTATTGTAGATTTTAGATTGTTTAGATCAGGTCGGGTCAGAGATAGTCATAAGATAGAAACAAATATATCAAATCAATTTCAAAAGATATAATAAAAATACATCAATGGATAATGGTCATTACACATGCAAAATAAATTACAATATCCCTACATTTGTTCTTTATGAGCTTTATTTTCTAGAACCGAGTCGCTACATTATTAGAAAACTATTTCGAAGCAGTTATTTCTTTAATATAACAAATACAACTATTGCTCAACTTCTTATCACTAATTCGATTACACAAGTCGGACTTCAAAATCTTCATTGTAGAAAAGCATCTCAGCGACTGGTTATTAAACCAATGCTACTTAAAAATGTGTTATTTGTTTCAACCATCACTCTTACAAGACTAGATATACTTTCGATATACTTTCAACTTGTCAAATCTTGTATATACTTTCAATAATCTATCAGAAGTTCACCCTTAAGTCTTCTTTAATCACTTTTATCAAATACCATACGGGTACATCTCGACTGATTGTAGCACCTTTGGTATATCAAACACACCAAAACTAATACATGAACTCAAATTACTCATATAAATAAGTAATTCAGATGTTACATCGTTAAAACAGTTCCCAAACTATTAGATTTGTATATGTAGCATCATGTAGAAACAATCATACTCATAATAATGGCAATATGTGATGTATGTTCTTTATGTTGACGTTTTGGGTTAATGTAATAGTCAATAATACTCCCAAAAAGTATTACTTCCTCAAAGAAAATGTTTCAAAACCTTCTAATATACACTTATCAAGTTTTTCTTAGTCAATTCAACTTACGAGATTGCATCAATAAATCTTACTCTCTCCTTAAAAGGCGTCAAGACAATGTGTTTGTGTCATCTTAAATATGCATCATCAAATGTAAGTAAAACATAAAATCATTATTTCAAATTCAGTTGAAGTCTATTCGACTGTAATTTATAATGAGAGTTCAAACGTGCATCTAGAATTATTATGTCATAATTTCTTGATTCAAACAACTTCTAATGTCATGACTAATTTTATCTTTGGGTTCTTTTTGACATTTTCAATGATTGTCTTGTCAAAAACAAGATAGTTTTTTTAATGCCAATTAAATACACTAGGGGTAAATGGTTAATCAGTTAGGTTAACGTTAAGAGAAATGAGGTTTAAGAACTAAGCATATAGTAAAGGCTATTGGGTAGAGGTGGACAAAAATGCTAGTTAGGAAACTAAAACTGGCAACCAGACTTGACGCGGTTGCTAAACCAGTTTCCTTATAACCCGGTTCCAACCTGTAAGTTTGAGATAGGTTCTTGCCCATATTCGGTGTAATTAGTTTCAACCCAATAACACTCGAACCGAAATAGTTTCAACCCAATATCGATACAATATTTGTTATTAACCTTTGTAATTTGGTTTTTATGTACTAGTAATTATATTATAATGACTTATGAGATATATGCATTGAACATTGATATACTACATTAAAGTAGAATATAAGCACCGATCGAGAATCATTCTTAATATTATTATTTTTTCATTAATAAACGTCTAATCTTTTAAGCAGGGGCAGACCTAAGGCTCATCAACGGGGGTCGGCCGCACCCCATGAAAATTTTGATTTATTAAGCATATATCTGATCAAATCTTGACCGACCCCCAAGAAATTTTGATACCGAACCCCAAGAAATATGAACAGTGGAATGACAAGATAACTTAAGATCGAGGAAAATCAATTGCAGATTTGTAAAAAAATTAAGAGATAAAACTTAAGAGAAAGAAATGAAAAGAGAGAGACGAGCTTTTATTCATTTGATTGATTAGTGAGTTAGAATGATATGCATAAGTAATATGTTAAAGTAAAAATTGATTCTAGTGAATTAATTCTTTCAATAATATTAGAAACATTCCATATAAACATTTAGGTAAAGTTGGGTGATTGTAAAATTGCAATTGAATAGTTGAATATTTCCTAATTAAAATATTTGACTCCTAATTCAAATATCTAATCACCTAGTATTGTTGTTCGAAAAATTTAAAATATTTTATGTGAAATTAAATCAAATTTAGAATTTAATGTAGGTACATGTTTGGTTTTTTTAAACATTAGTCCTTATTTATTTTAAGAAGTATAAAAATAATTAAAATCTCTTCTAACTTTTTTTACCTATTACATTGATGAAAAATATGTTAAAATTTTGGTTCTTAGACTATCTTTTGTTTTTTTTATACCGAGAAGATTCATACTTTTTATATTAACAAGTCAGGTGGATAAATATGTTGTTTTTAAGAATATCTCTCAAATATGATATTTATAATTTAGTTTCTTTATTATGCGACCCGACCCGACCCATTCCTTATTAGGCCAAAATTTTAATATAATGATACACAATCGAATCTAACTAAATATATTACGACCCCCATTCAAAAAGTTTCTGGGTCCGCCACTGCTTTTAAGTAAACTAATTTTATTTTTGGGGCGCCCCGACCCAATTTGGGGAACCAACCTCTAGGACCGAAACTGGACCGGACCGACCCATCTTTATATGGTCCAGTTCTTGGTTCTTAAATTTCATACATTTCGGTCCTTGGTTTGGGCTAGTATGAGCTAGTCCGGTCGGCGTTTTCCCATTGCACACCCCTAACCGGCTTAAAGCTTTTACTTTGACTAGATTTTGATGTCTTCTGTGGCTTTAGGAATAGAGACTTTGATTCATTTTAAAACCATATATAGGTAAATGAATTATCGAACATGCATAGTTAATATTAAATTTTTGGTTGTACAAACATAATATTATGACAAGTCTTTTTACAAAATAAAAAATTGTGGTACTGTTTATTCCTAATTCAGTTTATTTCTATTAAAATATATATTTAAAGTAGTTGCTTCTTATTTTCTTGTTAACTAACTAAACAAAGTTTATAAGATTAATGGTGACACAATTCGCTGTAAGCGAGCAGTGCACGGAGCCGGGGTTTGCCCGGGAAAAATCGGGGTCGGTCGGTAACACCGTGCCCCCGGTCATCAAATCAACTGACCTGGTGAAATCACACCGCGTAAATTCAGCGACTCACCGCTTAAAAATCGACCGTTAGGGAGGTGACTATTGGAGTTGTGATCACTGAACATTTTAAAAATAATTTTTTACATTATAACTCAAACTCAATTTTTATGCACCCTTTGTACTCCAAATCACTCTATAAATCCAATCTTCAAATTTTTAGTTATGGATTCATCATGCCGCTCAGGTAAAAAGAGAACGCAACAATTTTGAAAGTCTCGTAAAAAAACTAAACCTCACAACCACTTTCTCAACAAGCTCATCCGGTTGACACTCCGGCATATTACCAGCATTTCTCACTGTCATCCTACTACACCCAACAAACACCATTTTCCATGTCATAAGACCCACAGTTTCCGGTGTCACAAATGTATTCAAACAATTTTCAATAATATTGACATGAAGCTTCCGATTCTAGTCAAGAAACGCCCTTCCTCCGTCAAGCGAGGAAAAAGAGATTTTGGAGAAGGGTGAGATTGAGGAACAAGATGACGAACCGGCACAATGGCAGAGAAAAAATAGGGGAAAAGGAAAACAAAAGAAAACGCAAAACAATGGACCAATGTTGAAGAAGTCATGCTAGCGAAGGCATTCATATATTGTTTGAAAGACCCGCTACCAGTAACAAATAAAATTAAGATGGATTTTGAAAGAAGGTTAATTTTTAACCATTAAAATTTATTGTTTGAATTTATTTATATAATTTGGTTTATTTCCATTTATTATTTGTAGATTACCGTGCATTTCTACAATCAAATGAAATTCGATGAACAAAGTTTAAATCAACTCTATTCGAAATGGAGAGATCTAAACCATTCAATGAAGAAATGGAGTTCTTTTCACCAAAAGAAAGCTGACACTTTGCGATGTAGCGACGATGTTAAAGAAGACGTGATTCAGAAAGCCACTTCCGACAACAAAGAGGTTTGTAAGAAAAGAGGCTTTTCACATATGCAGGCATGGTTGGTCGTCCATTTCCATCTTGCATGACCCAACATTCCAACAATGGATAGTGAGGCCATCTGAGTAAGCAAATACAAATGAATCCGGGCGCTACACCACATCTTTGGAAGCTCAATTTCCAAACACCGACGCTAACGACGATGAGCATGTAGAACCAAATAACCCGCCGAGGAAAAGTAGAAAATTGGTCGCAATGTCGAAGTCGTTAGAAGAACTTCTGTCAAAAATCGAAAGCTACAACACCGTAACTGAAAGCGAAGCTAAACATAGAGCCTGTTTTTGAGACGAAAAGTTCCTGCTAATGCAAGAGGAACAAGAAGTTCATGTGGATGCACCCAGTGGTAGAGCTTGAACACTCCCGTAGGGGGGCGGGGGTAAATTTTTTAGGGGGGACGAACTCGAGATTTATATAAAAATTTACATTACCGGACTAAAGTTTAACACTACCAAGAAGGGGGGGGGGGCTGGTCTTAACTATGCTCCGCCCCTGGATGCACCAACAACAAAAAGTGTTGGAAGAACAACAACAAGCGGACTTAGAATTCATCTTAAAAGGCCATTCAGTATATCGGGCTGACATTAGAGGTTGTTATTCAACGAAAGCAGGAGAAGGTGTGACGTTGGGGATGAGAGTTCTCGTACTAGATGTTTTTTTAGTTTTGTATTATTTATTTATAGTTTTTTTAATTATTAAAATTATCGAAGTTTGTTTATTTTTTATAATTAGTGAAGTTTGTTTTATTTTTTACTTAAAAAAACTAAAATATAGATACAAGTTCAAAATATAAATTAAATTAAAAATAAATTTAAAAAATATAGATACAAATTGTCTAAAAACTAGGATGACACCATGTTTTAATTTTTTTATATTTAGTTATAAAAACTAAAATATAGATACAAATTCAAAAAAGATATTAAATTGAAAAAAAAATGAGAAAATGGGTAAAAACTAGGATGACACCATGTGTCAATTAGGGAAAAAACAGGGAAAACAGGACGGTCGCTAATGGCCTAAGGATTGTGTTTTGTAAGATTGACACTAGTAAAACAAGTTGTAAACATGTTAGACCTAAAAGAAACATTTATATTTACTATTTTTATTTTGAACGAGATAACAGGTCGATATGTTTAAGCGGGTGAAATATGCTATGTCGAACACAACACATTTAATTAAATGAGTGAAACAAATCAACTCAAACATGTCCTACATAAATATTGACAAATCAAAACTTTGATTATTTTCCTATCATATTTATGAAATTTTAGTTTTTTTAGATTTTATCACCTCTACACGTGCGTTTATTAAACGGATTAACATTGAAAATCTTATTATTTTCCTATCATATTTATGGCATGTTAATTGTGTCATAAATTATCACCACTTACATTTTAAACATATAGATGGACCTTGATGAAATGTATTACAAAGCATAAAAATTATTGATGATAATAAATGTTAGTTAGGACGTATGTAATACTATAATAGTATAGTGAGTGTGAGTAAAAAGTGTTGTCACACATGCATCATCTACACAACTTTTATGATCACATTCACACTCACTAAAATGATGTGTCTATTCAGTATGACCACTAACATAGGTGCTGTTTGTTTTTTCTGCATCAAAATATCTACAGTCTGCGGACCACATCTGTAGACATCTGCTGGAGAAGAGTGGTGGTGGTATATGGCGGTGCTGGACGGTGGTGGTGATGGTAGATTGTGGGTGGTGGTGGTGGTGGCAGACGGTGGGTGGAAGCGGACGGTGGTGGTGGCGGCGGACGGGGGTGGTGGCGGACGGTGGTGGTGGAGGACGGTGGTGGTGGTGGACGGTGGTGGTGGACGGTGGTGGTGGACATGGGTGGTGGTGGACATAGGTGGTGGTGGGTGATGATGTTTAATGCTCTGCAGACTTTAGAAGTGGTTGTGCCAATTCTGCAACATGCAGACCTCGCACAGACTTTTTTTAATGAAAAATCTTTCAAGAAATAAACACTCTGCAGACCTCAACGTCTGCGCGTGGTCTACGCGGCGCACACAAAAAGAATCAGGAAGAGTTTTTTTTTAAAACAAACACACCCCCATATAATCACATGATTGATTATTAATGTTAATTAATTATTGATTTATATATTTTAGAAGTATTATTTTATATGTCTATAAAACATCAAAAGTAATTCTAATATTTTATAAGAAGTACACTAAATTTAATTACCCTTTTAACAACTACAATAAAATAAACTCAAATCGCGTCGATCACTACAATTCCAATAAACATGGTCAACCAAATTTGCTTTAAGGTGGTTGTGCATTTCTGTATCGTGGATCTACACAGTTTACTAGTCACCCATGCCGGAAAGCTGAATAGTAGGTAGGTCGTATGGTTCATAACGTTGGCATACCGCTCGGTCTTTGTCCACCATGTTCATGTTATATAAAATAATATAAGCATATATTGCATTTTGAATTTCTGGCTGATTTATTTACTAAGGCATTTGCCCTAGTAAAATTTGAATTCTTAGTACAATCAATTAAAATGACTTTGCCGGATTAGCAATGATGTGTCCTTTTTTAAGGACCCAAAGCGTGCTTGAGAACCTTTCTCACCGCCTCCTGAGCTTTTCTAAAATGACATCGTTTGTAATCATATTCGTTAGGACATGTCATAATTTCAGAATCTTAGTGAATATCGGATAAATATCACCCGCACTATAATAATCGTACTTGTATGTGTTCCTATTTATAATAAATGAACAAGCCGGTGTAACTCCATCAATGAAGTCGCTGAAAATTGGGCAATTAGTCCAAATCATTTATATTGCTGTTTGATCCCGCAACACTGAAGAAAACATGTCAAGTCCAAAGACTATGTGACGCCAATACCTCATGCATAATGGTCTGGTGTGGATGTTCACCTCGATGGTGCTGACCTCACCAAGCAATATGGACGTTTGCCTACTCATAATGCGTACAATCAATGCAACTAAGCATTCTTTGAAAATCGTGTACTGGCCTCCTCGTGCGTCTCGTACAATTGTTGAATATCACCCCATGTCGTTTTCCTCAAATACTTGTAAAATATAGTTATATCACACCTATCCAATAATAAATAAAATATTAAATATACTTACAATAATAGTTTAGTAAATTATCAAAAATAAAATACTTTCACAAAATGATAAAAGCTGTTTCTTGATGTTTTATCCAACATCTTCAAATACTTGTCCAATAAGTCTGCACAACTACGGTACCTATGTTGACAAATACTCGAGAAGCACTTTTAAAGTGCCATAAAACCAAAGTGGCCTTTAGCGTCGACCTTTTGTTTATAATAATTTAATTCTCAATATCCTCAATTGTTCTCATGCAATATATAAATATCTAAGACATACAAGAATACATAAACACTTACAAGTTTAAATATCCATTTCAAGATTAACATATACACATTCATTGAAAGATAATCATGCTAGCTAATGTTATCGCAATCACATAATCATGCCGTACGCCACACATATTGATCACATGTTAACAAGAATTTGATGTACATACCAAGATGATAATAAGAAAACTACCCTATCATCATTTAAACAAGATCAACCAATATACAAAGTTTGCAATTTACATAATATAGAGATTACAAACCGAATGATTACTACAAAATAGATGAATAATCCATGATGAGCTCCTCTAGATCTTATTTCAGTTAATTAAGCTAAAATAAGTTCAAGAAAAGATAGTTAGTGGCTAGTCTAACAAGATGGATTTTTTTTTTGGAATTCTCTAGTTTTCTCCCCTTCTTGGCCCTTACGAAATGTGTGAAATTAGCTTATATATAGGCTTCGTGAGGGGGCATGTTCGTCCTATGGGTCCGACACGGTTGGACACGACCAACCGACATCCATACGGCTGATATGATGCCCTTTGTAACAGATTGTGTAGCTTTTTTTAATGCGATTGTGCTTGGTCTTGGGTTTGTGCACATAATTTTCCACAATAACGAAGGGCATGGAAGTGCCCTAGATCAAGCATGGGCACGCCAATGCGGTTGCTCATATGTCCAGGCTCAAGACCATGCGCGGTCGTGCCTAATTTTGTGTGGTCATGCCATCTAAGGTTTTCAGGTAATGAACCCGCATGTGCTTCTGTGTCTTTGATAAGTTTGACCAGGCACGGTTGTGCTACGCTTTTGGCACGATCGTGCCTTTGTCAACTTTCCTTTGATTTTTCGTTTTGTCGATATGAACTTCAACAGCCATACTATTTCCCTACAAAAGCACAATTGAACGTTTTAAGTACCAGAAAAATAGATTTCTTCTAGATATCTGTATATATTGAGGATACAATCAAATAATATATGTATATAGATAGATATAGATATATACTATACATTAGATAGAGATATATATACATATATATATATAAGATATATATATATATATACATAATATATATCTATATATATATATATCTATATATATATATATATATATCTATATATATATATATATATAGATAAGGAGAGATCAAATGAAAACCTTGAAAAAACCACCACTTCCCAATCACATAATTTATAATTATTCGACATTTTTATTGTTAAAGTATATTTGAGTAAAATTCAACTTTATTTTGAGTTCATTATATATTATTTAGTTTAAACTCCAGAAATGATAATGATGACAAAACGACTTACGTATACGTAACTTGTATGAGTTATATGTACGTAACTTTGGTTGTACACTTGTTACCACGTATGTACATATACAAAACCCTACATATACCTAACTATTAGTTGTACTTTGTAACATGTACGTACATATAGGTAACCCTTGGTTTTTAGGTTTTCATTATAACATGGGTTTTCAAGGGAACCGGCCCCGAGAGATATATTATATAGAGAGGAGAGGTAGGATATAGAGTATATATAGAGATAGCAGAGTAGATATAGAGATATATATAGATTAGATAGATATAGTATATATATATATAGATATAGAGTATATATCTCTAGAGCCTCCGATATAGATATAGATACTATATTTGATATATATAATATAGATAGATATAGATATATATATATATATATATTATATAATATATATATAATATATATTATATATATATATATCAGATGCACATCAAATATGATCATTGGCGTTATATCATAAAAGTAACTACATTAGCTAAATGATATATAATAAAGCCACATTAGTTGAATAATACAACCATTGATCTTATATCATAAAAGTATATTTGCTGATTTAGCTTAGAAGGAATGTATGTGTTCTTATTTCACTCATGATCATTAGTTTGGAGTGAAAATTAAGTACAAAACACTATGATGATTATACGAGTGTAATTGTTCTTGAAATCAAATTGAAAGTTTGAGTACCACTGGTCAAATTATCAGTATGAATTATTATTGGTTAAGGAATCATAATTTGAATTATTAAAATGGCTTTTGCAATATCTAAATTTTTTTTATTAATATTGCTCTGTGTCATTAATTTGTTCTCGATTAGAAACATGTATTAATATAAACTCATATGCGTTTGTGTATATGTACATGCATATATACGTATTTATATGAATAATATAAATTTATTGTATGCCAAAATGAAAAACTTAATGTTCTAAACGAGCCGAGCCATGCTCAAGTTTAGGAGAGAACGACTGGTTTAGAACTTATTTCTAAAACTTGAGCTTGGATCGTGATTAGTTTCTCAACATTGAGGTCCGTTTAATTAGGCTTGGTGCAACTCAATTTGTTTATTATTTAATTATTATTTTTATATCTAAAGTTATTTTTATATATACTTATAATTAACAATATACTAATTATCAACTTCTATATGTTTTATGGGTTGTACATTGTGTTTTATGAGTTGTACTTACTTCTTAGTTTCTTTATTTTTTATTTTAACTATAATACTTTTATATAATTCACAATTTAACCCTAATACTTTTTCACTCTTAACTTTTGTCTTCTTTACATTTCATTTTTTACATATTTCTTTTTACGTTAAGGTCTAAAGTTTACGAGTTACACGCTGCTACGTACGTGTGTGGTTCAACGTTTTCACGTCTATTTTTTACTATTTAACCGCGCCGACGCAACACACGGGTACTAAATCGACTTAGTTATTGTTTTTTATGTTTTACGTTTCGCGTGCGTCGTTTAACGTTTTTACGTGTACTTTTCGTTTGGTTTTATATATTTTTTCGTTTTTATTCTCTTTTTTAATACGAGTTTTCCGGTGTTAAGTGGTCGTTGATGGTAGTGTGACATTAGTGCTACTTGTCACGGTTTTACGCCCCCAGCCGCAACGCGGGGAGCTTAATTTAGTTATAAATATTATTTATAACATAATATATATTATTTAATTATTTAAAAGGAATTAGTTATATATAATAATTTTTTTGTAACTATATACTTGATTCCCAAGTGAGAGAAACATACTTTTGGACCATATAGACGTTAAATTTTTTTTTAAACATTTACGAAATGACCAATACCTTTTATATTAAAGATGTAAAAAATATAAATAAAATTATAAGGACAATTTAAAATAAAAACAAACTTTCTATCAATAAATTAAATGTGTGGGCTCATTTAAAAGACCAAACACACACCCTCCCTCCGCCATGTTCTATGTGGTGCCTCAATTCGACGCGCCCCACATATTTTCGACCATCTTCGGCATAACCATAACCGACACTTATCAATTATTATCTCTACCTCGTGCTTACTCCCTTCAGGGCTAGCCCACTTGGTAGAGGCTTTGCCTCTTAGTGGTGAGATTTTGGGTTCAAACCCAAACAATAGTGTAATTTGATGCAACGTAGGAGTAGGACTCATTTGCCGTTAAAAAAAATCTAAAGCTTTGAGTATCTCTTTACTAGCGTTGAAAAAGTTTCTAGCAACACCCATTCATTTTCCATATCCAATGAAAACGCCACCAAATTAATTACATTAATCCAACCACACCACTTATGTTTCACACCATTCAATAGTCTTGTGACCCAATTTTCTATCACAATAAAAACACTCAATATACGGAATCAATATTTCGATCAACCATTGCTTTTACGATGCTTGTTGAGTTGAACAACGATGGTGTTATTTGAATAAGTGCGGGGTGAAGTATTACTTTTTATAATTTTCTTTTTAAATCAGAATATTCATTTTTTAATCTAGTTTATTATGGACCAAAATTGTTACCATGAGCGAACAATGAAACCAAGAATATAATTTCACATACTTATTATCAACTATTGAATATTTGAAACAAGTAAACAGTATTAACCATCCATGTAATTAACTCTCAAATTAAGAGGTAGCATCAAATAAGATATATTGGTGTGTTCGAGATCAACACAAACTTCTTAAACCACAAATACCAAAACCGACATTATGAACCACAATTCAAAATGTTGGAATCCACGGAGAATATGTTGACAAAACACACGAGGAACATATAAACTTTGGTGGGTTTGCATCTTTTATCATGGGGCCTAGCTTCACTCTCATCACTCTCACCATTCTTATCCATTATATAATGTTTCTTAGTCACCTACCAATCAAAACATTATAAAACATTATACTTTATTAGTTTGATTGTTTATAATAAAATGAATGGTCTTAGATACACTTTACTTAAACATTAAAGTGTAAAAATGCTTGTTTGTAAGATGAGTCATGTTACATATATGTAAAAAAGACACTTTTGCATACTTATAAAATATATTTCACTTGTATTTGAAAAAAGAACAAATAAGTAAGAAATATATCTTGTTGGTATTGACTGTTGATACCCACCAAATAACACATCCCAATTGTCTAGCACCTAGGGTTCATTCCATGTATGTGGGTGCGGTTCAATTCTCCATCCACTTACACACAAGGTGTGTAAAATGAGTGGCTTAGGTTCAAATTTAGGGTTAGTTCTTATCTATGAACATTATTTGCCTTGTTTAGTTGAAGAAAACTTTATAAATAATTGTGGGTATGCAAAGTGTGGACCATGTAGGTTCTCCATTAGTTTTCTTGTATAACAAGCTATAAATGAAAACGACGAGAAATAGATCCATGCAAAAGCATTTGTTTAATGTGACTAGGAATACGTCAAACTTATTCGATTCTCAACCAGTATCTGTCTAATATGACTTGGAATACATAAAACTTTTTCGATTCTCTAATCACTTCACAATCGTCATATATTTAATCATTTCAAAGTCTTATCCGATTAATTGTCAAATAGTGGGATGACCATATGTGTTTATTGTTATGTAGTTTTGTAGGGAACAAGAAAACTAACAAACCTAATATCAATAATTAAGAAAAGGTGACATCACTTAATCGTGGCCACATGATTGATATAAGATGGAATCTGTTCTTAGTTGTAAAAAGGGATTGAGTTGTGGTTGATGATGTGGCTTGGTTTAAGTCCATGGTGGCTATTGGTTAATGTTATGTGGGCATGGATTGAACCTTTTCTCTTCTTTGGTGCTCGTGAACCCAAAGTTGGGAGTGATGACCAACTTAATTTTGCTTCACTACCTTTATTTTATATTATTTTTAAATAATTGTGCTTCCCAATAATTTATTTTGAGTAAATTAGGTAACTACTTATAAAAAAACATGTTTACATAAATGAGATTAACAAAAAAGATTTTTTAATCATGTTGCGGCACGTTTAACTCCAAATCGGGGGTGAGAATTTAATTTATCTAAACGTGAAGGATAAAAATAATATGTATGCTAAAGAAAGATATATAATATAATTTTTTATAAGCTTATTGTATTAAATACGTCAGGTTATTGTGTTTAATAAGTTCATTGTGTCAAATGTCAGTTTACTGTATCATATATTTTTCATTGTTTATTTTATGTGTTCATCATTGTGTTTAAATTTTAGATCATTTTGTGTTATTTTTATCATTGTTCTTATAGATTATATAAACATGTCATTTATCATTGTTATTTTACAATTACAAGCACATAATTATATTATTTCATCAATATATTTTTCAAAACTCATACTATTAAAGATCACATAATTACAATAAAAACACAATACGACATTGTATCATTGTGTTTTATGTTTTATATTATATTATTTTATGTTTTCATTGTTTTTTAAGCATTAGATTATTTAGTTATTAATTTATCATTGTGTTTTACATAATAAAAATACACAAAACTATCATTTAATTATTATATATTTTTTTAGAATTAATCACTTAAAAAAACATGATAACAAACAGAAAAGCACAATAAACTACACTAAAACCATAATAGCTGATAGAAATCATATGAACTAAAAAATGTTAAAAAAACTTATTATTTTTTTATATAATGATACCGTACTCGTTTTAAAGATAAAAAATGGTGTAATTTATAAAAGGTGATACCGTATATAAAAGTTATAAACTTTACAAAAATAAGAAAACTTAAGAAAAGTCAAAGAAAATGGCTATGCCTAAAATACCATTTTAATAAATTTCTTTCTTACAATTTGATCTCAATCATTTATTGAGAATTTTGATGGTTGAGATTACTTATTATACTTTTTAGATTTATTACTCTTTTTATTTGAGCCATTCACTATATATAAACCAGATTGCCACTTAAATAGTAATGTGTAAATACCTAAAGCAAGCATTGTTTAACTAGCGAATTACGCTCGCTTTTCGCTGCGGTTCGATTTTAAACATATACGAGAACTTCGCAATTATAATTTTAGGGTTATCTTGGTTTTTAGTGAATTAGATTATTTAATTACATGTTTCATGGTTTGTGTTATATTATGTATAAGCCTAGATCGTGTAACGAACAACTTGATAGTTCCTATGAATTTGTGTTGCTTATTTACGACACTAGAAATTGAGTCAGCATAAATGCCTATAACATGTGATTACGGATTACGTTTGTAGAATAACATGCTAATTACACGGTAAATTGTATAAAACGTATGACCTACTAATGTGTGTGATTTCAATTGATATATCGAAGTAACATAAGTTGAAGAATCATCTTCTGTTGTCATAACTCTTTTGATACTTAGTTTGGAGACTAGCATTATTTTGACCATGGTTTGTTCACTATAGATACTTGCAAGTATAACAGATTATTAAGATAATGAAAACTAGCAAGTATAACAAATAGGGTAATTTGCACAATCAAAAGATTATGTTTGTTTTAGCACAGATTAACATAAATTCAATACAATAGATATATTTGTTTTAGGGCAGATTAAGACAAGCATAAGTGTTAACATACTAAGATTAAGGACAAATTCAACAATCATTAAAGAAATAATCATCATCCATTTCTTTAAAAACAAATCAACGAAATTTGTAGACACACATGAATTAAACAGCAATCAAGTGTACCTCAAATAATGTACCTCAAATGTCAAATCAAATAACAATCATTTAATTAAGTATACCTCAATCTCAAATTAAATCACAATCAACGTTCACATCCCAATCTCTATACTTATTATAACCATATAATTTTAATAAAAACATATGACATTTATGTAATCTAACACTTCATTCCATGCTTTAAAATAAAAATCAATTATATAGACCAACTCCTCATCATATATATACTAATTATCAACTTACTTATGCATCATGGGTTGTACCATATGCTTGATGAGTTGTACCTATCTTTTTTTGTTTTTTTAATTTTTTACTTTTTTATCCAACCCATACTTTTATTGCCTTGACTTGGTACTTTCGTAATCAACAGCTTGCTCGAACTTTGAAAAACGAACTTGACTATTTTGGTTGAAGTGTAAAAAAAACAGAAGTACGATCGAAGAATATAATTCAACTTCAAAGTTCAACTTCGAAGTCCCATTGTGTGCATGATTAATAGGTTTCGACCTTTCATTGTTTAAGATACGCCGGATGACACTTTGATTATCCGGTTCGGACATGGAGGCGTATGGACTAATGGATTTTTCATGTTCTTTAGACTTCAATCTTCATCGTGTGTAGTGTAATCTCAACCATTAAGTTCCTAGACCCAATTTACACTAGCTACGTGTTGCAATAAAAGAATATTGGGACATATGTATTACACATATATGGCATATGTATTTCCAGCACAAAGATCATATAAATCGTACGGATAAACGATATGAAAGCGACTAAAATCTTGAAAGCTTCCCAAATATGAAATATTGTCGTATTGAATGGAACATGTTTTAAGATAGACAAGTCTATTCTATTCATTTTTGTTGATTTCACAAAATACACATTCATTGAACATGTGTTTTATTATCCAAATCGCTCATGATTTGATATTATGTTTGGTCAATATTTACTTATGAAGGGTGTTTCTTTTTATACCTAAATTAATTATTAATTGCCTTATATTTAACGAAGCGTGAGTATTTACAAGATTTAATTTCTTATATATAAACACAAATTTCCTCTAAAGACCTTACAATTAAGTAATAGGTGTAAATTCTTATGTGATTGTTATAGTTTTTATTAACATTTATTCGGTATTTCAATTATGTGTTTCTTACCAAAAATGAAAAAGAAAAGATTCATGCAAGGACAAAAGCAACTAAAGTAAAAATGGAAAGTTTCCAATAACCATAATAACGACCAATTCTATTAAAAATATTAAATACCCTATAAATAGGATATCAAAAACAGTCATAAAATTAGAAATTAAAAAAACATCAAAAATCAAAATCACAATAATAATAATAATCCACAATATAAATTAGCCCTTTTATCATCCTTTTAAGATATTGCCACCCAAGATGAACCCCAATTTGCAAACACTTTGTTCCCATCTCCACCCTCCTTACACCTCGTTAGCATCTTTAACTCTCCTTTTCCGGCGAGCCGCCAGCGGTTTCCATCCATATCCCACCGCCAACCACCACCGGAACCACCGTCCTCTGCCTCCTCCTCCACCACCACGCCCACCTCCTCGTCATCATCATCGTCATATTCCACTTCACCACCTTTTTCATATTCTTCCATTTCAACCCTTTCACTTTCATATTCTTCCATTTCAACCCTCTCACTTTCATATTCTTCCATTTCAACCCTTCCACTTTCATAATTTACACAACAGTCCCTCAACAATGAAAGCTTGAGTCTCCCATTTGTACGTTCAGCTTGAAAATTTGTACCACGGTTAGAAAAGCTCACAGCTTTGATAACCAAACGTCCACCTTCACGGTGGTGTCTCACCTTCACCGCCCCGTGGGACCCGCTGATGGAGGTCAACGGCGGAGGAAAGTCATTCCGGCGAATTTTCCGGTCATAACTCCGGTGGTTTGACTTTTGAATTGACCTCAATCTCTCTCTTTCAGCCATTGAAATTGAAGAGAATGAGAATTCATCACCACTTTCACTCACATCACTCCCAGTTTCACTTCCTAAACTCTCCGTACACATTTCTAAGCTCTTGGTACTCAATGCCGATGCGGATCGTTTCGTCATCGGATGGACGTAAACTTCGTCGTTTTGGTCAAGATTCTTGGAACCCATTGATGGGTTCTCAAGAACTTTGAGAAAACTCAACCCAATTGATGACATTGTAGTTACAAAAAAAGGCGGGAAAATCAAGAAACTTGTTAAGGAAATCTTGAAAATGAACCCTTTTAGATAAGGAATTAAAGGGTGAAAAACACAAGTGAAGATTAGAGGAGATCTTGTGGGGAGTGTGGTTATGGCATGAAAATAAAGGTGAAAGGGTGAAGGGTGTATTTATAGGTGAAGTGGGGTGAGAGAAAGGTTGGAAAAAGGCAACTTTTTTATGCAATTGGAATTTTAAATTTTTTGATGATTTATTGTTTTTGTTCAAGATTTTTACTTGTCCACACGTTTTATTATCTAACATTCTTTCAATTTGTGTAGAAAAATAAAGTTCTTTTTAAATTTAAGTAAAGAAAAGATGGATATAAACAAAATACACAAATGTAATATTACTATCATTTGCAACCGGTAAGGACTAGCGTCACCTTCTTTCATTCAGAGCTTCTTCTTATACTTTCATGAGTGTGTCTTTCTTTTTTTTTATCTTTTTCTTATAATTCTCATCTGACCTATTACGGTAGACAGATTTTTTATCATCTCCCTCACTCGTCACATGCTCCTCTTCCTCTCTCTCCAGTGGTCCAAGTTCTTCCACATATGTCCCAATTGGACATGTGCTTATCATATACACTTGTCGTATGTTTTATATTAGAATAGGAGGCATACTCCATGCTAACTTAACTTCCACTTTAAGTAGGATCCTAAAGAGGCCCGATTGCTTAGAGATACGATATACGTAGTCTTATCTTACATTTTATGCAAAAGGTTGTTTCTCATGCCTTAAACTTATAACTTTAAATTCACAAATTATAAGGTTGCTCCAAAGTCCACTCACCGAATATATATTGGAATAATATTTATATAACTCATCAATATTGTTATTTTATTCTTGTTCTTGTGTGTATATATGTTTATTCAATAAGACTTGGAGCTATTGTTTATTCTTTTAATAACTTGTAAATGGTATCCACAAAGTTAATGGTGAAAAGATTAAAGTTAATTAGACTTGATTCTTTTACCTGTTTTTTGGATTTTTGATTAAAGTAATTGTTTTAATATTTTAATCCCTATAGCTACTATTTTACAGAACTTACTATTAACAGTGATATATTTTATTTAGTTAATTAATATTAGTTATCATTGATTCCTTGTTAATTTTGTACACTTTAAGCATGATCACTAATTCTCTACATGTTCTAGAGAAAATGTAGAAATACATTAAGAGTCTTATACTAATTTTGGTGACAAACACCTAAATATTAATTATGATTATGGATAAGTTGTCTTAATTTATCGTCTCAAACTTATATTGCTTGTTTTGTAAGGTTATAACATACAACACATTTGTAACGTTACGGTTATAACAAACTAATGTGAGTGAAATGATTAACGCCTCTAATTTTTAAAAATTTTAAGATGTGTTTTATGTGTCTTTTAACCTTAAAGTCTAAAATTAAAAATTATTATTTGATGCTTAAACCCAAAGCTATATTTTGAGAATGTAATAGCGTCATCACTAATAGCACCTTTGAGGATGTAGAGAGCCAAAAGAGAAAAGGAACCCATGACTAAGTTGTCATAACCTACTCAAAATAAGATTAAAAAAATGAAAACTTGGAAATTGTGAGGCACTTTTGGTAAAAAAAGAAACTAGTTGAGGGCTATAAATGTGAAGCCTTTACATTTAATTGGTTACTTTGCAAAATACCAAAAACAATTTGCACTTAAAAGTTTTATGTTGGGGTGCAAAAGCTTTATGATTGGCACATCCTTCTTTTATAAGCAAAAGTGAGCCTACAAAGGGACAAGATCCCTTAGTGATTTTTAGGTCATTACTTTGCTTTCCATTCCTCCTCTCTAATTATTGCCTTTTATTATTACTTCTTTTCATATTTGTTTTTATGTTTGCCTCATGCCAAAGGTCAAAACCTATGTTGGAATGTTGGTTTAGAATACAGGTACACTAATGACTAACCGCATATGATAAAGTGGCATTATATAATTACCCCTAATAGTTATTGTTTTTTTTTTTCCCTTTTAACGGCAAACTTATTTTTAGTTCTTATGAGATCGATTTGAACGTATAATTTTCAAATCTTAAGTGTCTAAAGAGGTTTTGTTTTTGTCACTGGGTCACAAACCCTAATGGCCCCTAATAGTTATTGTTCAAATTAAAGTAAAATTTAGAAGGGAAAAAAGCTATAAGAATTTTATTCCTTATGAGATTTATAACCTTTAAATCCGAAGTGTTTAAAGAGATTTTTTCTTTGTCACTGACCATCAACGTTAGTGATCTCTAACAGTTAGTATTTAAAATGAAGTGAAATTTAAAGGTAAAAAAAGTTGTATTCAAAACAAAAAGGTACCCTACCCATGAACAAATGGTATTTTCACTAAAAAGGAACATTTTTATAAGCTTAGGGTTATTTAGCACCGTCGCTCTATTTTATACTATATGAGTGTAGTTTATTCTAATCTCATTATCCTTAAAATTTATTATTAGAGTGAAATTGTATACAGTGTGTTTAATTATCAACCATGAACCAATCATATACCTTTTATTTGGTTAGTAACACATAACGTTCATATTTTATCACTGTTAAATGAAAAACTCATTCGTCTTGATATTTTAAAGTTAATAAACTTTTTTCTAAAATACATTTAAGAGGTATCAACGATAAACGTTAACCCGAGCATAACTATTGCATACATGAAGGCTATATCGGCAATCTATTATGGCTTGGGTTATATGGCACCCAATTTTGTTATTAGGACACCTCACACCTCTCTATCTCTCTCTGTGTATAATATGTATAAAAAGAGATAGAAAGAAATAAAGTGTATTGGGTGTATCTATAAACAAACTTTTTGTTATTAACAGGAGTGTCGTGTAGGCTGTTTAACTAATGTTGACTCTAAACCATCAATTTTTCGTCCGCTTTAAACTATTAAATACAAATTGATAGCATTTTATATTAAAAAACATCTGAATTTTTCCATGACACTAAATCACCAATGCATCAATTTTACTTGTCTACATAGCAACTATCAAGTCATTTTTCTACTAATTTCATAAATATGTGTATTTCAAAGATCAGAAACGTTAATACACCAACATATGTTGGAACAAGTTTTCATAAAAAATAAAGATTATGTTGTGTTTTATAATATTAATTTTTTTTATTCCATTTGAACAATATCTAATAAAGAAACTTCGTGATAAGTTGTTTTTAAACATTGATGGCCGGGCTAATCATGTCATTTTATAAAAGTTAAAAAGTACATTTTTATAGAGGTGATGTTAAGGACATGTCATATTGGTTCATTTGACGGTGCCTATACCGCTATACGAGTAGTTTATGATAGTCGTCAGATAAGATCAGACACCATTGACAACCATACAACTCATATAAAGTGATTTATACGACTCGTATAACTACAATAAAATCTAATTCAACTCTTATACTATGTTGCATTAAGCATTTAAAATATAACAATAAACTAACACGATCTTTTTATCAAAAGTTACATTAGATAAAGTTGCATTATATTTCAAAAACCTTTTTCTTAAATAATACAATTTTTTTTGTTAACAAGTGTAATCTTTCTAAAATAAGTTAAATCTAAAAAGTTGCATTAACATATTTCTCTAGCACCCATAGTGATGACTTATCGGTGGTGTTCACATAACCAAAGCTTTTTTAAATTTACCTCTTTATTTATTGCTTTGCCTACAAGTAATGACAAAGAATAGTTAAAAGTTGTTTAATCGTGGTATATTAAAAGTTTCAACGTCACTAATATATCATTTTTTAATAGGAAAAAGGAAATAAACAGATCAAATAACATGCTATAAAAATATGACTAAAATCCCATATCGTGGAACCCACTTGGGGCTACGTCACTTGCCCTTTTTTGCATGTGTTCGTAATTTCGTATGAGCTTTCATGCCGCCCAAGATCAAGATTTGTCTAATACATTGTTAGGTTAAGTGTATGCATACATAGTATTTTCTTTCTTTAAAATCAACTTTTAGTATGTATTTTTATAAATTATATATACATGCATTTGTTATATTTAAATTCTGACATTTTAAATATAGAAGATACACATTATCATCAAAATGTACTTTCTAAAACACATATATAGAGTATTAATGAAACATGCGTGATTAAAAAAACTGAACAACCTTTTGGATCATTAACGGGTCACTGGTCCCGTTTATTTCCATTACTCGCATACGAAACCTGTGGGCTTTATGTTGACACGTTCCCAAAGGAACGCTTGAAGTCCCTATCAGTCCCAAACATGATATCATTAGAAGAAAACTCACCATAGGTCAGCAAATATTTTGGTCGAGCCTGTAACCATTTTTATCACATATGTGACTTGCCGACTTACACCCAAGACCTCTCAATTTTATAAAAGTCTTGAGTACCTAAGGATATCATATTTGTCATTTCAAAAGATGAGTCCTGATAATAAGATAACACGGATTAATGAAAGATTTAAAAATTAAAAAAATGAAAATTTTTCTTCATAAGTTCATCAGAACTCAAATTAACTTTTGGCATAAGATAACATACTATAACTTAGGAGGGTCGGTGACTCGAAGGCTTTACTAAATCTTTTTAAACTAGTATTAAGTCCCCCCCCCCCCCTCGTGTTGCCCGGGAGGGAGGGGCGCAAAATTGTGCCAAGTAGCACCAATGTCACACAATTGTCAGCGACCATCAACTCCGAAAAAGCTCGTAATTAAAAAGAAATAA
Source organism: Flaveria ramosissima (assembly GCA_025215565.1). Taxonomy (NCBI): domain Eukaryota; kingdom Viridiplantae; phylum Streptophyta; class Magnoliopsida; order Asterales; family Asteraceae; genus Flaveria; species Flaveria ramosissima. The sequence continues at coordinate 60,066,252 of CM046046.1, forward strand.
AAATGAAAAAATATATAATCATACAGAAATTAGACATAAAAACGTTGAACCACGCATGTAAAACATAAAATATTAAGAACAGTAACTAAGTCGATCAAGAACCAGCACATTGCGATAGAGATGTTAAACGAGAAAAATAAACGTTACAACGTTGAACCATATGTGCACGTTACAACATGTTAACTCTTAAATTTAGAGTGTAAATCAAAAATTTTGTAAAAGATGAAAATATTAGAGAATAAAGTTGAAAGTGAAAATTAGTAGGGTTAAATTGTGAAAAATATAAAAGTATTGGGTGTAAAACAAAAAAGTAAAGAAAAATAAGATAGGTACAACCATTTATGCATAGAATACAACAACTAATGCAATCATATCTTGAAAATTAGTAATATTTAAATTAGTAGTAGTAGTAATAATAATAATAACAATAATGATGATGATGATGATGATAATAATAATAATAATAATAATAATAATAATAATAATAATAATAATAATAATAATGATAATAATAATAATAATAATAATAATAATAATAATATAATAATTATTATTATTATTATTATTATTATTATTATTATTATTATTATTATTATTATTATTATTATTATTATTATTATTATTATTATTATTATTATTAGTATTATTATTATTGTAATTGTTGCTATTATTATTATTATTATAAAAGAATTTAGTAATTATATAGTTAAGTATTCAAATAAGATAATACTTATTAATAAATTTAAATATTAATTTAAAGTATTATAAATAATAAAATATATAATATAAGAAATTAAATAATCTCACATTATTAAATAGTGTATTAATAATATGTGTGAATTTTTTTTTGAAAGGCAACACTCCATTGAAAAGCATGCTAGCAAGAAGCTAAGCACACTAAAACAGTACATCAACAAGTTAACAAAGCATTTCAGCAGTTTCAATCAACTAAACATTAAATTCTAAATTTTACCTAGCCATCCCAATCCAATTTGTCAAGCTTTGCCCGACTTTTGACCTAGAGAAAGCTTGAACTTTTGATGTCTTCCAATAGCATTTTCACCGAGGGAGATTGATTACCAAAAATTACACCATTTCTCATCTTCCAAATGCTCCAGAAAGTAGTGATGATCACCGTGTGTATAGCTTCCTTTGATTTAGTATTGGCGGTCTTGTGAATAGAGAGTAAGTCTTTAATGTGGAAGGCAAAAATGGGTGGCAGTTTGCACCAAGTCGAGATATACGCCCAAGCCATTGAAGCGTAAAAACATGAGATGAAAAGATGATCAACTGATTCGGGCAGTTGAGAGCAAAGAGGGCATATGTCAGAAGCGATGGGAATATTTCTATTGATTAGAGCATTACGAGTTGGAATTCGGTCAAGCTCTGCTCTCCAAACAAGTATATTTGCCTTTTTGGGAACCCAAGTACTCCAGTCATATATAAAGGAGGCCGGTTGACATGAATGTTGGCTTAACAAGATACGAAGCGACTTAACAGAAAATGTTCCAGAGCTGTCCCCACCCAAAGCCATCTCCCGTTAGATCTAATGATTAGCTGATCGAGAGCAATGTTTTTTTGTAACAAGATAGGTTTGATTTTCATAATATTATTCCAGACTCCAGAAAATGACTTCCTCACAGGGATGAATGATAGATCCCCCGTGGGTTGATGTAGACACATGATAACTTGTTTCCATAGCGAGGATGCCTCAGCTTTGAAACGCCACCACCATTTTGACAGAAGACTAATATTCAGATCTTTCAATGATCCGATACCCAACCCACCTTTTTCTTTTCTTGCGTAGACCTTGTCCCAACTAACCCATGGAATTTTGAATGTATTGCCATTGCCACCCATAGAAATCTTCTTCTAATGCTTTCAAGTTTGCTAATAACCTTATCAGGTGCTTTAAACAGTGAAAAAAAATACATAGGAAGGCTTTCTAAAACAGCCCGGATTAAGACCAATCTACCAGCAATAGAAAGATGCTTGGATTTCCATAAAGACAATCTGGATTCAAACATATCTATTACTGGTTGCCAATTCTTTGCTAAGTTCATATTAGCGCCAATGGTGAGTCCGAGATAGTTGAAAGGAAGGGAGCCAACCTTGCAATGCACTAATGATGCAAATTCTGTGTTTTCCTCAGTAGAGACATTTAGACCCAATAGGCAGCATTTCTTAGAATTAATCTCGAGGCCAGATACCAAGTAGAAGCAACGTAAGATTCGTGATAGATTTTTGAGATTATCCGATGACCATTCCCACATAACCATAATATCATCAGCAAACAAAAAATGGGATATAAGTGGTCCATTGTTTGGTAATTTAATACCTTTAAATATCCCCAGTGAACGTGCTTTATTCATCATCCAGTTGAAAGCCTCCATACCGATAGGGAATAAAAATGGGGAGAGGGGGTCGCCTTGTCTTACACCCCTGGAGCACCTAAATTCCGATGAAGGTGATCCATTGATTAAAACAGAGGCCTTTGCAGACCCAAGAATGCCCCAAATCCATGACCTACATCGAGTTGGGAAGTTCATAAATCCAAGGACGAAATTAACAAAGTGCCACAAGATAGAATCAAAGGCTTTATTCAAGTCAATCTTAAATAAAAGACCCGACATTTTGGATCTTTTTAGCCACGCTATAATTTCGTTAACAACAAGCGGACCATCTAGAATGCTTCTTTTGGCAAGAAAGGCAGATTGAGAATCCGAGATGAGCGCAGGCAGGACCTTTTTCAATCGATTGGCAAGAACTTTAGAGATTATTTTTGAGATGTAGCCAACTAAAGATATGGGGCGAAAGTCATCGAAAGAAGATGGGTCATGAGATTTCGGGATAGGGGTAATGAAAGATTATGAACAAAGCTCACAGATCCTTCCATCAGCGAAAAAGACATCAAAAACTGCCATAAAATCGCTCCTTAAGAGCTCCCAAAAGTGCTGAATAAAAGTAAAATTAAATCTGTCTGGCCCTGGGGCTTTAACCCTTTCACAGTCCCACACCGCAGCCTTTATTTCCTCGTGAGTGAACGGATGAGTAAGAGATTCAGAATCTGATGCTGATAAGCTTGAAATGCCCGAGCAGTCCATGATCGGTCTAGCCGGCATTCTTTCTTTGAATCTATCTCCAAAGAACCTGTGAGCCTCATTCTTTATATCCCTCGGGGTGAGTGGACCAGGTACCATTAATAAACAAACCATTGATTCTATTAGAACCAATGCTAGAATTGAACATGCCATGAAAGAAGGCCGAGTTCTCGTCCCCATCAACAGCCCAACGCACTCGTGATTTTTGTTTCATGTCTAATATCTTAGCCTTCTCTATCTCAAGTAAAGACTTTTTAATCCCAATTCTTTCTCTGCTTTCATCCTCAGTTAAACCAAATAACTCAGCGGTGGTATCCAGTGCCTTGAGTTTATTTGAACAATGATTTATGTCAGATTCCTCTTTGGCCTTCCGGGATTTGTTCCATGCAATAATAGCGAATTTAACATTTTTCATTTTTATGGCAAGACGAGCATCCGGTTTCGAATTGATGACAGGAATATCCAGAGCAGTTTGTACTACCTCTTCAAAGCCTTCACAAGTCAGCCAGGATGAAAAAAACTTGAATGGTTTAGGGCCAAAATCAATTCCCGATCTTGTAAGAGTGAGCGGACTGTGATCCGAGTATTTACGAGGCCAAGCAGTAAGAGTTGAATCTGGCCATCTTCGAAAATAAGATTCACTCACCAGAAATCTATCTAACTTGCTAGCATTCAGCCCATTATCACTCAAATACGTGAACTTAGAATCACCCATATTATACTCCATAAGGTTACAGTTATCAATAAACTCATTAAAAAAATTCACACTATAAGAAGAGAAATCTGAGTTAAGGCGGTCAGACGGTGTTCTGGCTTCATTGAAATCACCAAATATTATCCACATACCTTGATGGGCTGTCATCGTCTCCATAAGAAATTCCCAAAGCTTTTTCTTTAAAGATAGCTCTTGTGGAGCATAAACATTTGCAATGTTCAACAGTTCATTAGATCCCTTTAATTTGCCAAGAGTGATAAGACAATTTCTTTGCTTAATTGTGCTTGTCATATGAAAAAATATAGGGACCCAAAAACTGATGATTCCACCAGATCTTCCTGAAGCAGCCACAAAGTCATATTCTACGTTTTGATTGCCCCATAAACCATTAATCGGTATCTTGTTTCTATGAGAAACCATAGACTCTTGCATTCCCAAAAAAATTATCTTATGTTTAAATATAAGAGAGCTTAACCATTTGCCTTTTCTTGGATTACCAAGCCCCATAATGTTGATGCTTAAAAAATCCATTATAATTCGTTGTGAACCGCTTCTTCAGCAACCAAACTCTATATTTGCTCTACAAAATTAGATAAATCGATTCGCAGAAGGGAGCCCACAACAATAGTGTTGTCAACTTCCTCATTGACTCTTTCATCGCAGCTAATACAGCTAGCCGGGGGTCTATTCAGATCAACTGAACGGGGATAAGACTGACCAGCAGACGAAGAAGGAGTTTGGTTTGCATCCTCCAAAGAAGCTTCACGAGTTGGGGATGGATCAGTAGTGGGGGCATCAACGTGGGGATGTTTAAAACCACCTGAAATTAGTTACCTAGGTGAAGTAAAATATATAACGAGTTGATTGAATAAAAATTAGTAAGAAATAAAAAGATTGGCTGAAAAAAGTTATAAGATTTAATGGGTCAATTGGAAAAAAGGAAATAATAAAGAGAGTATGATAAGTAGCTGAAAACAAAATTTGATAATAACTTTTAAAACCACACTGAAATTAGTTTTGACTTTGCTTCAGATTATATCAAGTGTAGATATTACATTTTCAATTTTTTCCGTGGTAACCTCTCATATATTGGTGGAAATCCTAAAAAGTCTGAAAAGGAATATGTTCCATAGTTATAGCTAAAAGGGGGCAAAAATTTTGATAGTCACAATTGTTAACTATTATTTTGTTCTATCATTTATTAAACATAAAAACTTTTATATACTTCATTATTTAAAAGATATATACCATAAAATCAGGCACATTTTTCACTTTAATTCAAACATTGTATAGTTATTTAAAATAAGAACATAAATTTGTTTAAAACGTAGATAAACATGTGTTTACAACAATGCATGAGGATCTATTACATGGGTCGTCTAATTGTACACAATGCTTCAACCCCATATAACCGTGCGTCAGCCTCGTGCGTATTGCTTGCTAACCAAACACATTGAGTCATTTACTTAGAGAAATTCAGTAAATGCATTCCAGTTTTATTATTTTCGCAATCAAACATGTTATCCTTAAAAATCTAGATTATAATTTTAATCAATTTTGCTAACTAAACACATTAATTGAATTTAGATTTTAATCTCATTGTATTTCACAAACCAAAAGCACTCTAGTTAAAAAGAAGTTATATACCAAACACCATGCTTTCAGGGTTTATACAACACAAAAGCCCCCATGTAATTAGCTAGTTAAGTTGTTTTAACTTTTAAGACATCAATTTTTTACATCATATTATTCTTTTATGGCTAGGCGTTTATATGTATAAAACTGTAAATAGAAATGTCGAACAGAAATGAGTCTATTTAACTTCATGCCTGCGATTATTTGGTTTAAATGTTATGTATATGCTTAACAAATAATCAATCACTTCTTTCAAATGAGTAAGATAAGTATTTTATAAATAAATTTTTACATGGAACCTTAATCATAAGCATTGAGAACTGAATTCTAATACTAAAACAACAAAAGTTGCCGACATTTATTTTCTTTTTAAGGGTGGAACCCCACTACGAATGGTCCGATGTTTTTTGGGTTAATTTACTATCTACAAAGTCAACCATTAGCATATAAATAAAGTAATATTATAAAATAATTAATAATTCCAATATATACAAAGCACATGAACCATTTTACAACTAAAAGAATATAACGTACGTTTAATAGTTGATTAAAGAAATATCTCTACGTCATTTATGCAAGAAGATACAACCATTATATGACCATGCATACAACAAACATGTATTCAAAGTTCAAATATAACATTAATAAGACAATTTAAATCCATGATCAAAATAGTTAAAACGTATAAAGACAAACAAAAGCAAACACCAAACGTCATTAAACTTTGATAATTGAAACAAATAATGATAATAAGAAGGAGATTAGAGAATAAGAGCCTACCCTTTTGTTTTATTTATATCGACAAAAAGACTAAGGGGTGTTGTATTTATTTAAATATAATAGACATTAATAGAATTAGAATCGAAATTACACTTTAGTATTGTTTGGTTCGTAAAATTCTTTTGAAATATAATATGAATTAAATAGATAGCTTGTTTGGTAACAGAATTACAAGAATTGAAATCAAGATATTCCTTTAAATTCCATCAATTGAAGAAATTCAAAATTGCTTTCACATTATACAAAAATTAAACCAAAAGTAATTGAAATTTTTTTATCAACAATCGTCACAACCACTACTGTTCTCAATATTGTTGTCGGCCAACACAGCCTTCACCTCCACCACCACAATCATCCTTCTCATCACCACTAACCCCACCAAGCATACTACCGCCCCTCCATCCTTGTCAAAACCACTCTCGCCATCCTCATCATTGCAACGTACATTGTGACTACCGCCACCAACATCGCGCTAAACCCTAAGTATATGCTTATTCTTTTTGAGAAACATACCATTTGATTTGCTTTTGAAAACTATATTTTAACTTATATAATCCACTTAAAATGCCATGACTCATAATCAACATTATATATTCTAATAAAGAATATTATCATTTGAAATTTTAAACTAAACTTATATTGAAGCTTAATTAAAATTATAAAAGCATATATAAAATTTAGTCAATCATTCAGACATAATCCACTTATATTAAGAACCATGCATACAATTGTCACGATAACCAAAAAAGTGGATCAATGATGGGAGATTGCTCTACAATGGTATCTTGTACAATTGAACTTTTTTCTTATCGGGTATTGTTCTTTACACTTTATTTATCTCTTAATAACCTTTAGTCCTTTATTATTTATGTTTCCAAAAGAATGATCGTATTGCATAGATATACATATATAATGATTGATGTTGTTTTTCGAATAACCAATAGTACGTTAAGATATGCAAAAATCACACCAACAATATTGTAACTGCACTAGTTATAATATATTTTGTGTAGAATGTATAGAGATTTTTATTTTTTTAAATTTATTTTAGAAAAAAATATGATATTCATAGTATTTTATCTAAATGCACATATGTATATACCCTATTATTCGCATGTATATGCATATATTCACATTTTTACTTTAAAAAAAATCAAAAGAGATGAAATAAAATCAAAGAAATATAAGGGAGAGTTAATTGAACTATTGTTTTTCAATTTAATTTTTTAATTGAAATTATATATACATGTCTTATATGATTTTTACGGTTCTTAACATATTATTGGTTATGGAAAAAACATGCATGCCCCTATAAACAGTTATGGAACTAGAACTCTTTTATAAAAGGGTCGTAATAGAATTTTATTAAGGGATGCTAGTTTACATCAATTATATCTCTTGCAAATCCTTGTCTCAATGCTTAATTAGAGTTTTCTACTAAAATATTTTTCTTAAAAGCTAATTCTAATAGTTCTAACCTTCCTCTAGTTTCGTCGATGGAGGTAACAAGGGACATAGAGAGATAGTCGTGTGAATGATCGAGATAAGAGTAAGATAAGAGTTGGGGGTTTAATGTTTTTATTTTTGAGTGAAATGAAAATTAATTTTACACATAATGCACATAACATGGAGAAACAACATTTAAATGGTAATATGAAAATGGTTTGCATTAAAGTTTGAAAAGTAAAGGCTATTTATACAATTTTAGTCGTGAACCAAAATTATGAGTATTTGTAATATACTCTAACACAAATATACAGTTTGTAAACTAGAATAAAAATAAAATACCAGGTAATAGCTATTGACGATAATGAAAAGAATTTAAACAACAACGCAACATTGTCAAGATCACAATTCTACTATGGATCATATTGACTCTGCAAAATAAGGATGTTAATATCAAATTAGAATAGTGAATCAGTGATCATATAGTTCTGTTCATGTAGAATATAATTACTGTAGTCAAATTCATTATAGAAAACTTTTTGAAATTCAATGTAAAAAGACAATCTCATCATGCTCAAACATGTTATTATATAGTATAGATAAAGTTTAAACATAATAACAATAGTTATAGTTATAATGATTATAAATACAAAATTAAGTTCCTAAGGATTTATATTCAAGATGTTAAACCATTGAAATTGAGTAATTAAATAAAATTTATTTCATTTATACCTTTCAATTCACTAATTCAAGTCGGGAAGCATTAAGGTGGATCAAAATTTTACAATGAGAGCTAAAATTCTATGCATGCACAACAATATATTTTCACTAAATATAATTCTAAACAAGTAAAATTTAGAGATCAAATTCTTAAACAATATTACTCTTAACAACCATGCATTAATGTATCTTCTACTCTTTTTAGCTTAATGTAGAAAAAATATTAATTTTTTAAACAGCAAAAAGTTACTTCAAAATAAGAAACTTCATATTTTTATATATGTGAAGAAATTGATGAACGAGAGTTAGACACGTGGTAACTTAAATAGTCAATTTTGTACGTGAAAAGGGAGATAAGTACTTCTATCCTGTGTGATATGGAGTACTATTTATTTTGTACTTGCAGACAAAAATCTAACCTTTGATATTCCGATCTAGCTTTGTACCATAGGTTGTACAATATAGTGGAATTTTGCATCATGTTTAACAAGAAAAAAAGAAAGCTTGTTAAATATTTTTAGAAATGAGTCTCAAACATAGGCTTACATAATATAAAAGCATCCCAATGGTTGTTTTCGGGGTTGTTCCCGTTAACCTGTGTGAAGGAAAAAGGGAAGACTGTTATCGGTGGGAACGAATATTTACAAACAGAGTCTATAATTGTGAAAGGAGATGTAGAGGGGGAGTCGTATGTGTTTTTACAGTTACGTTGTATGGTGACGGCCTGACATCTCTATGTAAAGTACCACGAGTGAAATATTCTAACAAATGAAATATCTTGAGGAGAACAATTAAAGTATTTACTTTTTTTTTATTTGAGAAGCAAATTGTTTACTTGACAAATAGAAACATGACACGACAAGAGCACCCTTTACACATAACATTTACATAAATAAACAATTCAAATCTTTGTGTTTTGGTTGGTGTGCTATTAGAAAAATCTTAGATTAATAATTGATAATTCCTTAAATGCGTGTGATGTCACTATTTATTACATGGTGATTTGTTTGTATGTTTGTTTTACAATTTTAGGCATTTGCTTCTGGAGATTCGAAATTGGTTGTATCTTTTTTTATCATAGTAGAACGTGTTTGGTCTTGCTAAACATATGTTAAAATCATGTGAACTGATATTTTATTATTTTTCTTGAAACTAAAATCATTTTACAAGACTTAAAAAAATAATAATAATAATACCAAAAAAATCGACTGTATTATGGGTTAGCAAATCGTGATGATCAAATATTCAAATTCAAAATTACTATAAAGAAATGAATATAATTGCAGATCGAACCTACATACCACACGATCAATTAAACTTTAACCGATTAAAAACACACTAAGTACATAATATTACACTTGATATTTTGTAAACCAAAACATGGGCCAGGTATCACTTTTTCAAGAACAACCGAAACAAACAATTAAATATTAAAAATAATAGTTTATATAATTTTAATTTTAATATTTAATTGTTAATAATATTAGGTAAAACTTAGTTTTAAAGAGTTGAACTGAATGCATTTTGTTATTTCAATATCAGATATACTTGTTCAATGTATGCCCAAACTTATACATGATATTTAATAATAGACTTTACATTAGTTGTTTGTGGGTAAAAATGCCCAAAAACATACTCACATCTAATTAACCGACACATAACCAAGTACTCTATAAATTAAATTGTCATTTTTAATCTGCTTTTCATAACCGTTTATGGCAACTTGTAAATGGTGGTGAATTTGCTTCTTTTCTAATTAGCTAGGTGTTTAAAGATTAATATTTTTTTTTTTTGAAAAAATAAGTTACATAACTCTAACTTGAATATGTTAGTTATTAAGTATATTAAATCTTAAAAGTCAAAAACTCAATATCCATATACATATATATATATATATATATATATATATATATATATATATATATATATATATATATATATATATATATATATATATATATATATATATATATATATATATATATATATATGATGCAGTCGGAAACAGAGAGATAGAAAATTGAACCTGTTGATTCAACAAGAATACCAGGAACAATCCTTCCAACTATCGTTGATTCACAAAGAATACCGATAATTAGGGTTTTCACTAACACACAGTGATAGAGAGAAAAACAGATTTTTTTTATCAAACTTTAATAATATTTTTCCCATTCCTTACAATCATATAAAGAAACAAAACCAAATTCGAATGGGCCACAAAACATAAACGGGCCGAAAACTGGGCCTAAAGCAAAGTCCAACAAAATATAAAAATAAGACAAAAATTGAAATAACTCCTAAAATAAGCCGTTTTTGGGCCGAAACGATGACCCAAACCGGAGACTTCTAGCCCAAGTTAGGGCCATTTCAGTGAAGCCCCTTTTGATAAGCGATCTTGGGCCTCCAAAAAGACTAAAGCTTGCTCATCCACACTTGGGCCTGCATCAATATATATATATATATATATATATATATATATATATATATATATATATATATATATATATATATATATATATATATATATATATATATATATATATATATATATATATATATATATAATAAAATTAAAAGGCAACCTATCTTAGATGATGTTCGTGGGTAAAGGTAGGCTAGCATTAGCAATATGATATCCACGACAAACACTTGTTCTACGTCTTTTTTGACCAATTTTAGTGCTTCCTTTCTTTAGATTTTTCCTTTTCTAAAGCTTCTCTTTAATGCAATTATTTATATTTAACGTCATATTTTTAAAAATATATTTTTTTATAATAATCATTGTTAGTTGGTTGGTTATATTTGTGACATCTGTTCAAACTTCAAAGGCAAAGCTGTTATATTAAAGCTTTAACACTTGGATTTTTCTTTTATTTTTTTAAAGAACATAGATATGAACAAACTTGTATTTTTTTAGATTAATAATAAAATATGTATATAATTATAGAGTAAATACATGAATGGTCCTTGTGATTTAGGGTATTATGGATCTGACCCTTAAACCTAATATTTTACGGATTTAACCCTCAACCGTATAGTTTGCTTTCAACCATGGTCCATCATTTATTATGGATATAAACCTCAAATTACCATTAGCTTTAACTATTGTATTTGCTTTGTAATTAAATTTGGATAGAGTAAATTAACTTTCGCGTTTTTCGTAAACATCACAAATGAAATAGAAATCGCCCACTCTATTTTCATTTGGGCCAAACTCCTTCAAGTGATTTTGGGCCTTTTGGCCACCATATCTGTAGTTGGATTGGCCCATCTTATATGTGAAGTGGGCAATGATGCTTTGGCCCAAACAAAAGTGATTCATCTACACCGATGACCGACTTGTTGGCGGATAAAGCCCAATATCTATGTAATAAGTGTCCTTCCCACAGCTTATATAAGGTGTTAGAGCATTCAGATTTTTCATTTTATGTAAGTGTGTTTTATATTAAGGGAATGGTTGTGAGTCGTTATGTGTGGAGTAAAGAGAAAATATTATTATTAATCTTCATATTTTGGGAAATATGATACAACCTTCATAAATTTTTTAATATGTTTGAAAGTGCTTGTGAGTGTAAAAGAAAGAGAAAAATGTAATGATCAAAATATAAAAAAAAATTATTACATAAAAAAAGAGAGAAAAAATAATATTTTTAGTGTAAATATAGGATGTGAAAACTAGTGTGAATGCTTTTTGGATAAGACTGGACGTAGTAGGGCTCCAAACATAATAGTATGGATATAAGTATGGCTCCAAATACTATTTCAAGCCCTTAACGGGCGCCGAACACAAAATTTCTTATATTATGTATCAATATGGGCTTTAAACACTAATAATCACTACACTTAAGTTAAAATAGTTTTAGTGAAATTGCTTTTATCTACGTAAAATTTAAGTAATTCACATGTGTAACTACTAACCATTTATTAGTCGTAAAAAAAAACCTTTGTATGTGTCGTGTCACATTGAAATGTGATGAAGCAATCGTGGCAGCGATGTTGGCGGCAATCACGGCCCCCACCCCAATTTAAGAAAAATATTTTTTAGACAAGAACCATTCTAATAAAATGAAACAAGTATTGGATCTTCTATGTTGCTTTCGTAATTAGCGCAGAAAAATAATGTGTTTTTCACAGCCTCACAGGTGAATACAAGTTAAATATTTTCGCTTTTATTGGTGATGACGGACTGACGGTCAGGGGTGTCTCAATCGTCCTGGAAACCCTAGGCGAATAAAAAATTTGAGCCCCTCTTTTATATTCGAGTCTTGAGATTGACAACTAATAAGGTAATCAAATAATCAACCAATAAGGTAATTAACTAAACAACTAATAAGATAACCTAAGTTTTGAATGCACAAACATTTATATAAAATCTTGAACATGTCGATTGTCTATTATTGAATATGTAAATGAATCATAGAGTACGTCAAAAAGTCACTTTGAAGTGATTAAAATTATAAATGATTAAAAGTAAATAAAATTTTTTTATATTTAAAATGTAATTATAAAGAATATAAAACACCTTTAAGAATGTATTTTAACAATAAATACAAAAAACCATTTTCACACTTTATTTAATGTTTCAATTTGTTTCATGTAATAAACTTGATTAGTTAAAACATGTTAATTAAATTAGTTTAAACAATAAATGTTAGGTTGAAGTCGTTAAACCAACAGAGATATGTCATGTTGAAAAAAACACAACAAAAAATAAATGGGACTTATTACTAATTGGGGGCCTAAGACTCGTGACTATTTAGTTACACTCTAAGGATGTTGCTGGATAACGTTATATGAACGTGATGACATTTTTTTTTTGCATTCACGTAAAAGCAACAAATTTTCATTAAATATAATTATTACACGGTTAGTTAGTAAATAGAAGTGAATACATTCTTAAAAATCATAATATAAACCACTATGAATAGACTATTAGAAACATAGTGTGTTTACTCGTAATATAATACAAGTATAAATTAATATATATTCACTGATGAATCAAATTCTAATTTAACGTAATTCTAAGTTAACTATAAAAAGGCTTTTTAATTTTAAAACTATTCTAGAATTGTTACTATAATCAGGTTATACTCGTGTGTTACACTTGTTGAAATAAAAAAATTATATAATAGATTATATATGTATAATTTAATATGTATAGATAACTTATCAATGAAATTTATAAACAACAATATATAAAGAAAAAAATTGTATTATTCATAAATATATCCATAAACCTATTTATATACATTTTTAAAAATTTTAGTTTTAACAATGGATTAGATACTAATTTTTTATCATAATTAACGTAGGTGGTCTAAGTTCCTATGACCGAGTCTTTCTGGCCCCTGTGAACATCTTTTCTTAATGTATTAAAGAGGCTCGAAGAACGAGCCGAGCCGCGCAAGGACGCGGGGATATAGCAAGTAAGCAGAAAGGTTCTCCCTTTAGGACCGACTACAACAAGCTCACGCAAAATCTCCAGGTATTGTCCCTTTTCTTCTACAAAGAAAGAAAATCTAGATAGATCTTTGAAGGGGTCGTACGATTGCTTTTTCACTGCCGGGCAGGCATAACTAGTAACTTTACTCTTTCTAAACCCCACGGATACTGAACTTCGTTACGTAACGAGTGGTTTTCCGGTGATTAAGGTAAGGTCTTGGGTCTGCCTCATCCCCACCCCGATGGCTATAGTCGAGCAGAAATAGAAAAGGCTGTATCACACCGAGATGTCGATTCGTTTTCCGCCCCCAATGAGATGGGGTAACATTTTTTGGCATGATATATGGTTGAATTCTCCTCTGCAGCCATGGTTCATGCCACTAGCCGAGGAATCGGTTATAGCAAAGTAAATCTCATTAAAGTATTTTTAATGAAAACTTATTTATTTATAGAAAGAAATTATGGTTAATATTGTATTAAATTAACATTTATTAAGAAAGTCTTTTTAAAGTTAAGATGTTACCAAAAATTGTAAATTTATTATGATGATTACATATAGACAATTTTAAGTGAAAGTTATATGAACATACTAGAAATGATGATATGTGTTTGATAGTTATTTTGATTTATTGACAAAATCACAAACAAAGAATAATCCTACTACTCTAATAAAAGGGTAACTATGGTTGCCACATGTCACTTTTTAGATTGTCAGATGTCATCTTGACGTTTAATAATAAATATTTTTCCCACCCAAAAGAATTAAATATACCATTTTTGTATTAAATTTTTTAAATACAAATTTTGTTTCCAAAATTAACGGGATATAAATTAAAACCCTTCCATTTTAAACTAAAAAACATATATCTCTTACTTTTGCTCGTAGCAAACTCTATTGGTTAATTTTTAAAATTATCTTCTTATCAAATCTTTATTTTTTGAAAGACAAAATAAGTCATAATTCTAAAATAAATGTTTACTTTAAGATTGTATAGTACCAATTAAAGGCACACCAATTGTAATGCTTTATATGTTTTTTCTATAGAAACTACTATTAGTAAAAACAAAGAATTGGTTTTAGAAATTAAAATAAAATACTATTAAAAAAATATTTAAATTAGACATCAATATTTTCAATTGTCTTTTATTTCATTACCGAATCTTTTTTTTTTGTTACCATCAACAAAATCATCATTTTCCATTTTTTAAGATGTTTTTAACTAATTTTTGAAACGTGTTCTTATTTCGTTAGAAATATTTTATTTTATTTTATAAGTGGTTTCTTTAATTTATTAGATAATATTTTTTTATTTTTTATCCAGTTTTATTATAGTATTTGTTATTAATGTAGAACTTTTTAATCAAGTCTATTAAGATATAGAGTAGTCATTTTTAATGTGGAATTTAGAAGGTTCTTTTGATTGATTTTTGTATTGTTCATGCTTAGTTGTATTATCATGTGAGCGTAAGTTTAATAGTGAGTGTAAGTTTAATAGTTAACTTAACTAAATATGTGCATAATTATATGTTATAATTAGTACGAAAAGGCATCACGGATCCTTCTTTCTATGAGGCTCTTTCTTTAGTAAATTTCCATGCAATTTTTACTTACATCATCATATTTTTATGTTTTTTGTCATTTACAATTGCTCGAGACGAGATTAGTCAATATTTATTTTTTTTAATTGTTATTTAATTAAAATTTTAAACTCATGTACTATCAATGGTTTTCTCATACAAAACTTTAATAAAAATTTGATATCATTGTTTATTACTTATAATTTTTACTCATACATAATTTAATCGTATATTTAAAAATATCATTTTACTAATAAATTTTATTTTATTTAATATTTTATTTATTCAACCCGTGTAATACACGGGTTTACTAAAGCTAGTAATAGAATAGTTATAATACTCAATATCAATCCATAAATTTTATATTCCATATTGCACAGGACAAGTTAGCTACTAGAGTTTAAATACAAACAAACAATTACTCTGTTCTAAACCTCGAATGATTATCTCTAAATGTTAGTTTCCAACTAATAGAATCCAATAGAAAGTAAATGGGACGACCGATTTAATTTACCAATTACCCCAATCATTTTATCAATATTTTAAATTTTATTTCAATAATATATTTTGCAATCTTAATTAACATATTAGCTTCTTATTACAAAAATAAAAGAAACTAAAAGAATATCGATGGACTAACCCGACATAAATGAACAAAAACCCGACCCGTTTGGATCCGACTTAAAAGTCATTTGTATGTAGTCACCTAACCCGTCAACACGGGTTGTAAAGGAGTGAAAGAACCTTGACAAGCACATTAAGGAAACCACAAACATATTATTTTTTACTCGATTCAAGTCCGTTGACACTGTCACGACCATTTTTATCGTTACCATCTTCACCATGAGGATCATTCTCATCAAGAGGCCCGAGCATACGAGGAAAGTCCTTAAAGATCTCTCTAACACCCTCAATCCCTTTATCAGATAAATAGTTTCCATTAATATTTAGCAGTCGAAACCCTAATTTTCCGACAACTGCTTTAGACAACGACATAGCTCCATCTATTTTGATCTTGTTTGCACTCAAATTAACGATGCACAATCGTTCAAAATTATCTTCGAGCGCCTTCCCGATCGCGATGGCACCTTCGTCCTTTAGTTCATTCTCGGATAAGTTTATTTTGGTTAGAGAATGTTTCTTTGAAACCATGCAATCAGCTAAACCTTTTGCCCCTTCGAAAGTAATGTTGTTTCCCGCCATCTCGATGACTTCGAGGGGTGATTTGGAGGTTTTTAGAGCATTCGCTATCGCGATAGTCCCTTCGTCTTCCAAATTCAAGTAACTAAGGTAAATTTCCGTGAGATTAGCGTGCATGGACAGGTTATTACTCAATGCAACCCCGGCTTTTGATCCGAACATGTTGTCACGTAAGTCAAGTTTCTTCAAAAGGGTACAAGTTTTCAATGCTTCGGCTAGTGCGATCCCCCCTGCTGACCCGACTCGTGTTGAGGAACACCTGAAATTGAAAAGGGTAGTATTTGCCCACATGAATAAAACGGGTTGATTCAAATCCAAACATGTTAATGTAACCATACGAGTCACAAAGGGTAGTACAGGTTGAATCAACACGTTAACACTTTTTGTCAAATTTTTTTCCGACTTTTATAAAAAATCAAAGTTTTTTTTAATAAAGACGAGAACCCGCTACCAGAAAACTTATATAGGTCACCTATGCTCTCTTGATCATGTAATTATTACATAAGATATATAATAACATTGACACAGGTTGTAAGCATATTGGGAGTGTTTTGGATTAATTACCACTTTTCAAAGTCAACCTAGTTGGTCAACTAGGTTGACCAAACCATCCAATCGAAATTAACACGGTCGGTTTGGTTTGTCATTTTCTTAAAAATCGTAGTTAGTGATTTGACCCGAAATTTTTATCAAAATTGGTTTGACCAGACATGTACAGTTTATGAACGTTTGTACCTGAAATCCTCAAGATTCGACGATCCTTTCACAAGTTGAGAAATGGCGATCGCGCCTTCGTCTCCCATCCTATTATGATGAAAATGAAGAACCTTAAGTTTATCCGTCGCCCGAACCAACTCACAAACCGCCTTCGCGGCTTCGGGCGAGATCCCGGCATTCATCAAATACAACTCCACAAGACCACCTTGAGACCTCAAAAGATCCCCAAATGCCCTAACCCCTTTCTCATTCAACACATTGTTAGACAAATTCAAATAACTCAACTTACAACCCTCAAGAGCCGATGCAAACATCTTCATAACCTCAACGGCTTCGGGCTCGGGCCTCCTCGATACAATGTCCGATAAATCAACCTCGGTTAACTGATCTTTAACCCCCGATAACACCGATGCAGCGACATGGGCTGCAGGCAACCCGAAACTTCGGTTACTAAAACATATCTTTGTAAACTTGTTCCCGGGCTCTTTCAACGGTTTCAACAGCTCTTTCGCCTCTTCGGCTTCGATAAACGCCCGACGACCGCCTGAAATATCGAAAACATGATCCGATTTGATCAATTCGGGCATGGATTCCTTCGGTTTGGGCCCTGTTTTGATGAATTCAACCATCAATTTACTCGATTCTTTCGCGTAAACTTGAACAGCGGATCCACCGTCGCTTTCGGGGTCTTTTTCGAATTGTTGGGATGCTGCAATAAAGCCTGCAGATTCGATTTGTTTAGCTTCTTCCTCTGCTTCTTCTTTGCTTAAAAGACCGTACTTTCTTGTCAAAATTGATGGGGTTGTGAAGCATTTTACGATTCGATTAACGAGCAGGACCCGTGTGGTGTGGCTCGGTGGCCATAGCTTGATTGATCGCATGGGTGCGTGAGGTGACTCCATGTTAAAGTTTCCTGCAAATTTGTAGATTTTACGCTCTGTTTTTCGAATAATATCATAAATTGGTCTGGAAATTTACAATTGAACGAAGATGATTATAAATTTACACAAAAAGAACAGTGATTTGATGTTTAATCGGTTTAATTTCCCTTACAGAATGATTAATCAAGCCCAATTATAAAGATTCAATCATTCAAATCAGCAATATCTCTGTTTTTCCATTATAATAATCAATAAAAATGATAATTTTACGGAATAAGAAGCGTGATCATCTTCGTCGATGAAGAAATCGCCATAATCGATATACAACGAACATAATTTATGAAATTTGTGAATAAAATATAGGAAGGAAGACGATGAGATTCATGAAGATCTGAATCCCAACGTTGTAATACATTAATATTGTGAAACGTGTGTTTTGTAAACACAAATTATATTGTGATTTGATGAATGTGGGCTTGATTGTGAAGAGTGCAATCGGAAAACGGAAGAACAGAGACCGTACCGGTGATGTTGCCGCCGGAGAAAAACAGCCGGTGATGAATGATTTGAAATAGTAATGTGTTCTGATTATTCTAACGGGAAATTGTAACTTTTTTTTTTTTACTAAATTAAGTGAGATAAAACTATAAAAGTCTTTGAGTTTCTTTAACTTTACGATTATTGGATAAAACTATAACTTTTTTTTACTAAATTATAACTATTTTCTTTACTAAATTAAGTGAGATATTCTTGTAAGGGGCCCATCTCACCCTTTATTGCTCAATATCGCTCAAAGTGAAAATTAATACGTATTTCGTCTGATAATTTTATACTCATTGAGTCGTTTCTTCCTGAGATATCGACAGGAACAAAAATTTATAAGTTTTGTAACTTTCAACCCCTTGAATATATTTTCTTGCTCACCCGTAGGATGAATCATTTGTTAAACTTGAAAATGTCGACAAAATTAAGCTTGGTAGCTCAATTGAAGTTCTAGGAATCGCATATGGCATCAGACATTGGTTTGTTACCAGAGAAGCAACTAAGGAAGCTCTTCAAGGTTTTCTGAGACTGCATTTAATAACCGATACAAATCTATAAATAGAAAAGAACTAGAAGTTTGCAATGATCAGCTCAATAGTGGTCCAATTGACAATACAACACCTGATGAGGATGAGCTAGCAATTGTTGATATCGTAAGTCTGGTAGAGTTAGTAACATGCCTAGAGAATTTTCTAATGTTCTGGTTGAAGGGAAAGTAAAGTATGGTGTTGAAAATTTTATGAATTATGTAAACTTATCATTTATAAATTTGTGCCTTTTACCTTTACTTGATAAAAGCAAAAAACGTAGGACTTATAACCAGTGGAGGAACCAGAAATTTTTTGTTGTGGGGTCACTATTTTTTGGTGCTCGAATTTCTAAAAGGCTAATGACATTTTTTGTGTCGGACGGTTCGGGTCGGATTTCTAAGAAGCCAACATCACAATTTTAGTTTTCTTCGGTTGGTTTAATTTCGTTTACACCTATCATTTGAATGTTCAAATGTCAAAATAGTGCACTTAAATACTTCATGTAACCATTGAATTTGCCATCTATAGCTTACAAACTCTTATAACCATATGAATCATTGTCGTACAGATTCATGAGGAATATTATAACCATATGAATCATTCATATAGGCCCTGTGACTCCAACCCCAAAGCTTCTCAATAGCTTCTGCATATCTCCAACATCTCTGAACTCCTCAAGCGAACTTCCTTAGAGAATGAGTCTCCAAACCCATGTCCTTTATGGGTTTGACCAATCTCCTAGACCATCAAAAGATGGTGCGGTAGATTTATAGCCACGAAACATTGCCTAGTGGTGGGAAGAAACTAAAAAATATTTTATTTTAATTTTAGTCAATACATACACATGAGGTTTCTATCTTTTGATACTAGTTCTCTCAAGTAAATTATCATCTATATAATCCTCCTATTATCATCCTAAATCCTCAAATTTAACATTCATGTAAGTTCAATAATTTTAATTCTATCATCAAATCAAGTAAGTCATAGAAGAATATATGTAGCTTTATCATTCTTATAAAAATATTATCGTCCAAGCCATAAGTTCACACTCTCTAATATCATCAGCATACCAACATGCACCTCCAATTTTAATATCCAATTTTCTCTAAAAAATAGCTACACTCACTAAATTAAACATAAACATATTTTGACTAAAAAGGAAATCACCATAACTTGTGATAATGCAGTTACCAAAATTATTATATTCGTATAATCAAAATTAAGGGTAGAATTTCAAATGAAGACAAAATGTAAAATATGAACAAATAAACAAAATCAACTAGACAAAACTAACCTATAAATCTAGTCTTTGAGCCTTCAAATCGAGTTAAAAAATCAGAACCTATGAAATCAAATTAGAAACCTTGAAAATCAAACTATAAAATCAAACAAAAAAATTAAATCAATAAAACTAACATTGAAAAAGGGCTTCAAAAAGCAACGGTCTTGTTTTACAAGAATTAATGTTCTTGCTCCAAAGCAAAGAAGATTAAACAAATCGACGAGGCCTTGAAGGAAGTGGAGGGTTATTCACAAAATCGCAGGTATGGGACGAGGCCTAGATATGAACCAAATATGATCCGAATACCATTAAGCTATATGATTTTTGGTGATAAAAGCATCAACAATCATATTGTATTATGAAAAAATGTCACAAAATAGATCAAGTTTCAAAAGTGTTATAATTAAGTTAGTCGTGCATATTTTGCCCAAAATAATCAGTAAACCATCAAATTGAGTCATCTTCAAATTTTTTTGTGTCAAGAATTAAATGATGGAGAAGATGTGGGGGTCAAGATTTCCAATATATGTAATTAAATTATAAAAGTTAAAAAAACATGCTAATTATATTAAAAATAATATAAATTTCTAAAATCTATGTCATCATTTCACTTTAGCATCAAAAAAAGGAAAATTCCTTCCAAACTGAAATAAAAAAAACTAAAAACATATTAAAATCTTTAAATTAGATAAATTATGAAAGTTGAAGAAGTTAAGTGAAACACGTTTTGAACTTCATCAATTTAATTGGAACATTTTTAAAACTTGATTATTGTTTTATAAAGTTATATATATAAAAAGATAAGTTTATAAAAAAAATTAATTTAATTCAAAGTCAAGTCCCACTAATTGTAGTCTCTAGATAGGGCCAAAATGCATTTTGTTACTTGTACGTTTAAATGACTAGGTTTTACACTACTGCACGATCACTAACACTTAGTTAATAAGTTGATTTTAGACTACTGTGATATGTTTGATCAAATCAATAATGTTAACATATATTTCTCCTAAACAAATACTTTAGATGTTTATAAATGTCAAACTTAAATACTTTAGATCTTTCTTATTATTATAAATATCAATTTACAACCCAAAGATAACTATATGAATCATGTTATAACTACCATATTTCTAACGTCAGTTACTAAAATTTGTAAACCACGTAACAACTAAATGAACAACAAAAGCTATAAATATAAAGTCATATGTTATACCATCGTGAGTAGTAGGCGTGAGTATCAGGTTGGTAGCTCACGAGCTTAGAACACCGCCCTCCGGACGTGAGAGCGACATGATTCTTTCTGGTGTGACCACACTCACAATGCTGAGGCTCTTTTTCATCCGATCAAAACCATTCAAATCTCCATTTCCTATTCTAAGACGTTTTTTTGTTTAATCAAATTACTCACCAAGTTTGCTCAAATAATATAGCCGCACTCACTAAATCATAACATATGCTTAATATTTTTAGTGTGTATGAGTGTGATAAGATAACACCTACCGCTTACATAAAACATATATACATGTAACTCAAACTTACTACAGTATGACACAGAATCTGACTACAGACTCGTCCGAATTAATAAAATCTAGAACACAGATCCAAAAACTACAAATAAGTACGACAAATTTAATGCTTCAAGATTACAATTTTATACTTTAATACTTCTTTTAACTTAATTAATTCGTTAAATTAGGTTTCATCGTGAGAAAAGAACCACCACCGACGCTTATCTGGCTTCCATGACCCCTACCTTGAACAATCTTTAAAAATGCCACCAAATTTTAATGTTAAGTAACCTAAAAGACAACCAATTTCTATTCTTGCTTCACAAATCAATAAAGCCATTACATACATTCATTATTCATTATTCATTATTCATAGTCGTATGGATAATCATACACCCCACTAAACATTCATCGTGACATCATTAATCATTAAGAACCGATCGATAGCGACGGAGCTTCTGTACAACTGTTGATCCTTCACATCTTTCTATTAAAAGAATGAGCAATGATTTCTGACCCAGGTGCTGTTCGATTGTTCATGTAGAAGATTGGTGAACTTGTGGGTGTTTCTGCCATGGATGCTTCAAGAACATCGGCTGTAAGTTTCTGTGGTTTCTTCTTGCACACCATGTGTTTGATGTAATGCCTCAGTGGGATTTGAGGTGGTTTTCTTATGTGGGTTTATCTGGGTTTGATTAGAAATGGGTTTCTTTTAGATTGTTTTGAATTTGATTTCTTGAAGATGAAATTGGTTTTAGATCTGATTGTGTGCTATAAAGTTTTGGTTTTGGGATTGTTAGGTTGGGTATTTGCTCATGGATCATTAATCTTTCTTCAATTTGAGCTGGTTTTGTAGCTTATAAGCTGGTTTCTTGGTCAGATCTCAGTGATTTAGGTTTTCTTTCTTTTTCTCTTTTTTTTTTCTATTGATTTGTTTATTAAAGTTGGGGGTTATTTGCAGGGAAGGCATGTGATGTTTAGGATCTAGGTCTACAACAACAAAATGAATGTTTTTAGTGTTGATTTCACCTTGTTTTTTCATCTATATCTAAAACCAAACAATTGAATTCAAGAGTATCTTCTCTTTTACCTTTGATTTTGATATCCTTGGAGTCTTGATGATATAGTCATGTAGATACTGGATAGCATATATGGCATGTGGGATAGCAGTATCATGGTGTGTAGAAAATGTGTCTATTTCTAAGTGTTGAGTGTTCAACTCTCTTAGTGGATAAAAATGTAAATTTAAGAGTAGGATTAGGGGTGGGTGAGTTATCATTTCTAAAGAAAAAAGATAGCATATATGCAAGGCATGTTGTCCCTTCACCTGTGAAACCAACAATTTGTAAAGCTCCCAAATTTATTATGGATTCTTTGATTTCGTGGGGATACTTGTATGAATAACTTGCAAAATAATGTTGAATCGATTCAGATTGTTGTAAACCTTGTCTTCTTGGTGTCTTTACATGAACAAAGGCTTTGGATTTTGTTTTGTTGGTATCTTCTTGGATTAAGGGAATCTCATCCAGAGTTTGATAAACCATGAATATAGAAAGTCTATTAAGAATAATTCAGGTTATTACTTTTATTAGTTTATAGTTTGTCTTGTAATAGATTTTATTAGGGTATATGCTCTTGTACATTGTTCATTTGGGACACAAAAAAATTACCAATCTTCAAAACTAGTTAATATTTTGTTGCTCATTATCTTTCCTTTTTTCGCAACTATTGCATGCATCATGTTGATTATTAGTTGCCCATTAGGCTATTTACCTTGTTATTAAGTTAATGATCTAAATCTAATTTTCGGTCAAGGAAGTTGGATATGCAAAGTTATGTTTGGTTTACATTCTAAATCAGGCTCCAAATCCAATCTTAACCATCTCTTTCCTTGTTTTACACAGATTTGCTTCGGTATGGAATCTATAGGTCTTGAAACCGACATCCCGGGCTCAAAAACATATTGTAATCTAGGACTCAAACAAACATATAAGCACAATCATGGAAACCCGAAAGTTTTATCACTTCTTTCTTCACTGCTCGAAAGATCTGTCCAAATGAACGAGACATTACTTGAGAAAACACAAACTAAAGATGTCATTACGGTTTTTCATGGTTCAAGAGCACCAACACTTAGCATTAGAGAGTACGTTGATAGAATATTCAAGTACTCGCATTGCAGCCCCTCGTGTTTTGTTGTTGCACAGGTTTACATGGATCGGTTTATTCAGTGTGGAAATGTTAATTTGACTTCTCTTAGTGTTCATCGACTTCTCATCACTAGTATAATGCTTGCTGCCAAGTTCATTGATGACGCGTAAGTGTTCTCTTTCTTTTTCTAATATTTTTGTTAACTATAGTTTCCTTTTCGGTCATTTTATCTATTGTCCCCTTATATTATCAGGATTATCAAACACTCGAGCAGTTTATTATTTAAGTATTACAACTTCAAACAGCTGAAGGACCTCCAATCACTGATTCTAATTAGTCCATATCTAATAATCACTTCTTAAACACACATCCAAACACCTTCAGTTTATTTCTTCTAAAAGACAACCGGAAATGCAGAAATAACAATCAGTCATGCCTTTCGTTTTTTGTATTTGTTTGCAGATTTTACAACAACGCGTATTATGCAAAAGTGGGAGGAGTAACAACTGCTGAATTAAACAGATTGGAGATGAAATTCCTGTTTGGCCTGGACTTTCGGCTCCATGTCAGCCTTCGTACGTTTGGCAGATACTGTTCCCAGTTGGAAAAACAAGATTCATGTGAGCTCCAAATGGAAAGACCGCCACGCGTGATTCACGCCCCTTGTGGACTCAAAGAAACCTGGTCTGGAAGTGATGACTCAAGTCCTTATGGCACAGCAGAGATACATATCGTATAGGTAGAAACCGTAGAACTTATGATTGCAATTTGCGAGCTCTTTAGTGACCTTTTTTAGTCGATGCTGTTGATTGTATTAAAAGTAAGGTAGATGCTTAGGAATAAGATCCATATTCACATTGAAGTGAAGATTTGATTTTACTGTATTAGAGTGATGCTTTGGTTTAGTAATGAAATGTGAAAGTTTTTTGTTGCTTTGAATCTAAAGGACATGAAAGGCGTTGGATGGTAACCTGAGTCTTATATTTGAATATGAATCAACATATCAGTAGGGCACCATGTTCACAGGTCAAGGTTCGCGGGTACACATACGCACTTGAGTAACGATTGTCTTATATGGTTAAAAATCATTTATTGGGATGCCAACAGATATAACTAGTGACCGTGTCCAAATCTAGGGCCTTGGTTTCCATCCGTCGCTCTCTAGAATACGATTAATATAGTAATGCCACCAGTTGTCGTCACAAAAGCTTAGCCTATGATGTTGTCGTCACAAAAGCTTAGCCTACGATACATGTTTTTAAAGACAGATGCCAAGTAATAAAAACTATAAAAGATCGGTGGAGGCAACAGAATCATGATAAGATACGACAGGTGATACATTTCATGCATGTCAACATATAGTACAAGCATGGTTACTTCCAACAACGAACAACCGCCACTACATTGTGAAACTTCGGGTCCGTCAAAGTGGGAAAGAAAAGGCCAACACGTCACGTTCGACAAATGAAACCTGAACCACTTTCTGTACAACATTCATTCTGCTCTTTCTAAGTTGGTTAAAATCAATTGATCAAAAAATTAATCTCCACCGTCTATTGCCTCATGTCTTCAACTGGCCTTCCAAGGGTCCTCGCGAAGTAACTACGCATCTCCGGCAATATTCGTTGGATCAATTCCCCGTACCTGGAATATGCCGCTTATTAATCACGAGAACGATAGTTTTTATATAATTTGTACTGCAAGACAAGTATAATTTGTTAGGCATAAATGTACCATGATTTTGCATTTAATTTTTCGAAATTCTCCAAAACAAACAGAATGCATGCATTCCTTAGTGACACAGCGTTGAAAGCTTCTGATAAGTCGTACATAAGCGATACATTGTCGACCCGTATATCCTGTATGAAAGAAGGTAAGATCATTAAGGAATGGTTAAATGTGCGTCTTATCAAGAAATTATTAGATAAAACCAGCAAAGCGATATTTTTAGAAACAATACGGACAGTTTGTGAAATAAATAAATAAATAAATAAAATGCTTAACTCACCTGCGCAATGGTGTACTCACAGAGGCGTTTTAGCCCCTCGAGAAGATACTGATCTGCAGCTCGAAGAAGATCCTGCGCAATTTCCAGAGACACATCCACGGACCCGGTATATATGTATCTACAGATTACAAGGATATAAAAAGATTTTGAGAGAATGATAAATTAAATGTGTATTATTTTCCTAGATGTAAATGGCCATACCTCATCATTAACTCGAAGACATCCCATCGAATATTTGGAATTTCTATGTCTTTAGCATCTTTCTCCTAAAATTTACACATTCCAAAATGAGAAAGAATAAAAACACAATTTACTTAGTATTTCAAGATCCAGTTGGGACAAAAAGAGAAACAGAAGAAAATACTTTAATGCGACTTACCTTGTACCCGCCATCAAACATTGCCCGGAACGCATCAGAGGAAGCGAGAAGACAAATTCTATGAGCGTAGAAGCGCTTGCCTGATACCACATATATAGACATTTAAGACTTGATAAATACTAAAAGATACAAGACAGAAATTACTCTGGCAAGAAGAAAGTTCACACCTTCAATAAGAAAAGTTACATCAGATAGGGTCGGGTTGTTCACATACTGCTCGCCTAAATACACCTGCAACAGAACGTTTAATACTGCAAAATCAATTAAATTATTAGATAAAGATGGAAAACGAAAAGAAACCTGAGATATCGGAGATGGTGGTCCTGCATCAACCGGAGAAAGTGAACTAGCTTTTTCAGCCAACTTGCACAAGGCGACACAACTATCTCGTTGATGTTTTAAATTGCTTGACTCCAAAAGCTCCAAGAGTATAGATAATCCTGCAAATGTTCATCAACATATTAAAGGAAAAAGCAAGTGAAATAGGGCATTTATAGAGAAGCATTGTTAATCAGCATACAAAATTTACCAGTGGCATCAACAAAAATTGTTTTCTGGTCCTCTGGTGAACAAAGATGGGCAAGGGCCAAGGCGACTCGTCTCTGAACAGATCTCTCAGCAATCCGCATTAGGTACAACAAATGGCTCAATACCTGACCGGATACACATCACAAGACTTAAGGTGTGTGGACAGAGGGTTAAAGAACACGAATGAGAGTGATAGGTGTCATTTGTTTAAGGAGATGGTCTGAGAAAACCCATCTAAAAGGGTGGATTAGGAAAAACCAATATTGTTCTTTCTGTATCAACCCAAAACCCAAACCAAATCCTCATTCTTATTCCATGGAACAAAACAAATACCCCTCTTATTAATTTAAAGAATGGAATATGGGACGAAACAAGAGCCCCTCTTGGTTGTCTACCTGTCTATTTCAATCAGGTTTATTAAAGAAACAAGCTAAGAACCAGTCAAATCGGTTGTGTGGGTCAAGGAGGCTAAAAGCCACACAAAGTTTGTTTTTAATGCATATAGCCTCTTGAATCATTTATTCAAAGATGTAGATTGTTAACGTAATAACATGTTTTCTTAATCATAATTAAAATTAGATTTACAAGAAATTATATGTTGATAAATCCAACCTGACTTGATCCTTAATAATGCCTGTTTTCACCTATTACCCAACCCACCCGACCCCGATCTTGACACCTCATATAAGGTATGAATATGTAATCTTATTACTCGTCCATGAATCTTCTCCTCTAGTCTTTTCAAAGTCTTGGCCACACAATCCCGAGTTGGCTGCAAAATCAAATATTCAAATTACAAATTTACATGTCAAATGGGTCTGTTAATGACTGTTATTCAAGTAATCAGAACAATGTCTTTGGAAAAAATAAAAATAGGGCATTGGCAAAAGTAGGAGTGTAGGACTACTCACTTGGACAATGAATTCACCATCCTGTAGCTTTTGTACTCCACCAACCCTTATAAGATCAGCAACATTATCCTAGAAAAGGATTTCCATATTACGTTATATCACAAATATACAAGTCACAAATCATGATAGCACTATGATTCTTATAAGTTTTCACACTACCTCATTATCAGCGAGACCGTATAATGCAAATGCAGCATTGTGTTGCAGGGAACCATTCCTAGAATCAAGAAGTTTCAACAATGGAGGTATGCCACCACCATGTGCAATACCAGCCTGGTTGTGAGTATCCTGGTGAATGAAAACTATTCAGCCACCACGTCATGAATGCACAAGCAATCAAAATATCTAACTTTTGGTTAACCTTACACACGTTGATTTTTAAGAAAATTTTGGCATTTATGTATCAGCTGGACATCATGCATTTCTGATGATGGGAATGCTATGATGACGTATGTCTAGAAACAATTATCATAAAGACTTCTAATCCAACCAAACAAAATTTCATCCTTAAACAGGATTTCTCTTACGGAAGGTTATCCCTTTATTATTAGGAAACATGTGGACATATGATTGCAGTAATTAAAACTTCCCAATAAACCCAAGTTATTAAATGCTAATGAGAACTTCACATGTAGAGATTACAGCCCACAACAAAACTCATGAAATCTACCCATAATACATATTGCATAACACGGTGTGTCTATGGGCAGATTCACCCAACTTGTAATTTTAGAAGGGCAAAACGCAAAAAACACATGAAAAGTCTCAGGCTCTCAGAAAACCGTAAATCAACAATTATGGTACTTAACAGTCAAGTTCAAAATAAATAAATAAATAAATTACCAGACATTGGTGTTTAAACATTCGAGTTTAAATAAATATAAATATACTTGACTATATGACTACCTGTGCCAATCTTCCTAAGGCGAAAGCTGACATCTCCCTTAATTGAGAATCTGGTGACTGCAACATCTCAACAAGGGGACCAACAGCACCTCTTTGAACTATGTGAACCTGCAAAAATAATTATTAGGGTTGCTAATAGAGATCTAAAGACCAAGTATAGAAACCAAAAAAAATGAATTAACATTTCTATCAACCTTGCAATCTGTATCAGCAGCTGCAAACTGTCCAAGCAATAAAGCAGCTTCACGTTGGCTCTCTGAACAGCTTGAGCTGATGATAAAAGGATGAAAATGGACAACTTAAGAACGCTTAAAGAATATATAACCAAAGGTAATCAATCATATTTAATGGAATAAAGAAAATATTCTCCTGTGTTCGTTTCATTGGAAGGTAAAACCTTCAAACACTCTTTGCACTAAAGAGTACCAATACTTCATCTGAAGTGCAAAACTTATTATGGTTTCCAAAGTTAATTGATTTAAATGATCTAGTTGAACTTAAAAGCAAAGTTCAAATAACGGCAACTTTAATCTAAAATAAACTCCCTTCATTTAATACTTGTATGTAGATCAAATATTTAGATGATATATACAAAACTTTAGAGGGGTACATTTAAGTGTTGACAGGTGTTGCAATCTTGAATTCGACACTCTAAAGACTCTAAGTACACATGAGTTACAACTCCACAAATAGTTTGCATTATTCAAATAATCCATTATAAAACCGGTGAAGCTCATTTATTTGAGTTTATACTTGGTTGAGAGATGTCATTCTTTATGACATGAATAAAATCTGAAGCAAACAAAAGCTAGCATGTAGGGGTGAAACCCTAAAGACAATCATAAAGGTACATATCATCTTACCTGAGCAATTCAATCACAGGTTGTAATGCTCCAGCAAGAAGAACTTCCTTCTTTATGTTGGGGGATGAGTGGACAAGATTCCCGATCACACCAACCTGAGATGTCATTCAGAAAACATTCCTAGCTGTAAGCAATCTTATAACTGAATATAAGAGTCAGATTTGAACATTCATGAAATAAGAACTAACTGCTTCATAGTGTATTGCTGCATCTTCAGACCGAAGCATTAAAATAAGAGTAGGCAAAGCATTGCAGTCAACTATCTGTAGATATGGGAGGACTTCTGTGTTAGAAAACTTAACCATTGGTTCCCAAAACAAATGCTGTTAATCTACATGGTTGTTATCAACCTGAGTTTTATTTTCATCATTTTTGAAAGCTAAAGTACGCAGGGCCCCTGCAGCTGCCCTCTGCACCTTTGCATCAGTGAATTCAAGCAATTCAACAAGAGGAGGGATACCGCCTTCAACCCTGAACATGGAAATGTGATGTCAAACTGTAATACGGAAGTTGTAATGGTAAATGGTAAAATTAAGTAACCTAACACGGGTCTTGATGCTGCTGTTCTCGTGAGCAAGGTTTGTGATTGCATCTGCTGCTCTTCTTATTACACCGTTGACTGCTCGAGAGTTCTGGCCATCCCTGTGCCGCTTAAGCAGAGCAACAAGATGAGGTAGAGCTCCAGCATCAACAATGAGTTGTTGATGCTCAGGCTGTTAAAAAAATAGAATCACCAAAAGCATCTCCTCAGTAATGGTGTGCAATGATTACAGCATATCAAATTTAGATCTTTAAAAATGATGTAGATCAGAACTTTAGATTCCAATTAAACAAAAAAGGGAACTCACATAAATATATACTTTACTTAGCATCTACTCTTTTCTCAGCTTGGTAGGCTAGAGAATGACCCCAACATAATAATTATAATTAGACTAACAAAATATCAGAATTATAATAAACTTGGTGGCCCAAACCACATGTATCAATTGTAATAATGTAATTGGGTGAGAAAATGAACTTATAATGAGTAATAATCCTCATGAGCGGTGTGGGGGTCATAAACAATCATGAAAAGCAATTTGATATCCACTACAAGCATGAAGCTTTAAACTTTTGAATACTTTCTTTCAACATTACTTTCACTTAATAGTAGTAAATAAGAGACCTGCAAGTACAAATATCATGACCATCATAGGGTACGTATGTCGTGAAGTTACAGAAACAATACGAAAGCTTAGAATCCTAATTCCATACGCCCAATTCACAATTATAATGTATTTGTCAAAATGAATGTAGGGAAGAGAAGCAGGTACTATTTTCCGGAAACTCTAATGATTCAGCATATACAACTTACAAAAATGAGCATAACACGCTACAAATTTACATGATTAAGTGCTGATGCAAAGAGCCAATCTTCAACGGACAATTACCTTTATAGCAAGAAGCCCAAGAGTAAAAGCACTCCCCTTCTCCACTTCATGCTCATACGCCGGTGGCTCTGCAACCTCTTTCGACTCCGGCGCCTGAAGATGCCGTACAAGCGCCGGAACAGCCCCTGATTCAACAATCAAATTCACAATATCCTCTGCAACCACACAAACAAATCACATCAAAACTCCATCCAACAATAAAAACAAAATTAGCCTAAATTCCCCCAACATACACATAATCAATTAATCATCAACAATCACTCGCACAAAAACTCATTTCACCTGTAATCACAAACCTAAAGAAGCTCCCTAATCCAAACCAAACAAAATCTACCAACGACGCTACAAATAGAACACAAATCAACCACAAATCCTTGTAAAAAAGCCAAAATCACGTCGCGAATCGGAGAAAACGATGCGGTATACGCACAAACGCAAAATTCAAACCATAAACACGAAATAAAGCGTAGATTCAGACCGTTTTTGGCGAGTTCGGAGAGGATATGAATAGAGCGTTTGACAATCGCACGATCTGGTTCAAGCGACGAAAAGGTGGAGTGAAGGATTTCGACCTGAGCGCGAACTTCGGAGAGTAGATCTTGTTGAGCGTTGTCATCGATGGTCCGATCTGCGGTGAATTCGTCCTCGAGCTTCCTCTTCAAGCTTCTTCTCACGGAGTTTGTAGGTTGTTCATGGCGTTTGTTCTCCATGAGAGACAGATGAGAGAGGGCGAGCCACACAGAGAGAGAAAAAGCGAGATGATGATGATGATGATGATGATGGAGGAGGAGAGTGGGGGTGGGGTGATTTGGGGGTAGGGGTTATAAAGGTGGGGACGGGGACGCTTGTGTTGTGTCGGTTTCTAAACAAGGAAATGAGAGACTGAAATGGGAATTCGGAATTTGAATCGAAATGGGTTTGAGTTTGGGTTTTGTTTTTCGAGTTGGGTTACGTACTTGTTTGAGTTGGGATTTAAGATTGTCGGATTTGAATTATGCAGTGTTGTAAATATCGCGACTAGCCTTCGGGTAGTCGTCGATTAGTCGCTAATTGGAGGTTGGTCGCTTCGATTTTCACCAAATCGGAGGTGCTAGGCGGTGGTCGGTTAAAATTGGTCAAAGCCGAACCAAATCGTCCTAGTCGGCGGTGTTCCAGCGATGATAACCGTCGGATTTTCCCATTCTTGCGCCGGATTTGCTGATTCCGGCGAGGATGTGCGACTCCGGTGATGGTAACAAGGGAACGGTGCGACCGGGGGGTGATGGAACGATGGAAGGGGAATGTGTTATTTTAAATTTAGAGTTAGATGACTTATTTAAGTTTGTATATTTTTACATTTAACCCCCTCAATATTCACCAATTTACAAATTATCTCCCAAACTTGTATATTAATTTATAAAAAAGTATAAAATTATATATGAATTTGCATACTCAAAAGTCTGATCCGATTAATCCCTAGTCTCTACCTCATAGCCCGACTAGCGCCTTGCGATTTTTACAACACTGTAATTATGTATGTAGACTATAAAAAATGTAACATTTGTTTGAATCGGTTAGAATCAGGTTACCATTTATGTTTTTTTTGTTCTTTCAATTTAGCTAGTTGGAATAAACTTGAATTTGAATTGGTTTATTGACTCTAGTTTGAGTTTACTGTAAAAGAAATGAAACTTAGTTTGATTTGATTAAACCACTTTTAATATATGGGTTGTCTAGTGAGATTGATTCATTTGATAGTAAAAATATTGATGATCCTTAGCTACATTCCTTTGTGAACCAAAACGTTCCATCATAGTCTTTACCTCAACGATATTTATTTAATATTCCCATAACTTATGACATCTAAAACAACGTAGTTATTTATGGGTTCTAAAACATGCTAACATAGCGAGTTTTGCAACCATGAATGGAACGTCCTCTGGAAGTGCTTTGTCCAATTATGTGCTTTGGGTTCTTTAGCCTGAGCAATCGTATCGAAGTTGTCACATAAGATCTCATTAGGTTTTTTAATTGCTTGGCACCACCTTGAGATAAATAAAGAATTCTTTTCATCCAAACCGCCTTATTTGCTACCTCCAGATCTGTAATGTATTTAGTCCCTGTCATGGTATCTACAACTACCTTTTTGCTTTCTCTAAGTATTTGCTCCACAATTAAGAGTGAATACGTATCCAAGTTGTAATTGGGAGTTATCTCAATCAGATTAGAAGCTAGCATGTGTATAGCATCTCACAGTAAGCTTATCTTTCACCCCCTCCATATATAAAGAACATGTCCTTAGTGCTCTGAAGATACTTAAGGATGTTCTTGACAACAATCTAATGACTCGGGTGAGGATTCAGTTGGTAATGACTCATAACTGAAGCATTAATAACGAGAAAGGTAGGAGAGCTAAGTCGAATCATGATCAAATGATTGGAGCACATAAACCACTAAGTTTTGAGCAGTCAAAAAATTGAGCAACTTTTGAGCTGTGTTTTCTATGTGATGGCGCACATTGTCCTCACGATTACCCTAAGAAACAAAGCTACAAGCAATGATTGAATGCTAATGATAAAAATTTTGTAAATGAGAAGGCTCCCATAGAAGCAATGAAACTACAAGTTCTCAATGCCTTAACAATGTATGAAAGAAATGTTGGGATTTAAACATATCTTTAGAAGTCATTTTGCAACGGAGCTAATTAGTAACATGTAGATTTAGGTCTTTTAAAAGTAATCCTGTCATTATCCATATAGAGAGTATGAAACTTTTTAAACCAGTCATAGAATGTTTATAGAAATAACAACCTTTGATGCGAAGTGGTTGTCTTTGAGAAGACGAAGAACCTTAGTAAGATCTTGTCCAATAAAGTCCATACCAAGCAAGCTTTATTTTTATGCTAGCAAACCACCCAAGCTTACAATTACTCGCTAACACCCCAATTTTAGTAGTGACATGTATGTGTATGCAAGTGAAAGTCAAAGCTTTAAAAGAACCAAAACAAAGAAGATGGTAGTTTATGGAAGTTCTAATGAGTTTATGCAGGAACGTTTAAGAGAGGTCAATACAATCAGTCTCATAATAAGGAGAATATTAGAACACTTAACAAATCAAATAGAAAACCGGGACAATATTATGATACTAAGAACACAAGCAAACAAGGAGACAAAACTAAGAACAAGAACAGATGAATATGGTTTTCAAGGATCAAGTATATTGCTCTCAAGTTCTTTTACAAGTATTACAAAACATACATAGAAATACAAGGACCTGAGATACTTTATACTACAATCCTACAGCCGACCATACTTTGAAAGCCAACTGGAAATACTAATCTAGACAACAAGATCAATGTAAAGTCAAAAGACAGATTGTCTTTTGACTAGTGACTATGAAATATCATAGCTCACATCCTAATATATTACAAAAAGGATAATATTACATAAAGTAGAAAGTTACAGACTCAAAATCTCAATATACAGTTGCAAAAGCATAGAGCTTTTCATCAACTTATGCAAGTTGGTGAATCTTCAGAGTTGCAGCGGAAAGTGTGACAACTTTATGCAAAAGTACATCCAAGTAAAGCATATTCTTCTTTGTCTTCGGAAGAAATCAATCTTCACTTCAATGGATTTGGAAGATTTTGTCTTTGAAGCTTCAAAAGACTTCATCTTTGGCTTCAGAAGATTTGGTCTTTGGTTTTGGAAGATTTTACACTTAGAATATTTTTCTGTGCAGAGTGTAAAACTTCCGAAGCAACTTCTACTATGTACAAAGTGCATGCATGCAGGAAGCACTTGATTGTTTTGGTTGCATTAGACTTTCTATAAACCTTACAAACTCCCCCTAGGCTGATGTTACCAAAACAGAGAAGTTGTTCAGCAATTGATAGTCCTCATTAGGATCAAAACTATTCCCTTCTTCATCATTTGGTCAGGATCCTTCAGACTCTCATAATCTCTTCTCATGTCATTGAGATCATGCAGAGGTAGATCAAGCATGTCTTGCCAGAAATAGATAGCTTGACCACCTTGATATCTGATGACATACCATCTCGTATTCAAAGGATCTCTCAAGAGAAAAAAGATCTCTCCCGACATCACAGCCTATTCTATTCTCTACTCTCTACCAGCTTCTGAAACAAGATCAGATTGGTCATGCTTCCTCTCCCGCTGGTCGAGCTTAATTCCATCCAGCCTCTCCTCGGCTCACTTCACTACCTTTAGAGAAAAGAGTTACAGCAAAAGACGAAGAAGACTCTCGGATGGCACTTTATTTCCTAACTGTAACGGGATCTGATTCTTTATGATAGTGACCGCCTCTTCTTCACATAAAATCATTCGTTCAGAGTCGACAACCTTACCAACCACCCAAGGGCTTATGGTCAAGGTCCAAGACAAGATGAGTCTTCCAGATGCAAGAGGCTCTACTTGAGATGGAGTTGGTTGAGCAGCCTCTTGTTGCACTACCTCAGGATGCTCTAACTCATCCTGAGGTTTGGAGGTGGATGCTTTTGGCTTCTTCTTGGGTACACTCTTTAAAGCCATCCTTTTCCTCCTCTTTGGATTCTTTAAATGAGAGGTTTGGTCTTGAGTACCAGGTTGTTCAGTTGTGTCTCTCTCAGTTGAGTCCTCTTCCCTTACAGGTTCTGAAGGAAAGGGAGTAGAACGCTACTGTGGAATTAAAGATGAGGTTGGCTGAGATGCAGCTCTAGGTTCAGGTTGTGTTGTCTGAGTGGGGTCAACCTTAACCTCAACCTTAGGAGGAGCTTGGCTTGGTGGAAAATGCAAGTCCACAAGCTCTCCCTTCTTAATCTTCTGCTTGATCACTCTAATG
The DNA here is from genome assembly GCA_025215565.1 of Flaveria ramosissima. NCBI lineage: Eukaryota > Viridiplantae > Streptophyta > Magnoliopsida > Asterales > Asteraceae > Flaveria > Flaveria ramosissima. The sequence goes on from CM046046.1 coordinate 60,102,324, forward strand.
TGCTCATCCATAATGGATAGAGACATTGGACCAAGCCTCCTTCTGGAGAATCCATACAGCTTCAAGAAGCTCATCATCCTCTGCCTATCAGCAGACTTCTTTTGAATTTTTTGGATGATGGCTCTTGACTTTGCAGCTTCTTCCCTCATTTTTCTCTTAGTAGCCTTTTGTTCTTTAATGAACTGTTGTTCCAACTGCTTAAGATACTCAAATTCAATGTACTCATATGAGAGGGGAAGAAGTGCAGATGCCTGATAGAGGCATGTCGCACTCAGGTAGTTAATTATGTTTTGTCTGTCAGCTTCCTTATCTACCGGAGGTTGTTCAGTTGCCACAGCCTCTGTCTCAGGGCTTTCTTGAACTGGGGAGAGGGTAGAAGCATGCTTGTAAAGCCTCTTCTGTCTTCTTTCTTCTTTGATCTTGAGGAGCAACTCTACATCCTCTGCCTCCTTCCTCTCCTTAGACATTTCCATGTCTGCCAGTTCATTCAGTTATTCTAAGGGAAGAGAGATAATTTCATTAATTTCATGGTTCCTGGTCCCAAAATAGTTTATCCTGGCTGCCCTCAACTCATCATTCTGAGTGTTTGGCCTGGGGGCAGCCCTAATAGCAGCTTCCATAAAGCCTGAGGACCCAATAGAACTTTCTCTCTTTAGCTTCCTCTTCTCTCTCTCTCTCTCTCTCCTCAATCTACTCAAGAGTCAATTTCCTTTTCCCTTTGTCACTCATAGGCTTTTGTGACTCAGGGTGGAGAGAGTTTTGGCCTCCACTGCATGATGTAGCAGTCAAGCTCTGGCCAGAAAGAGGCTGTGAAGCACCTTCTCCAGCTGGTGCCTCACTGAGAGTAATGAGTGCTAAAGAGATATATGTCTCAAGGTTCACTGGTTCAACTATTGGGCCTTCAGTCAAGGTTTCCCCTTCGAAGCTAATCTTAGGGTCCACCTCAACATCCAGTTGACCAATAGCCTTACCTGCTAGCCTCTGCCTATATAGTCTTGATTTTTTCTTGAACTCTTCTTACACCCTCTCTTGAATCCTATCTGCTAACCTTGCAGCTTGTTTGTGTTGGCTTGGGTTGACAAGTGGAAGGTCAATCAGATATGTACTCTCATAGAACCTCAGGTTGGAGAAGTTGAAGATTTCCTATTGCCCTTGAGTTCTTGAGATTACCAAAGCTCTCCTTTTAGCATCATATCTCCATCCCATGATTGGATTCTCAAAGTGATAGGCTGGAGTGGGCATAGCTCTGGGAATACCCTCCTTAAACAGGCTTTGTATGAGTGAGTCCACATCAATGTGAACTTAAGGAGATTACTGGGCATGGAATATTGCAAGTGAGGGTGGTGAATCCTCAATGTCCATACCCTGTGAAGAACTTCCAGGTTCTGTGATTGCTTGGACTTTCTCCCCTTTTTGGTAGCATCAACCTCTTGCATAGGTGAGCTAGGGGTTAGGTCTATTAAATCCACAAGTTCTTGTGTTCCTGGTTGAGTCCTCCTTAAAGGTCTCCCAGCTAGTTTCTCCTTGAGATAAGAAATCTCAAGTTGCTGATCATTGACCCTCCTTTGCAAGGTAGTCCCCTGAGATTCCAAGTGACTAATCTTAGAGACTAAGTAGGTGCATGTTTTTGTCAGTTTTTGCATCTTTAGTCTCATGTTCCCCTCATCTTCATCAGAAGAATCATGGGGGGATGAGAGAATTGGACCAAAGTCCTCTTCCTCATCACCAGCACTGGTTCTTGGCTGTTGGATTTCCCCTGCATAATGACAACTTCAGGTGAAGTGTCAATAGGCTTGGTTGTCATGGTTGAGGTATTAATGATGTAATCACTTGCAGAAGTGATAGCCTCTTCCATATGGACCTCCTGAACAGGTTCAGGGAGATCCACCTCAGTAATGGGTGAATGATGTGGGCTAGATATGGGACTCTTTGAGTAGGGTAGGAAAAGAGAGACTCATGGTACTCACTAAATCCCATGTCTTCATAATCATAGAATTCAAGGTTGAGTTGAGACTCTGAGTGAAGGCTTAAGGCTGTGGGCTTGTGAGCTCATCAGGCTGAGCATGAGGAACCTCAGCACTAAGCATTGGTGAGCTGGGAGTGGTTCGCTCCTCAGAAGAAGTGGGAGCTCCAGTGGCCACTTCCTCCTGTATGGTTGGTGATATGGGGGCCTGCATAAGTTGAAAGCCTGTGTAGGGGTTTGTTTGGATTTTCTCTGGTAGGTGATGGCTATTTGTGGCTGTGTGGGTGGTTGTGAAGTAGAAGGTGTGGGTTCAACACTAGCTGGTGCTGCTAGGTTGTCACCTTGAGCAATGAGCTCTAACATTTTTGGGACAAGGGCTTTTTCTACCCATGAGAAGCCAACATTTGGCTTCCTTATAGTTTTGAAGATGTCGGGCTTCATCTGTCCCAATTTAAGAACTTTACATGTTCCCCTCAACTATGAGCCCAGTTCACAGTTGAGAATGTGTTAAACATATCTAGGGAATATGTAATATTTTAAGAAGTCTAAGTTTGCAAGCAAGTTAGTATACACAAATTGTGAGTACCTGAACTTGACCCCCTGAATGATTCCATGAACTATGAAGGAGAGATCCTTAGGAATCTGGTCCCATCCTCCATGCTTGTTGGACAAGCTACGTATGAATACATGGAGGAGGTACTTCCATTGAGAAGAGACCTTCTTTTTCCTGAAGGTCTTGACAGAGAAATCTCCTTCATAACCCATTTGCTCAAAGGATTGGTTAACATTAGTTTTAAAAAAGGACAAATCACCTTCTACATCATCCAGCTGAAGATGAGTGTTTATAAAGGCTAGAGTGATGAAGTTTGTCCTCCCCTGCACTATGGCAGAAAGTGCCTTCTCCCCATCCATGGTGACCTATTGACAGGTCCTCTAAAATTCCAAAAGTTGATCCTCATAGAGTGGAGGATCAATGGTGAGGGAGGTGAAGTAATTTGACAGAGAAAGAAAACGAAAAACCTCTGAGAAACTTGAATATTTCTCAGAGTCCAACAGAGCAACTTGGTTGTGTTGCCTGTGAAGTTACATGGAAAATTGAGGTGGTTTCTATGATCAAGGTTGGCCATTTGAGAAAGTTTAGGTGTGAAGAAAGATAAGAACAAAGGGGGTTTCTGGGTGAATTTAGGTAAGAGAAAGTTACAGATGAAGAGAAAAGTAAAAGAAGGGGGAACCGTTGGGTATATATATATATATATATATATATATGTGTGTGTGTGTGTGTGTGTATATATGTATATATATACATATATATATATGTATATATATATATGTGTGTGTGTGGATTGTATTTGAGACAAAGTTAATGGAAAATGATAAACTTTGAAATCCGGATGTCAGTCCCACCTCTGAAAAAGTGCCCAAAAAGGTAGTTTTCTTGGAAGTCGAAAATCTTCTGAAGGTATTTTGTCTTCGGAAGTTTTGATAAAAGCTTCCGAAGTCAATTTGACTTCGGAAGATATTTCTAAGAGTTATGAAAATTTTGCTTCAGAAGGAAAATACTTGAAGAATTTTCACTTTTGAGATATGTTTGGTTTCTGAAGAGATCAAGACTTGGAGTTTTTATCCTAAAGAGAATAAATCTTCCGATACATAATTGCTTTCGGAAGAAAATTGTTCTTCAAAGGCATAAGAACTTATGAGTAAATTTAAGCTTTGGAAGATATTTTAGAATTTCTAACTGAAGGTAAATTCACATAAGTAGTTTTTTGGTTTGAAGACATAATGTTCTTCCGAAGGCAACCTGATATCTTCCGAAAGGAAAAATGTTCAAAATTTTCAAAAATCTAAGGAATATGATTTAAAAGATTTTCTTCCAAAGTAAACATGGGCTTATGATGGTGATAAAATAGACAACTTAGGACATACAGGTTTTAGAAATAATATTGAGTTAAATTTAAGAAAATCTACTCAAGATTAATCATCCCAGTAGCTGATACAAGATATTTGAATCTCTGTTTATCAAAAGCTTTAGTGAACAAATCAGCATATTGTTCATTTGTGTTAATTTTGACTAGTTTGATTAAGCCCTTTTCAAAGTTATCTCTAATCAAATGATACCTGATGTTGATGTGTTTTGTCCTTGAGTGTTGCATAGGGTTCTCTGTAATAGAGATAGCACTCTTGTTGTCTATGTGGATGGGAGTCTCTTTGAAGTTGAATCCATAGTCCAGCATCTGATTCTGAATCCAAAGCACTTGAGCACAGTAGCTAGCAGCAACAATGTATTTAGCTTCAGCAGTTGATGCAGACACACAGGATTGTTTCTTGCATTGCCATGAGACTATCCTTCCACTAAGGAGTTGACATCCCCCGAATGTAGATTTTACAATCATATTGCATCCACCATAGTCACTATCTGTATAGGCATACAGATTAAAGTCAGAATTCTTTAAATACCAAAGGCCTAGTTTTGGAGCACCTTTGAGATATCTTAGAATCCTCTTGACAGCAACCAGGTGTGACATTCTGGGGTTGGCTTGATATCTTGTACAAATGCATGTGGCAAACATGATATCTGGCCTACTAGCTGTGAGGTACATAAGAGACCCAATCATAGCCCTGTAAAAGGTGTTCATCCACACACTCCCCCTCAAGATCAGGTCCAAGGGAGTGGTTTCTGGCTATGAGTGTCTTTGCAACCTTACAATCAGTCATGCTGAATCTTGTAAGTATGTCTTGTACATACTTTGACTGACTTATGAAGATGTCACTGTCAACTTGCTTCACTTGAATTCACAGAAAGAAATTGAGTTCCCCCATGGCACTCATTTCAAATATATTCTTCATCAGCTTCTCAAAGTCTTTGTAGAGCTTTGGATTAGTTGACCCAAAGATAATGTCATCTACATACACTTGAAATAGCATTAAGTCATTCCCTGTTCCTTTGACGACGAGAGTACCATCTACAGTATCCCTTTTGTAACCATGCTGACAGAGATACTGAGATAGAGTCTCATACCACTTCCTTGAAGCTTGATGCAGCCCATAAAGAGCTTTATCAAGCCTGCAGCATAATCAGGATGATCTGGGTCTGCAAAGCCAGGTGGTTGCTTGACATACACCTCTTCATCAATCACCACATATAAGAAAGCACACTTGACATCAAGTTGGTAGACCTTGAAATCCTCTGATGCAGCGAAAGCTAAGAATATCCTAACAGCTTCAAGTCTTGCCACAGGAGCAAAAATATATGTGTAGTCAATTCCTTCTTCTTGTGTGTATCCTTGAACAACTAGTATGGCCTTGTTCTTGATGACAAGTCATCTATCATCTTTCTTGTTTCCAAAAACACACTTGGTTCCTATGGTAGTCTTCCCTAGAGGAAGAGTATAGGTTCCAACCTTTTGTTTTTTAAATTGAAGCAGCTCATCATGCATAGCTTTAACCCAACTTCCATCCTTTAGAGCCTCATAAACTTTCTTTGGCTCTATCTGGGATAGGAAGCAAGAGTAGAGACAAACATTTTTGTCATGGGTTTGTCCTCTTATTCTTACCCCCTTGTCAACATCTCCAATGATGTTTGTGGTAGGGTGTGACTTGTGAATCCTGAGTTGAGGGATCACATCAAGTTGATTGGAGAGATCTAAATTAGAGAAATTCAAATCAGGTAGTGAAGTGTCACCCACCATATCAGCACACTTATCAAGAAAAGTTTGATCCAATGAGTGTGTGACATCGTTGATGTTGTCTTCCATGGAGTGATTGTCAGCATCAAGAAACTCTTGATCACTGTCACCACTACCACTTCCTCTTAAATTTGAATCTCCTTCATTTGAGTTTTGTGCCTCTGAGTTGGAATTTGTAGGCGCCTAAGATGTATCAGCTGAAATTTTCATGGTTGTGCTGATAGGAACTCCATCTGCAGGGTTTGTTACCACTGGAGCTGAGGTAGAGTGATTTGTAGGTCTTCTCAGCTCAAATCTTTGGTCAGGATATCCTGTTGATAAGTTACTTGTGGATCCTGAAACATTCTCACAAGACTTATTAAAACAGTTGGTAACTAAATCAAGATCAAACAACCAATCAGGACCAGAACCTTTCACACTAGGAGTCTGCTCATTGAAGGTCACATTGGCTGACTCCTCAACTACTCTAGTTCTGAGATTGTATACTCTATAAGCCTTAGCTTGAGAAGAGTATCCAATAAAGTGTCCATCATCTGATTTCTCAGCAAATTTGGCTACTTGATCTTTGGCATTCAAGATGGTACAAGGATATTTAAATGACCTAAGGAAACCAATAAACGGTCTCTTTTTGTGCCACAGTTCATAAGGAGTCTTACCATGAGTCTTAACCACTAAAGATATTTGGCTACTTGATCTTTGGCATTCAAGATGTTCACTGCCTCTGCCCAGAAGGTGATGGGCAGTTTAGAGTCAGACAACATGGTTCATGCAGCTTCAAGTAGTGTTCTGTTTCTCCTCTCAAAAACACCAATTTGCTGAGGAGTCTTGGGAGCACTATATTGTCTTGTAATACCCTTTTCATCACAAAATGTATGAAGGATTTAGTTCTTAAATTCAGTTCCTTTATCACATCTTATGGTCTTGACCTTGTGATCACATTGATTCTCAATTTTCAGAATGAAATTCTTCAAGATCTTAGGAGTCTTATCCTTAGTTCTAAAGAAAAAGACCCAAGTGAATCTTGTGAAGTCATCTGTGATCACCAAACAATATGAGGTCCTTCCTAGACTCATTACACTGGTGGGGCCAAAGAGATCCATATGTAACAAGTGTAGGGGAGTACTGATGAAGTTTCTTTCCTTTGGCTTGTGAGATACATTATGTTGCTTCCCTTTCAGGCATGCAACACAATGGTCATCACTTGTAAACTCTTTCTTTGGCATTCCAGTTACCAAATCATTCTTAATTAATTTATTCATGTTTTTAAAGTTTATATGACACATTCTTTTATGCCAGAGGAAAGACTCATCACTATTTGCTTTAGATAGAAAGCAAGAAACTTCTCCTGAAAGGGATGTTTCCTGCAAGTCCATCTTGTACATGTTCCCTTTCCTAGGGGCTCTGAGCAAGATATGCTCCTGAGGAATGACCACCCCGGGCTTGAGAACAATGCACTCATGCTCAGTGAAGAGCATGTTGTGTCTTTGATCACAAAATTGGGATACACTCAATAGATTGTACCCAAGCTTTTTAACAAAGTTTACCTTCTTAATATTGAGCTTACCATTTGTGACCCTGCCCCTTCCAGTAATGTAACCTCCACCATCTCCTCCAAAAGCAACTGACCCTCCATCAATTTTCTCAAAATTTTGAAGTAAAGAGTCATTGCCTGTCATGTGCCTGGAACAACCACTATCAATAATCCATACATTCCTATTGGTCTTTAGTTGTTCCTGCACAAATAGAGATAGTTAGTTACATTTGGAAACCCAAGCCTTGCTGGTCTTGGGCTTGTCAAAATGAGTTGAAGACAATGCAACAGTAATTGATCCTATGTTCAAGCTTTAAGGACCATCAACCGTTGTTGATGAAGAGCTTTCAGTCACATGGTCTTTCTTTGTCTTCCACACCACCTTTGGAAGCTTAGACTTGACCTTCAATACTTCGGAAGTTTTGATAACTTTGGAAGTTTTGAAAACTGGACCTTCAGAAGATCTTGCTATCACTGCAGTAGGCTTTAATACTTCGAAAGCATTCCTTTCTTCCGAGACCAACTCTTCTTCCGAAGGCAAGATTTCACTTGTCTTCTTCTTCATTTTAGAGATTCCCAAAAGGAACAGACTTTTCTTCCGAAGCTGGCTTCTTCTTGATTTTCTCAGAAGTTTTCTTCTTGATCATGTGGACAATACTTTTAGGATTGTAAAGGCAATACTTAGCAAGATGAGAAGTACTACCACACATGATACAATCTATTTTCTTTCTTCTAAGAATCTTCTTTTGGGAGGAAGGCTGAACTTGATCACTTTCTATCTCCATCTTCATCTTCACATATGATGCAGCAAGCTTTTTAGGGTGAGGCATGTCTTTGGATTTAGATGGTTCAAGCTGTGTAGCAGTGGTACACAGCTGATCAACCTTCTTCTTGTTGCTGGGATGATTTGGACAAGAACTAGAACTCCTGGTACTAGAGTTCATAGTTGAGTCGTCAGCCTTTACCACTTCAAACCCTGTAGAGATAAACACTTGTTTCTGCTTAGAGTTGAAAGTGGCCTTGATCTCTTGAGCCTTCTATGACTTCCTCTTGGCTTTTCTGATCAAGCTCTTCCTCTTGGACTTAAGAAAAAAATAAAAGTTTATGATTTTATTAAAATCAATACCGGTAGGATTTGTTTGACCACTGACACTTGACTCTGGTCAACAATCTAATTATATGTGTCTCACCACTCATTTTATCGATAATGAGTGGAAACTGAGGAAAAAAGTTTTGAACTTTTGTCCTTAAGAGAATCATCGTGGGGTAGACATTAGGAAAGCGGTTGAAAAATGTTTACTAGAATGGAGGATTGAAAATGTTATTACAATTTCAGTTGATAATGCAAGTTCTAATGATGCGACTATTGAGTTTTTGAAAAAGGTACTTCAAAATTCCAACAAGTGTCTTTTAAAAGGAAAGTGGACACATATTAGATGAGTTGCACACATTTTAAATTTGATGGTCCAGGATAGGATAAAAAATGTTAATACGGCGGTGGAAAAGATTCGATGGGTGGTTAGGTGGATAGGGCAATCATCTAAGAGGATAGAGAAATTCCATAACTTTGCTAAGATCGTTAATGCTGATACAACAAAACACCTAGTTAGAGATGTACCAATAAGATGGAACTCTACGTACCACATGCTAGAAGTTACACAATCTTATGAAAAAACCTTTAAGAGATACGAACTTGAGGAATTTGACTTTAGATCCGATCTTGGTAATACGGGTTTGGGGTACTTACACTTGCTGATTGGCAAAGCGTTAGAGACTTATGTCATTTTCTGAAACCGTTTTATGATGTTACATTGAGGGTCTCTGGGACACTTTATGTGACATCGAACTCATGCATAGAAGAGATCTACTCTATTCGAAGTGTATTGGATAATGCTATTAAGACTCCGAGTCTTTGTCAGATTGCATTGGAAATGAAGCCAAAGTTTGATAAATATTTTAGCGACATACTAAAAATGAATTTGTTGCTATACTTTGCTTTGATTCTAGACCCGCGGAATAAAGTAATGTATTTAAATATACTATTAGTTGATCGCTATGGGAAAGATGTAGCGAAGAAGAATATGAAAATAATCATGGAATCTATGTATGAGTTATACATTGATTATATTAGAATTCATTCAGCAATTTCTAGTACTGTCGAGTCTTCAACATCGTCGGTATTAGGGAAACGCCAAACCACAGAAGATATTGCATCAAAACCGCACTTTGGAAACAAACTAAGAGAACAAATGAATACACAAAGAGTTGAATCTATTGATGAGTTAGATAAAATTTTGAAAGGAAGTGTTGAAGAGAATTCTGATATCTTCAATGTTATAGAATGGTGGAAAGTTAACAGCCCGAGATTTCCGATTCCATCCTTAATAGCTAAAGACTTATTTGCCATTCCTGTGTCAACTGTGGCTTCTTAAACAGTTTTTAGCACAAGTGGGAGGGTTTTGGACTCATTTAGGAGCTCTTTGACTCCCTAAATTATTGAAAGTCTAATCTGCACCCAAAACTGGCTTCAGGGGAGTTCAACTTTAACCAACGAACTCATTAGTGAAGAAGATTGGGATACAATAACGGTATTTTTATTACTAGCTTTTATATAATATTTATTCTTGTTATAACTAACCATTTTAATTCTTATTTTCTTTGATATTTTAATATAGCATTGGTAACAGACGAGCATACATGAAGGTGGCAACGTGAAGATTGGTAGAACTTTATTGGTTGTTTGACGTTCCTTTTTTTATTCATATTAGTGGTTGATACAATTTTAGATTGCGGTTTTATTCATGCGATAGATTATAAAATTTGGGTTTGTAGTCGCAGTAACTTTTTAAAGTTTGGTTTGTGTTTTTGCTACTTTAATATTAAGGTTTATTAGCTTGACATACATAAATAGTTTGTTAATAAATACATTAATTGCTCGAATCATTAGTATAGTATGGTAACCATGTAATATTACATATAGCTCATACTAATATTAAAGTGCATTTTACAGCCTAATTACTAATTAGCATCCCATTTAAGCTCCATAAAATTACTTTTATAGTAGTTCATGTAGTACTTTATTTTAAAAAAACATATTAACAACTCATTTAGTATTCTAATTAGCAACCCGATTACCGATTATACCGACCCAAATAAACCCGATTGCCAATTTAACCGAGTCTTATTAGGGTCGGTATTTGGGTTGGATTACCACATAAAAAAACCCGACTAACCCGATCCGACGAACCCAATACCCGATTAAAAAACCTGATCAACACTTTTAATTCACAGTAGGTTTTTAGTTATTTGTGAGTGTATTATCTATATTATATATAATGGCTGTGAGTAAAGAAGGCGAAAATATTATTGTGTTCATTTGTATATTTGATAAGACAGTGTTTATTCTAATTAATTTTTAAATATTTTTTTGAAAGTGATTGTGAGTGAAAGAAATAGAAAAAATGATGATAAAGGTATATAAAAAGTATTATTTAATTAAAAAAATGGAGAAAAAGTAGTAATATTTAGTATAATTATAAGGATAAGGAAGCTGATGTGAATGTTCTTATGTTGGTTTCCAAAGAAAGAATGACGAGACGAGATGCAAGGTGCAAGGTGTTTGATATTAGAAGTGAAAATATTGAATAGAACTTCAAATTTCGAATCGAAATGAATTTGAATTCGGATTTTTTCTTTCAGTTTAGATTAAGTCCTTGTTCAAATTAATATATAAAATCTACAGACTCAAGTTGTATATGTAATTTGTAAAAAAACTAGCATTTTGTTTAATTAATCAGACATAAGTGATATGGTTGTAGAGACTCGATCAAAATAAGTTTATTAACCGGTCTTAGCTGTCTTTATTGTATAAGGGTAAGTAAGATCGTATTCATAAAAACACGATGATGAAAGCAACAAACTTTTAGAGACATTTTAATAATTAACAAGAAAGCAATCACTTTCAGGTTTCAAATTCTGCAATATCAACAATTATTATGTTATATTTAGGGTTTCCAAAAAAACACTTAAGATTATGGCTTTTGACTTTTGATTAAAGTGATAGCAAAAGAACAATCTTTTAAGATTCGTTTGTTCACAATGTTACCAATTTACCTATATCATGTTATCAACTTCTTTTAAGTAGCTAACGATACAAGAAAACTGAAAACTAATGATAAAGCAAACAACTTTGTTTATAAATAAACCGCTTAAATCAATCAAAGCTTTTAATTACATTCAATCACCAAGTGTTCAACAAAACCCTAGTCTAAACATACTAACCGTCTCACTTAGCAAAAACTTTCCACCCGAAAGCAACCACGAATGATTTAGCCACACACGATCTTCATTGAGTCTTCAATCTACTTTGGTTGACGATTCTTGATAAATTGGATGATTATAGGAGGTTCTAAGGGTTCAAATTCGTCCAAAAACGTGTTCTTGAGGCTCAAGGAATGTATGTTCCCAAACCTTAATGGTTAGGGTTTAAACTGGATTTAAAATTTAAAATAATCCTTTACGTATCACAGATTTAATAAAAGATATTAAGTTTTGAATTTATGGTATTTTGTTTAAAAATGATAAAGTTCTTGTGTGATGTGAGTATGTTATGAAATTATTAAATACCATGTTTGTAATATCTAGTTTCGTAGATGCCTTCTAAAAAAACTTAGCTCGGTAATGTTTACAAATTTTGTTGACATTATATTAGTTTGTATAGTATTCAACCATTCCTTTATTTTGATAAACTAACTGAGATTTGTACGTTTGATGCGCGCTCAAGTTATCTCGATGTCAAACAAAGACTTCATGCATGTGTAATTTTTTGTGTATGTTAAAATAAATGATTTAACTAAGTTTCTGCTTTTGTATATTTCAAATGAGTTATGTATTTATATAACACTATCTTAATGGGTTATATATGTATGTAATGTTGGTAAAACTATTAAACAACTTCCACATCCATTCTGCCACAACACACACAGGGCGGCTCTATAATGTAATTTGTGATGTCGTAAGTTTGGGGCCCCCTTAAAACAAGGGCCCCCATTTTTAAAAGAAATTATAGCAGTTTTGGTATTTTATAGGTCAATAAAATTTTAAAACTGGAATAATACTTGATAGTTGAGTCTCGATGAAATTTTTGATGATTTGATATGTTATTGAAGAAACACAGTCACACAGTCACACATTTGCTTTTGTTCAAAGAAATTTAATTAGATAGCGTTTTACAAAAAAGCTTATTTTTTAATTTGATTGGAGCCCCAAAAATCGTTAAGTTGGTCCTGAACATACAGGCCTAGCTACTAGGATTGTTACTAGTAATACCAACGAACTTTGAAAGTGTTACTGTCAAATAGTATCGATTATTATCAGCCAATGTACAATAATTTGAATTATTAAAATTCATTTTTTTAAATATATCATCGGGGACGTTTAGCCTATAATTTAACAAAGTTGACTTTTATGTTATTTGTATTTGAAGAGTTCATATCGTTATCCCTTAAGGACTTTAAGGGTTGGTCTAGAGTGTTTAAATTGTGTTTGTTTGGTTAGAAAATGTATAGGTTGTTTCAAATTCTTATTGGCTACTCTTGATGCTTTTAAATTGTCCCTAGACCTTCTAGCATACAAGAATTGTAACCTAATTTTAGGCGAACGATACAATCGGCTCACTTTGATATATTTCTTAAATTGATATATCATCCTACTCATCCATCCATCATGTAATTAGACCATGTAATAAAAAACCAAAACCTAGAGTAATTTTGGACAATGAACTAAACACATCTAATTGTGGTTATTCCTATAATTCAAAATGTTTATTTCATTCATCATAATCAGATGAATCAATGTTGCTAGACGACTTATCTAGTAAATTGGTTTGTACCAAATAAGATACATTATTACATTGAACTCACACAACAGTAAAAACAACAATCCAAATTCAAGTTTATTCCAAAAACTGAATTAAAAGAAGAAAATAACATAAACAATTGTAACCTGCTGATAGTTGGTTATTGAGCATTTTCATCCTTAATTTTCTATCGTAACCCAAGCCTAAAGAAAAACCTACAAATGTCCTTTTGATTTGTGTGCAATTTAGGTGTATTGTGAGAAGATGTGGTTATGTGCATGTGGACAGCATGAATGCCTATTAGACTCGATTAGATGAATTTTGGTAAAAATTTAAGATAATTTAAAAGAGCAAAGTTATACATTTTTTTCTTAAAAGTATACGAGTTTGGGTATGACTTTGAACCAGAACTAAGAATTGGTAAGTAGTGGTGTTTAAAAAAACTGAAATCCAAAAATACCATAATCCAATCCGTATCTGAATCCAAATAAATCGATTCAAATCCTTATTTGGATATTCGGATCAGAATTTATCCGAGTCCGAATTTTCTATTCGGATTTCGGATATCATATTTTTTTATTTAGATTTTTTGGATATGCTATTAATCCGAATAAGAATTCAACTAAGTTTTTAGCCAATACTCATTACCCAACTATCGTTTTTGTTTTCAACTCAAAAATCTTGACACATTCTAGTCAAGATAGTGGATTTGGCTGTCTGGTTGAAGCTAGTCCGTAGTTTATGGCATGTATGGCCGAATGTGATATTTGAAAGATTATTTTAAATTATTGTCACACCCCCGCTAAAAGCGGAAACACGGGGATGTAACGAGACCGGGATCGTCATAACACATGGTAAACGATAGAGATGCAATATAATAAATGATGACAAGCGTGTCATGACGACACCCGACAACAAGAAGACTTGTGTCGTGTTTAGTCAATGTTCACGACAACATAGCCATAAGCATAAACATGATAATGATTCACATAACCAAATAAGATGAAATTGTAATGTAAATTCCCACAACCCGGGAACAAGTTTAAAAAGATTGTAATTGTTTACGCATATCAACATTGTTCAAAAAGATTGTTTGTCAAAATATGTTAAGTCCCAAAAATGCATCCTAGGGTCTCCACTAAGGCAGCACACCTAGATTCCTGGACTTGCATAATCACCTGAAAAGATATGCTCAAAACGGTCAACATAATTGTTGGTGAGCTCGCAGGTTTAAGTAATAAAAATGTAAGTGATGCTATATAAAGTAAGCGTAATGGAATACCGTGAATACAGTTATATACACAAGTAAAATCACATGACATGAGCTTTGCAACCAAACCTAGCGACGTACACAAAGAAATTGTCGGCATATATTCACCCAAGGGCCCGTTCCTGGGGCCACTGATGGTACCAACTAGTATACCATCGAACGAGGGTGGGGGTGTCAACCCAGTAGTACTACCAATACCTAACCGTCGGTTCCCACACTGGAATTAAATAGTTGCAAAGATAGAACCACACAGCAGACCCAAGCATGTATCAGATAAGTACTTGTAACACAGTATCACGTTGATTCCTTGTATGTAAAATGTAAGTAAGTTGTAAAGCATTGAAAATGGTTAAGCATACTTTTCCCCCAAGTTGTAAATGACTGAAATATTGTATAAGCGTCAAAAGGGGCCACGAAACTCACTTGTTAAGTGGTAAGTATGTATGATCGATGTATCCAAATGTTGAATGCAAATGAACACTCAAACACCTATTGACAGTTATTGTAAGCATTAATGATATGAAATAAGCGCGTAATAATGTTCGGTCGGTTCGGGTTGTATCGGCTGGGTCGCGTGTAACTCACACAAACAGACACACGTACTAGACCTTATGTAGATCCAAGTACAAGACATTGTCGCCATTGATGATGATGTTTGAGTAAAAGTTTCATTGTTATTGAAGAAGTATTGAATAGTGTCAATAGTTATAAGTCGGTTGATAATTGTAAAGCGTTAGTTTAATTTGTTTAGAATGGTATTTGTGCCCTTTTTAGCATTGACTTTAATATTTGTGGCCGAACAATGGCTACTGTGATAATGTTACCTCAACATCACACGTCATACTCACACCACGCACAAGAAGGAATCACACACAACAATTACAGTCGCACAACAAGACCAGACGCACGACTCAACCTCCATACGCACGAATCAACCCTCAATCGTGCTAATCAGCTTCATTCGTACGATTGAGCCTTCATTCGTATGTCTGGCATTCAGTCGTACCACACAACACCCAATCGCACGACTCAACCTCCATACGCACGAATCAACCTTCAATCGTGCGAATTAGCTACTTTCGTACGATTGAACCTTCATTCGTGCGATTGAACTCCAGTCGTGCAAATCATGCACATTCGCATATACTCAGTCGGTCACCTGACTCAATCGCACACAATCATTCATACGCATGACTCAATCGCATACATTCATTCGCACGCATGACTCAATCGCATACAAACACACAGTCGCACGACTTAGTCGCACGACATGCCTAGTCGCACAACTCAGTCGCACGATTGACTCAGACGCATGGTTCAATCGTACGACTCACCCAGTCGCACGGCTCAATCGCATGACAGACCCAGTCGCCTGAACAGCAGAATCGCGACTGTGGTCGGGCTGAGCAGCCCCCGGGCTGCTCTAAACGTGAGTTTTACACCACAAGGACTTCCAGAAACACTCTACAAACATACACAAACATGAAACACAAGCAGAAAGACCTCACACGCACCCATACGACCTTGTGTGTTCGGGTTGAACCCGAACACCCAAAACCCTAGTTTGGACAACCGTGAAAAGGCAAGAAAATGGACAACGAAAGTAGTCTACCTGCTAGAAATGAGTAGACTAGGCTGTAGATGAAGTCTAGACGACGAAAACGAGCCTAAGCGGGTCGGTTTTGGTGCTAGAATGAAAAAGTTGTGTAGAGAGAAACTGAAGAAGATGAAGAAGATGAGAATGAGAGTTTAGGGCTGGGAAATGGGTTTATATACCCAGCCCAAGTTTGCAAAATTACAAGTTTAGTCCCTGCACTTAACCCCCGAGTTTCCCAAATTTGGTTCGGTTGAAAAACAACTTTATTAGGTTAATTATATTAGTTGTAAAATGCATTTAATGATATTATGACTTAAGAAATGATTTTATTTGGTGACGTTAAATATTTATAAAAATGATATGTTTGGCGGTTACGATGATAAAGTTTTGAAAGTTTTTTTTTAAGGTTAACATATGATTATAACGAATACACACGCACAACGATGATAAGGCACACATGATATCCACATAAAGAGTTAAATAAGGTTGAGGAATGATCGATCAAAGAATAGTTAACCGAAAAATCACGTTAATTGACGGACCTTAAGGTGACGGATGTCACAATTATAAATTCTATATAAACCCCAATTATTAGAATTCGGGAACACACATTCTTGAGCCCCAAGAATGAGTTTTTGGACGAATTTCAAACCTTAGAACATCCTCTTATCATTCAAGTTCATCAAGAATCATCATCAAAGTATATTGAACACTTAATGAAGATGATGTGTGGCTAAAGCATCTGTGATTGCTTTTCGGGTGGAGAGTTCTTGCTAAGTGAGACGATTAGTATGCTTAGATTAGGGTTTTGTGTTGAACACTTGATGATTAATGTAATTAAAAGCTTTGCTTGATTTAAGTGGTTTATTTATATATAAGGTTGTTTGCTTTATAGTAAGTTTTTAGTTTCTTTGTATCGTTATTGAGAAAAGTTGATAATATGATATAGGTAAATGGTAACACTATGAACGAACGAATCTTAAAAGATTGTTTCTTCGTTATCACTTTAATAAAAAACCATAATCTTGAGTTGTGTTTGCAGAAACACTAGTTTAACATGATAATTGTTGATATTACGGAATTTAAAACACGAAAGTGATTGCTTCCTTGTTAATTATTGAAATCTCTCTAAAAGTTTGTTGCTTTTATAATGTGTTTTTACAAATCATTCAATGTCTTAAATTTTGCTTTCAAGTTTCACGTACGTAATCTAGTTTTAGTTTAGTTAAACACTTTTCATCAATTCCTTATCAAGATGACCTTACTTACTCTTATATAATAAAGGTAGCTAAGACCGGTTAATTAACTTGTTTTTGATCGAGTCTCAATAACCATATCAGGTGTCTCTGATTAATTAAACAAAACGCTAGATTTTTGCAAATTACATATACAACTCGAGTCCGCATATTTTAAAATTTAATTCGAACAAGGATCTAATCTCACTTGAAAAATAGAATTCGAATTCAATTTCATTTTGATTCGAAATTTGAATTTCCATTTAATATTTTCACTTATAATATCAAACACCTTGCAACTCGTCTCGTCATTACTTGTTTAGAAACCGACATAAGAACATTCACATCAGCTTCCTTCTTTTTTATAATTACACTAAATATCATTACTTTTTTCCTTTTCATTTTCAATTATATAATAATCTTTTATACTTTTAACACTACTTTTTCTCTATCATTCACTAACAATCATTTTCAAAAAAAATTAAAAAAATTAACAGGAATGAATAGTGTTTACCAAATATACTTTTGCTTTTCTCTATTCACAAACACTCACAACCATTAGGGGTATTTATCGGATCGGATAACAGATTATTCAGATTTGAAAGATTCATGACCCTATCCGAAATCCAATTCGATTCGAATGAGGATTTATCTATATGATTCGAATCTATCCAGATGTAATTCATATCAGATTTTTTATACGAATAAACCAAATAATAATTTTTTCTTTTTTTTATTCCTTTTTCAGCTAATTTTTTATTCTTGACATTTTATAAGCTTATAATTACAATAAAAAATATAAAACCAGAAAATATAAATTTGACTTGAACACGAATACAAAATTGAAACAAAATAGGTAATTGTATAGAACACCAAGATTAAAATCTTTAATTTAGAACAATAATCGATTATTGTATAATTGTTTAGATTAGAGGACTGAAATGCGTCAAGATTCTTAAGTATTAAGTTGAAAACATAATAGGTAATTGTGTAATGAGTATTGGGCTAGAAACATAGTTAAATTCTTATTCGGATATCGGATTAGGATATCTAAATATCCAAAATCCGATCCGAAATCCGAATAAGGAATTCGGATTTGGATGAGATCCGATCCGAATATCCAAATAAGAATTGGGATCGGTTTATTCAAATTCAGTTACGGATCGAATTTCGAATATTTTTAGATATCTGTTTTATTAACACCTTTAACAATCATTACATATAATATGGGGAACACATTCACAAATATATAAGGACCCTACTATGAATACTCTAAGCGTCATGTGTCTCCTATAAACATCATCTCCAAAGTACCCCTCCACCACCTCTCTCGTCCCTCATCATCGTCTCACTTTTTTCCTTGTTAATTATTATAATGTTTCTAAAAGTTTGTTGCTTTCATGATCACATTTTTACAAATCATTCAAAGTTTTAAGTTTTGCTGTCAAGTTTCATGTACGTAATCTAGTTTAGCCTAATTAAAACACTTTCCATCAATTTTCTGTGAAAATGACCTAACTTACCCTTACATAATAAATGTAGCTAAGACCGGTTAATTAACTTGTTTTTTTATCGAGGTTCAACCCCCGATCAATCATACATCGTCCCATACTTGTTTGCCCTCTACTTTTAATCTTCAAATATAAAAATGGGTTTGGGCCTTTGGGCTCTAATCCACTTGTTTGCCCTGTTTCACTCGATACAAAAGGTCTTAAGTCCAATTTTGGTTCCTACGGTTCCATCATTCAATATTTTTTCAAAATGATTGTGCTACTATCATTTTGCAACTGGGCTGCCTTTGGGCTGCCAAATAGACCAACAAACTAAACCAATAGTGGCATTAGATTAATTATTAATACATGTAATTTAGTTTGATATATATTTTTCTTTATATAGCACTTTTTACATACAAATCAAATAATTATATATAAAAGATCTTTCTACAAGACAATGTAAATAAAATTTTTAGTGATCCTATACACACCTCAATAGTTCAGGCAAAGAGTTCGTAGATAATAAGCTAATGTTTTTTCGTATAATGGCATCTGGTTTTTATTCTCAACAAAGTGACGTGGGTCTAAGTTTCACAAAATAAACAATTAGTGGATTTTTAAGAGTAGATTTTAGTGGTGTGTGTTCACATTAAAAAATCAATCTTATCGAATCACCAAACTCATAAATATGTTTCATATTTTTTAAATATACGCCTCAGCTTAATACCATCCTATTAAGCAATAATAAATTCTAAGATTTCAAACCTGAAAATCATCACCCTCGACATTCACATGAGAATTATAAAACACTCACAACTTACAAAACACAAATTGACTTCATAACTAAATAACAACCATTGAATGTCACTCTAACGTATTAGTGAACCATACTTGTTATATTATAATGTGGGGATAGTTAATTACTTATTAGTGTCCAACGTGTATAGGTATGCAATTCTATTTGCATGTCACATAACCTTATAAATTTAAACAAGTTGTATATGCTTAAAACATGATACATAAGTATCACTGAGATGATATTAATAGTTCATTTCACCTTGCTTTAAACCCTATTAAACTCACTAGTTTCTTTTGCTATAGTATTTTTTTCTCATTGTCAAGAAACATATATGTTTATGTTCCATTGTATATCTTTGAATCCATTCATCACACGATTAGCTTAATTAATCACATTTTCTTCAATGAATCAATGTGGTGGATAATCCATAGGGTAATGAAAGAGTGAACCAAGAGAAGACTCACGCGACAAGAATCATCTTATATCTTTTGTTTCGATTAGGTTTGATAAATCCAGTACTTATATATATAAACCGATACTTTTATATTTTGTTTTGTTAGGATTTAAACCTTGAAATAAATTTCACTTAGTTTGGTTATGAATTCCACTATACGAATCTATAAATTCTTAGGAAATTAAGGTGTAAATGTCCTTCAAATGATAGATAGTTTTATTTATTTATTATTAGTTACACTTTTACTATTTACCATCTTATTCTATTTTATGGAGATGACAAGTTGACAACATAACTCATTAAATTGGTTGTTTCTTTCCATGTTTTGAAATGTGAATAGTCTAAATATATACGACAAATAGGAGAGAAAAAGCATGCATACAACGAGACAGATAATATATTAAAATAATGAAAATAATTGTACTTGTAGTATGTGTTATATACTTATATGACCCCTACTAGCAAAATTCATTCTGCAGAAAGTGATCATCTCATTTCACCGACCATTGATGGGATGAGACAATTACAACAGGGTTTGGTACCATAAGTTTTACTAGGGTATTTATTGTGAACCATTTCGTATTCTACCAAATCAATTTTAATAAAAACATGAAAGAATCATATCTATTGTTTTAAATATGATCTTTAATCTTTTGTCTTCCTCTCTCTCTCACTAAATTGATTAGTAAAACACACACAAGTCTTTATGATAGTGTATATAAAAAGAAAAGTCAATATGATGTTGTCACGTACTTAAACTTAAGTTTGGAAGCTACTTTGTTATGGTTTATATATATCAAAACTATAAAATTTTAGATAAAAATTTTTAAAACTACTTTTATATGTATCAAAACATTTCTTTTGGATCACAATACATCACATTAACTAGAATATTGGTATCACTAACGGAAATACACCAACAGATTAGTGACGAAACCCACCAAAACATTTTTGAAAAATCTAAGACCAATTTAAAAACCAATGAAGATGGGATGATTGTGGAGTGAACATTGACATAGATAAACCACCATTTTGGTCATGGTCTGTTGGAAAACCTTCCATCGGTAATTTGTCGGTAATTTTAAAGATAAGATTTAGGATGAGATTCTCACTCGGGCTTTTTAGTCGGATGTCGGTGTGACAAGTTTGAGGCGACCTTATCTGTCGTTGATCCACCGGCAAAAGTATCCATATATAGTAATTGTGAGCGTACCATAAGTGTCAAGTTCTTTCAAACATATGTGCTCTGCTGTCAACACCCTTGAGTCTTAATGATGATGGTGAGTCTGGAAGCCGGTGTTCTTTGAGCCGCGTGTAAAAGTTTATATATGTGTATATAGTAACCGGGAGCTCACCATGAATAGCAAACATCTTTATATATATAGGAACTAAATGGTCTCCTTCTTACCCTTGCTATGCCTCCTTATTCCATACCTACATTTTATATTTTGTACTAACAGAAATGTTGAAATATGTACCCTTATAATTATAATGTAGAAATTGTGGGCTAAAAGTCCGCATGTTTGTATGTGGTTTGATTATTAATATATGGCTAACCACTTATGTTAAATATCTATTGTGATTTGTAGATTGAGTCTACTTAAAACTGGTGTGGATGGTTACGAGGCTTCTAATACATAATGTTAAAGATAATCTTGTTAATTCTTCCATCTTTCTGTATATAATAAATGTTTTGAAGATAAACAATTGCTTGAGATATGTAATCTAGTATACAATTTTTGTCTTATATGTGTAATATCTAAGTATATAATGTAGTGCAAAATTAATCCGTTATAACATCATGTTGGTTTATGTAACCAAAACTAGCCACTAATACATTTCAAGGTGTATTAATTTACTTATAATAACCGTGTCTCTAACATCATAATTACTGGGTATGACTTGTTGCTTTGTCTACCCTTGCAACTTACTAACACATTATAAGGCTCGTCAAGGGACATTAGTATACCGATTATCATACTCATTTCTTTAACAAAAAGGACTAGTTATGGCCTATTATGATTTTGTGTAACTTGAACCAACTCAATAACACACTATTATAAACCATTAACACCCATTTGTGTACCGATCATCAGACTCGTATTTTTAACATCATAATGACCTAATTTGATTTTTTGTAACCTAAACCAACTCACTAGATACAACCCACTAAAACTAAAAATTATACAAGCAATCACACACATGTATCATAAGGCTCAAAAGGACTTGTTATAATTTAATGGTGCTTTGTGTTACCTAAGCTAAACCATTAACCCAACACAAGGTTCACTAAGGCCCATAATTATACTGATCATCATACATATGTCTTTAACAACAAGATGACTTATTATGGTCTTATGATTATGTGTAATTAAAATCTACTCATGAACACATTACAGACCCATTAAGGTACGTTGATATATGATTATCATATGCATGTGATTCAACACCAAAATAACGTTTATGACCTATTATAGCTTTGTGAAACCAAAAGAACCTATTAAAACAAGACAACGCCTGTACTCTAATGATCACCATACACATTTCTTTAGCAATAAAGTGACTCGTTATAGCCTGATAAGACTTCATGTAGCCAAAACCCACCCGCTAACACATAACACGATCCGTTATATCCCATTAAGACCAACACATATTACCGGTTATTGAGAGAATTATTGATGGACAGTTTAATTAGTAAATCATCTACTAAATTTCCATTAGAAATTCATCAATATCTTTTAGGTCAATGCAACCAAAAGCGCTTTCATTTTCATGTTTCTTTTAATCGTTTTTCCCTCTTTTCTTTGTGTCGCAGCTTAGGCGTAGTCACTGCCACCATTGACCATCAAGCATCCACCATTGTCACCGTCGCTCAAGTACCACTTAAATTACCATCGCTACCACCCATCTCCCACTTTCCGCCGCCATTTTTTCTAAAACCCCGCCAAACCATTGAGCATCCAACCACTTCATCTTCTTCACCGCCCATTTCAATTTGGTTGTAAGGGTTTGTATCTTCTTCGGTTTCGATTTTCTCGATTCCCATAAATAGATAGGGAGAGTAAAAAACTAGAAAGTACGATGATACGAACCATACATTAAACATTTTTATAGGTACACCGTACACATGATCCGTGTAATTGACTCTAAAAATACTATGTTTCCCAATATATACAAAAAGTAACATCTACAATATCTTTTATAATTCATTTAAAAAAAGCATTTTGTATTTCAAAGTTTCAAAGAGGAATTGTTTAAGTTGATATTTACCTAATATAGCAACATATATAATGAATGAATGAAATAATTGAACAAGTGTAGCATTATTAACAGGCCATGGGGCCGGGTCCGGGTCGGGCAATGGGAACCGTCGGTGATGCAGCCCATAATTGTGAAAATAGCAGCAGGCTTCCTGTATTTGACCCCCTTCAGATACTATTATTAACCTCTTATTATAATTGTCATGGACCATGGTTTAATTGTTGTGCACCACTTGCTTTTGTACATCTTTAACTATTTCCCTATAGCTTTGACTGTTATTGCATTTTATTTTACAAGTGTAATAAATGTGTATGTTGTATATATTATGTGTTATATCTTATATCTTATATGTGTGTGTACATCTTTAACTGTGTTTCAATAGCTTGGGCTGTTATTTTACACCTATAATTAATGTGTGTGTTGTGTATATATGTGTGTGTTACATTAACAATTATGTTATGCAACTTGATATTTCTTTTAAGTATTTTCCATATGAAGTATTGATAAAATGCGACTAGTATTTGTTAACCGGATTAGAATTGCATGACACCCGTATGCTGATATGATTATATAAGTATTACTGTGCAGAAAAGTTATTATCAAATCTAATATTTTTTTTTTAGAAATTTGTTTTATGACATAGTTATAAGGTAAATGAAAGTTTGGGTAAAACTACGTATATCATGTTGCAACTGATTTGGCTCCTATCTAGACATTGCGTAAAATGAAAGATAAGTCAAGTACCAGGTGAATCCTTTTTGTGTAAATAAAATAATCTAGTGATTATTTGTTACATAAATAATCATGCTATGCAAATTAAGTTTTCTTATAACTATTTGCCATGTAAAGTATAAAAGTATTGAGAGAATGTGACTAGTATTTTTGTTAACCCGATCAAAGTTGCATTATAGGTGTATACAGATATGATTATATCGGTTTTTTTATGTGGAAACATTACTATCAAAAGAAATATTCTTTTTAGAAATCATTTTGTATATAAGTTTATATTTTAGATTTTATCATCTTGAATTCTTGATTTTAAATATAGGTTGAAACAAGTAAACATGTATAGAATATATAAATATGATGTTTTTAAATCGATTAAGAATAAAGTAAGTAGATAAAAGGTTATACTAAAAAAGTTTATTTATATTCGCTACGCTTACTCTATTAAGAATTATTTGAGGGCGTAAACTTCAAAGGTACTTCTCTTTGTTGCATATCAACATCTTAGACATATATACATCCTCATCTATTTTGGTACTGATTATGTAACTTGTAGTTGTATTATAGACAATGTAATCTTTTTTCTTTTAAGTTAATTCCATCTCACTCGGGTTTGTAATAAGGTTTTTAATGAGGCACTTAGAACTGATTTAGAAGTATCAGTTGATTCATTTAGGTCTTCAAACACCAAACCGATATTACCATAAAATATAAATAGTGTATAATACGTTATAAAATGTTTAACTTTGTTGGAAACCATACTCCCATCTCCCTTTTTTTATGCACCTCTTTTAAGTGGATAATAGGCTTGGCCTATCTCTTAATGCTGGTCAGAGTACCTAGCTTAAAGCTTAGTCATCATATGTATGTGTTTGTGTGCACGGAGGTTGATAACTTCCAACCTCTTTCTTTGAAGGTAGATTGACACCGAGAAAGCTTCTATTGCGAGATTGTTTTTTAAAGGTTACTTAGTCTTATGTTTTTATCAAGATTTTTAAAGAGATTCACCAACAAAGTGTAAGAAGGCTTTAGCCAAGAATACTAAAATTTCTTCTTTGTCAGTACGATTTAGTGTTTGATACAACTCAAATTCAAATCGTACGTGAACAGAAAATTTCAGACTTAGTTTTTTGTTAAAATATCATCATCATATCAAATATAATTTATATGTTAAATAAATTGGACAAAAAATATAAGTTTTATGACACACAATTTGATATTAAATCTTGCCAAAAATGTGTGTGTGATATATGTAACAATGGAGGGACCACCGGTATCAAATTTATGCTTTTGAGCTTGAGTTGGCTCGATTAGCTTTCCTAAAAACATGGTTAATGAACCATCTTGATGTTTCTGAGTACAACCACATGTAATTATAATGACAAACCCACGTACCACTAAACATACAACACTTTAATATCATTAGATTAAATACTTAGCTGATTATACAATTATATGACATGTATAAGTATGTATGTACACAAATGATATTTATATACCCACAAGATAGAAATGCAAGATACTTGTCAGATGAAAACGATAGTCGTTCTTGTTTTATTACTAATTGAACCCCCACGTGGGTTTCACTGCAAGGTACAACATTTTAGAAAATACCTAAAATGCAAAAACCAAAACCTACAAAACGCATAAACAAAAAACAAAACAAAAAATAAAATAAAATCACCACTTAACGACCGTTAACAAGTTGACTAACGGCAGCTCTTTTACACGGACTCGGAGGCAGACTACTTCCTGACGCCACAAGTCGCTGCACAAAGCTCTCAATCCTCTCTCCGTTAGTCTCCGTTAGTAACCGCTTACCACCAAACGGCAACGACTCAACACCCCTCTCGTTCAACACCTCCTCCGCCATCGCCGCCGCTCCTCCGCCGGTGACGCAACCGTTCGCCTGAAAATCAAACTCTCCGATCAGTTCTCCGACGGGAGAAAAAAAGTCAAATTCGAAGTTGTTTCGTCGGAAACTTACCTGAATTCTGACGTAATCGTTGTGATTCCAACAGAATGCGTTACCTAACATCTGATCAACGGTTTCCGATACTCCGTCGAGAGCAATGCCGACGATGTACGGACTCCGGCAATAACCGCTGCGGTTAACCTTCCGTTGTTGTGATTGTGATTGTGAATTGTTCAACTGACCGTTGCCGACGGAGAGAAGTAAGAGGTCTTCAACGCCGGTGACGGAGGGGAAATCGCGTTTGTTATGCAACACGTGAGTGACGACGGCAGCGGACGGATTGTTCATCACCAAACCGCCGTCCACGGCGGAGCAAGAGGTTTTTCCGTCGACTGACGTCAGCCGAAACGGCTTCAGCATCGACGGATCCGACGACGTCGCACGGCACACCTTCCACAGATCGAAGTTGAAGCTATCGGATTCACAAGCATCGGCACGAGAGAACACGAATGGCGCAGAGCTGTTGAGATCGTAGCACGGGACAATCAACGGCTTACACGTGTCCGTCAACGTCAACACCTTCCCGTCGGAGCCTCTAATCAACGCCTGTTTCAACACCTTCTCCATACTCTCGCCGGAGAACATCCGTCGCCGGTGCACAACTCCGACGCTCTTCACCTTAAACAGCTCCGATCGGTTATCCGTCACGAATTTCACCGCCTGTTTCGCGGAGAACAACGGCCGGCCGTTACCGTCATCGGAGTTAATCAACACCGCGAGAATCGCTCCGATTCCAGTACCGGCGATAATGTCGAAGAAATCAACGATTCTAGAGTCAGAATTACCTGTTTTGAGTTGGATCTGGTGTTCGAGGTGGATGAGAGCCAGACCGGAGGGCACAGCGGTGGTTCCGCCACCGTCGATGGTGAGAACACGAGTCTTCCTGTTACCTTCACGTTGCGAGAGCCATTGTTGCTCGAGCTTCGAGAATATCTCCAGTGTGACCTTGCTGAGGTCCATAATGTGATGGTTTTACAGGTGGTTTAGAACTTTTGATGAATGAGTGTAATTGATTGGGAGATATACGTGTAGACTAGAGTGAGGGTTGCAGTTACACACACAGTGGTTCTCGCACTTCAAGGAACGGACTCACAGTTCGTGTTAGTAGAACACAGGAAGGGAGATGATGGAGCAGCCACTTATATTCTTGTGTAATATCGGTGTTTTATATTAATTAACGCACGGGACGCGCGTATAATACACTTGTATATGATGTATGAAAGATGTTTAGATGTAGTCGAAAAGTATTACAAAAGTGATTTGTGTGCTCGTGTAGATTACATTCAAAGTGATGAGTGTAAATTTATTATGTGGTTAATCGGGATTTTTAACATATTATTGGTTTTAAATTGAACGTGACTTATATTATATAGTTTATATGTTTTTTCTATTGTGATTTGATTATTTGAGTGTTTATTTATTTATTGATTTTTTAATGTATAAAAGTATATCTAACTTTATTGCTATAATATGTTTTCTAAACTTCTTTATGTATGCAAATGATTTTATTTAAATATTTATTTGCATTTATTTTTGTTTACTTTTATATGAATCTTATGCATTTAACTTCTTAAATCTAGGAAAATAACTACTTATAAAAACTCATGTAATAACACATATGAGCACTAAAAATAAATACTTATATATATATATATATATATATATATATATATATATATATATATATATATATATATATATTAGGCTAAAGTCCCGTGTAACACACGGGTTCAATCAAATAATATTATTGTTATTAAAAAATGTACGTAAGTTATAATATTGTTGATAATATTTTGTATATTGACTTTTATGTATAATTTTTAACATTAGCTATATCTAACATTAGTAGGTTTTCTCTGTTAATATTTATACATCTAAATAGTGTATAATATGGAATGAAATAACTTTATAAATAAGAACTTTAAGTAATAAACATATTTAAATTAAACATGAAAAATAATATTTCAAATTCATAAACATCCGAAAATTTATTTGTATACAACATTTGATGTTTTGTTGGTTATTTTTCTATTATTATCTAATATTAATAGTTTTAACCTCTATCTACTTTTAACTCGGGATAATACAACATAGAGCTGATCATGATCCTTATTAAAAAAACAAACCAACTTTGTATAGCGATTATCCTTGGCTTTTGTTTATTGTCATTTCAAAACACATTGATAATAAAAACTGTCTTCTTTGAAATTTAAAATAAATCTTTTTGTCTGAAGGTGTCAAAGTCAATCGTGAAATAAAAGTGTGATTTTCAATATTACTTGTAGATACATCAAAACAATTTGTTCATATCAAACGAATTCCAATCAAACATAATAATAATAATAATAATAATAATAATAATAATAATAATAATAATAATAATAATAATAATAATAATAATAATAAATAATAATAATAATAATAATAATAATAATAATAATAATAATAATATAATAATAATTAATAATAATAATAATAATAATAATAATAATAATAATAATAATAATAATAATAATAATAATAATAATAATAATAATTATAATAATAATGATAATAATAATATGGCAGTACATATAAAAAGAAATTAAAAAGTTTAAAAAATAAAAACATGTAATACCTCTTTATAGATGGACTGTTGAAGCAGATCCATCTTCAAAAAAAATTAAAGTAAAATAATATTAATCCAAAAACATAACTGTAAACAATGACAGGTTAAATCATAATTGCAGAGGATGAAAGATCAAATATAACAAAAAATAAATACATTTTGTTGAAGAAAACTTGATAAAATCGAAGCCAAAATGAGAACGTAAATAAAGTCTGTCGAATGCGATATCATCAGACTTTATAAAGATAAATCGCGAGGGTCATAAACCTTGGATGGTTGTGAAATATTTTAAAATCGGGTATGATTTCATTTCCAAAAAAAGATACCCATGAATTTCTTCAAACTGAAAAGGAGTCGATTAAAAAATTCTGTAACTTTTGTCAAAATTTGAATATAAACAGAGTATTTAATGGAAAACACAATCAAGGAACTGATTTCATAGATGAAGAAAATCATAAATGATTTGTATAATTTTTATTGATGAATTATTTGAAAAAAAAAGAAATATCAGGCATGATTTAATTTTTAAAAAAAGATGTGCTATAATTTAGGGTTAAATTTTCAAATTTTCCTTAAATACCTCTTGTATAGAAGTTGACTTTTAATCAAATGAACCTAGAATAACACTAAGAACAGATACATATTTAGGCGGGAATTAAAAAAATAGAGGCTTAAGAGAATGCCACGTGGCACCAAAGTTATTGTTTTATTAATAAGTATAGATATATGTGTGTATAATTTTTTTTGCTAAATGTGTAGTAATTATATAAACTAATAGATCCATTTTAAATATAAGCATATACATTTTTTATAAACAAAAAGTTATTCATACACATAAAACACCAACCTCCTATAATTGTGATACATATAAATGTAAATAATGATTATTAGGTTATCAACTCATCATTTGGAAAAATAAAATATATTATGGCTTTATATATGTACGAAAAACACAAATTTTGTAAGTAGTTAGTTATTCTTAATTCTGTGAACAAGATTTAATTCGGGCCTACAAGTTTCTTTGATATGTTTAAATAACCTCTGTTAATAAAGAAAATTCTTAGATTGGACGTTATAAATATATATTTAACACAACTTAAATTATAAATTCTTTTAGGTTCAACTTCAATGATATATGATGCATACAATATTACATTAATAATAAAACTTAAGGTAGTTTGACAATCTCTAAACTAATAAATGTTGAATCAGTTTAATATCTGACTGGGTAAGATACTCTAAGTCCGTAAGTGTTATTTGATTAGACCTTTGAATAACTATATAAATAATTATTTTACCATTATAAACTATTTTGTACAATTAAAGTCCAAAATTAAAACCATAGTTTGTTGAGCGAGAGAGAGGGCAGGAGGATACTTACATACCTAAAATGGTGTTAGTTGGAGGAGATAGTGTGTGTTTGGGGTGGGGGTAGATAGAGGTGGTGGTTGTTGGTGAAGAGTATGACTGGATTGGGGACATCATCACAATAAGGTTGCCGAAGTAATGCTGCCACGAGAAGGTCGCATGAGTGGGGGTGTCGATAGACAGTCAAGTTTTTTTTTTTTTTTTTTTTTTGGGGGGGGGGGGGGGGGGGGGGGGGGTGGAGCAGATCGATCGGGTGGGATGGGGAATGGGGTTGAGCATGGCATAATGTAGGGCAAAGAGATGTAAAGTTGGTATACCACTTATGACTATATGTTCATGTCAGCATGTTTTAATCACTTAATCGTTAAAAGGTAGACTGAACCAATAAGAGACATCTTTTTGAAGAACTAAACACACTAAATGTTAAGCGGCTCAAAGATTGCCTCTTAATAGTTCTATTAAGAAACTACCACAACCCCTTAATACATTTCTATTTAATTACAATTTGATGAAAGATAGTTTGCCTTAGAGGCAAATGTTTATGTCTTTCTAGATTAGTATAGTTAAGCTTATAGCTTTTTTTAGTTGATTAAAACAATGCTTAATATCCCGTTCGTTGTTTTGAAGATGAAGCTCTTATTTAAGTCGGTTTTACGTTTATTTAATACTTATTTATTTGAAAATTTAACGCCATCACTTGTTTTAGTTACACTCATCACGTTTAGAGCTTATGCAAATCAAATTAACTATGATAACATGACTAATTATATAAAAGTGGAATCACTTAACTTCAAGTATTCATATTTAAGCAATTATGGATTCAATATGAGATTTGACGTTTTACAAGCATCACTAGATACTTTAGGCCTGTAAATGAACCGACGTTCATGAACTGTTCGGCATGATGTTCGTTTTTGTTTGTTTATTTAGTAAATGAACGAACATGAACAAAACTTTTGTGTTCGTTTAGTTAAACGAACAAACATGAACACGTGCTTTGTTCTACGTTCATGAAAGTTTGTTTATGTTCGTTCATATATGTCCGTTTATGTTTGTTCATTTACATTCGTTTATGTTTGTTTATTTATATATATTAATATATTAATAAAAGGGTATTATGTGTTAATATTTGAAACATAAGTGTATTATGTTATACTATAAATCTATAAGTTTAGTGAGATTTCAATTTACATTAATACACCTAAAAGTTCCAAAATGATCATTTAACGTTATTTTTTGTGCGTTCAGTTATGCTTGTTTATTATTGTTCATTTATGTTTGTTTATTATTGTTCATTTGTGTTCGTTTATGTTCGTGAAGTGTTCATTTAGCTTTTTAACGAACGAACATGATCGAACACAAACATTTTTATTTTCTTAATAAACGAACACGAACAAAAAATCATGTTCGATTATGTGTTCGTGTTCGTGTTCGGTAAAAGTTAAATGAACGAAGTTCGGTTTATTTACAGGCCTAGATACTGTGTTAGAATTTTATTACAGCTTTGAAATAATATTCTTTTAATTCTTAATAATTTGATTATTATTATTTTGTTGTTTTTACTGGTGTTATTATTAGTGTCATACAATTTACACTTTCAAGGATAATGTAGTGATAAGCATATGATTTCACGTTAGAAGAGGTTTTAGCTTTGAATCTTACTTTTGCTAGCGTCATGTCACAACTTTTTAAAGGTCATTTATCTAGTGCAAAACTGAAAACTGTGATTTATCTAATCTCGTTGGTTAACATATTATTTACGAATTACATGCTTTTCCGGCAAAACGTCCTTACGAATAAAAAAAACCTTAGTGTCATACTCTAATACACAATAATAAATGATCAAGTTACAAGAAAAAGGAAACTTATTCATCAATCTATCACTTTTGGGTCTTCCAATATTATAATTTGTATTGAGGAAAAATAAATTAAAGAAAGTGGCACCTTAGACTCGAATCTGTGTCCTGCAAAGGAAAAGGTACGACTACGATTAGATTTGATTATTAAATAATTTTATAACAAGATACATCAACTTGTATTACATAGTTAACTACTACTCAAATAACTTTTGTTAACACGTTCAAAATATTTCAAAATTATTTTTGAATTACAAACAAACATAATACAATAAGCCATATTTAGATTTTTATAATTGAGATTCTTATCAAAATAGTTATAGTTGACTAAATTTTTACCAAATTGATTATCAATTTTCAGCCTACAAGTCTTCTGATCATGGTTGATTTATTTAATCTCATTCATCTATTTTGCTCATTTTCAGCCCACAGGTTAACGGCTTAGTCAACGCCTTTTGACACAGAAAAATAAAAATTCTACACATGACTGGCCCAGAACACACGTGTAAAGTTGCAGGCTAAGACAATCTGTATAATATGTCAACCAGCTTGCAAGACACCTCAGCCTCAAGGTTTATTCACCTTGCAACATTGAGCAAAGATACAAGCTTCGTCGGCGCTATTGTTGGTCCTCTTCAGCCAAAGATCAACTTAGCCAACTTGTAGGCTGAGCCGAGTTGTAAGCTGAGTAGATTTCTAGAGTTGGCTCGTATTTTAGTTATAGGCTCAGCATGCATTTCTTTCCTAGGGGCAGCTCGTATATTTGTTCCAGACTTAGCTTACACAATTATCTAGGTTTATCTATGTTAGTAAACCTAGATAGTTGTGTACAACTATTGAGTTACACGCTTAATCCACACAACTATATAGGTTTACCGACAAGGTTGTCAGTAAACCTACACAACCATCTAGGTTTACTAATATAGATGCTTGTGTATGCTAAGCCTGCATCTCAGATGTGAGCTTAGCCTGGAACGACGCTACGTGGTAACCCTAGGAAAGATATGCATGCTAAGCATGTAATTGTGATACAAGCTGACATTAGAAAAGAGATGTGGGCTTAGGCTGAAACAAAGATGCAAGCTAAGCATGTAACTATGATATGAGCTGACCCTAGAAGATTGCTCAGCCTACAAGTTGTGTAACGCCCGGAAATTTTCTTTGATCCGACGAAAGAAGAAAAAAGAAATAAAGTCCAAAGTCGAGGGACCAAACTCGCCAACGAAAGAAACTTCGATGAATGGAAGTATAAAAGGGGGAGAGCACCCCATTCTTGCCAATTTTCAGCCAAGAAGAGAGGGGAGGAGAAGAGAAGGAGAAAAAGAGGAGAAAAGCTTGGTTCGGGTGGATTCGGGCGTGGAAATCGTCGTGTAGCGGGTCAAATCGAAGCTCTACTCGACGGGAACGTTTGTGTGAGTTCTAGGACCTCTCTTTTACATGTTTTTGAATGATTTTGGGGCTGGAACACATCTGAAAACCCTATTTCGAGTTTTTGGGTGAAAACCCGTTTTTATGCATGTGTGTATGTGTTTGATGCGTTTGGAGCTTGATTTCTTGCGTGATTATGCTTGAATGAGGTCGTGGTATGTTTCGCTAAGGTTTAGGATGGTTGATTTGAGCTTAAAAGAGATTTGGAAGAGGTTGGAGGTCGAAACCCGTCGGCTGCAGTAAGGATGAACTGCATTCTGCATCAGCTAGGGCTAGGCGACCGACTGGAGTGCGATTGGAGGCCATACGACCAATTGGCGTGCGACTGAGGTCCATGTGCATGATTGCCATGCGACTAAGGTCCATGCGTATGATGGTCATGTGACTGAAGTTCATGTGCCTGTAAGGCATGCGATTGAAGGAGTGTGCGACTGAGGTTCATTCGCACGAAGGTTATGCGACTGAAGTCCATACGCCTAGAGGCCATGCGATTGAGGTTCATTTGCACGAAGGGTATGCGACTGAAGCCCATGCACCTGAAGTTATGTGACTGAAGGCCATACGCATAGAAGCTATGCGACTGAGAGTCCATACACATGGATGTCCATTCGCTCATAGGTCCATTCGCCCATGTGTGTGATGTGATGTATGAATGATGCGTATGTATGATGATGCCCTGTATGGGGATGTGTGTATGTTTATGTTTATGTTCCTTATTATGTATGTTTATCTTTCCATGGCTTTGCGTTGAACGTTAATGAATGTAATGAAAGTATTATGTAATGTAAAGTGGAAGATAATGAAAAGAGGAACGTAATGAATGAATGAATGCAAGCATGAACGAACAAATGAGAGTAAGGATGGCTTGCGAAAGAAGAAAGGAGGTTCACGACTCATTGAGAGTTGTTAGCTCAACTGTGTGTGTATTATAGCGTGCGATCTTGGCTTACTCATAAGGGGACATAGACACAGTAGGGAGTTCAGTTTTGGTAACTGCTCCGATACGTGCGATGTGGTATTTACTGTGTGCTATGTAGCGTGCGATTTTGGCTGCCTCATGTGGTTTATGTAGCGTGCGATCTTGGCTAACCCATGAGATGGCGTGCGATTCTTGCTAAACCCCGATAGTTCTCACACACACAGGGGGAGCAGGTCTTGGTGACCACTCCGATCGTGCAATTTGTGCGATATGTGCGATGGACAGCATAAGGGTAGCGTGCGATTTTGGCTAACTCATGTGGTTTATGTAGCGTGCGATCTTGGCTAACCCATGAGACAGCGTGCGATTCTGGCTTCCTTATGTGTGCGATCCGTGCGATATGTACTTCGGGTACGATGATGCGAAGGTGCGATTTGAGCGAAGGTACGATATGTATGGAATGAACGAACGGGATCCTTGTCATTCGACCTCAGTAATCATGGCTGAGTGCCATGAAGAGGGTAAAGCTTGACAGGATCTAGATGAGAAATGAATGATAATAAAAGTATGAAATATGCGAACGTGCGATATGTATGTAATGAACGTTAATGAATTATCATAATAATGTGCGATACGGATCCTTGTCATTCGACCTCAGTAATCATGGCTGAATGCCACGAAGAGGGTAAAGTCTGACCGGATCTCGAGAAAAGTGAAAGATAATGGCGTACGTTGAATGAACGAAAGTTAACGAACGTAATGATGAAGATAATAATGATATTATCTGTATGTACGTATGATGTGTGATCATGTACGAAAGTATAGTATGATTTGAAAGAAAGTAAAGAACGGTTTTAACAAAAGAAAAGTATGTTTTATTATAAATCTAGAACTCACTCAGCAACGCTGACTTTGATGTGTTTCCAGTTGGCAGGTATGTTGCTGAGGATGGCACGGGGCGACTACTCAGCGTATTTTGGATGACATCCTTATGTTTAATGCTTTTGTATTGAATGTAAATGATAATGTGAAATGGACGGTTGTAATATTTTGCAAAAGTATTTGATGAAATGAAATTGTGTTTTTAATGTTTCCGCTGCAACGATTTATGAAAGGAAAAATGTAATTATATGTTTTATGTGCGATGAATGATCAGCTGTAAGCGTCCCGGGAACGGGGCCTTACAAGTTGGCTCAGTCGAGTCTTTGGTTGAGGATGACCCATGGTGGCGTCGGCTAAGCCTGTATCTTAGCTCAAAGTTGCAAGCTGAATAAGTCTGAAAACTAACGTGTCTTACAGGCTGACTGACGTGTCATACAAGCTGTCTTAACCTACAACTTTACGCATTGTGTATTCTAGGCCAACCACGTGTATAATTTCTTATCTTTAGTGTCTACACACCGGCTAAGTTGTTAGCATGTAGGCTGAAAATAAACAAAATGAACGATTAAGATTGACCGGTGATCATACTGACTTGTAGGGTGAAAATTTATGACCGTTTATATAAAAACTGGATAAATCACGACCATTTTGATAAATATCCTTTTATAATTTCCACAAGCACAACATATAATATGACAATTTTATGGTAAAAGACCCAACTTTGGAAATTCTTTAAATTAAATTATCCTACTTTAATTACACATGCAATGCACTGTGTCTATCTATACAAATTCAGTTTCTTTAAGTATCTCATTTTAGTATAACTTTAATAAACAATTGCTTACCATTAAAATTGTTTGTACTTTTTAATTACCATATATAATTTAATATTTTTTAATCTATTACTTACATATATAGTTAGTTTATTAAAATTTTACTTAGATTTTTCTCGTAACACCCAAGCTATTAAGCTATTTCTTTAAAACAGTTGTTTATAATGCTTTAAACATTCTAATGCATTAATTTTGTACTAACTTCTAGCTTCATTTACACATATATCTAACACTTTGTATCTTAAATATAGAGTATAATTGAAATAAATATATTCACCCCGTGATTTATGTTAAAAATGGAATCTTGGTATAAATCAATAAAATTAAACACCGGAAAACACAAAGATACAAGTATAATATTAAAAGTAGGAATCTTATTTTATTACGAAATTTACGTAAAATATAATAGTACATCTAAAAAGTGTTATTAATTATGGATTCTTTTTTACCTTTTATTTATTACGTAGGTAGCATTAGTACTTGTCGACTAGCAGTGGACATTTTCCTGATTACATTGTTCCAATCTCACGTGTAAGTTTTGTCTCTACACGTGACCTAGGGTGCCAAAATTCACATGCAATTACTTTATTAATTCAGCTTTTTCAAGAAATTCTATGTTTATTGCATGTCTTAAATCATTCAGTTATAAACAACACTTGCAAAAACCTCATAATGTTTTGTTACATTAAAAAAAATCTATGTGATTAGATAACCAAACATAAGCATTGTTTATTTTTTCTTTGAATAACTAACTTAAACTGATTTACTACATCATTTGTAAGATTTAAACCCTAAACTCCTTCTAAAAAAACAATTGTTTCTTATTAGCCGACTATAGCCGTGATAAAATAAGCATTCTTGTAACTATGTTGGTGGTCACGTAGACATAAACATTACGGTGTTTATATGATTTTTGTATATTATCGTAGGGATATTATATTTAATGTTTTGTTACATTTTAAAATAAAAATATCTATGTTATTAAATTAACCAAACATAAGCATTCATATGGGACTTGAATTTGGAGAATGTGAAGCAAGCTTACAGATCCGAGTTGTGAGATGAGATAAAGTTGAGTTTTAGATTTGAGATTTTGTAACTATATATGTTGGTGGTCACATAGGCTCAAATATTCCGTTTTATATGATTTTTGATATATTGTCGTAGGAAATTATTTATATTATATTAAAAAGCAAGATTCATGCATATCTAAGCGAGGTGTGTGTAACATAATATATTTTTATGTATTTTTTATTACAATTTATGTATAATGATATTTATTATGTAAATATATATATAATATATTAAATACAAATTATATAGTAATAGCGTCGTATAGCCTCTTCAATCTAGTTATGCACGATTTGTGAATTTTGTACTCAAGCTTGTTTATTAAATAAGCTCCTATAAAATTTCACACAATTCAGGTTTTTAATATTAATTAGCTTACAAGCTACTCGGTTCTTTTACGTACACCTTTTAGATTTTAAGTGGGTGCATGAACCCACATGAATTTTCAAAAATTTATGGTGTTAAAACTTTAAAGCATGCATTTACTAGCTTAGAAACATATATCTAATGATTAGAAATTTATCGTTTAGTTTGAATGTGAATATATAAGTTAACCAATCAAGAGATTTGCCATACGGGTTCTTGATAAATTTGATTCGACTAATTATGATCGACGGTTGAATATTATGTAGAAATCATCACTAATTGAATAAAAATGATTATAATCACTAATCAAAGTTTGATTGTAACGATTATGCTTTTGGTTGAATGGTGATTTTTTGGCAAAATTTGCTTCAAAATGATGATTTAGTGAACTGATTGGTCGAACTGACAAAACATACTTTTAACCGGCCGAATATACTTCGATGAGTTTTTTCGAAAACAAAAGTTCATATGATAGGTGATTCAATTTGTTTTTGTAAACATTAAAACTAACGAGTTTGTTTGTGTTGAAATGGAGCTCATGGAGCTTAAATACACACTTTTAGATTTTTAAACATTACTAATAGAATGTATTTTTTTTTTCAGGAACGATATAATATTATTAAAAAAAGAACCACCAGCAAGACGCTAAGGCCACCGATAGAATGTATTAGTAGTTTAGAACAACTAAAGTTGAATTAGTCATATAGATGATAAAATTAGGGATTAAGCCATTTTATTGGGCAAGGTTAGCAATTTGAGACCTTAATCTGCCAACAGTACATAAGGCTTTTAAAAGCAAATACACCAAATTGTTTGTTTGAGAATACTTTTAATTGAAATCACACAAATCTTAGATTTTGTGCAAGTAACTTTTTTTGTTTGACTAAATGCTTTAAGTAAAAACTGCCTATTTTGGTGTAGAGGATATGATATGCTAGGCTTAGTTATAAAATGCTAGATAAAGTATGCTAGTGTTTTAATAAGAAGGCTTATGTGATTAGTTAATGTGTAGCATACTAGTTATAGACCTTTGTTTATTAAAATTAAATTTCAAGAACTTATGCAAGGCTAAGGTGGAAAAGAAAGCTTGACATCATTTGGGAGGATCCACTTTCGTATTTAAGTGTTATCTAAGTCGTGAGAGTTTGCTTCCGGTGACATTCTTGACCAACAGGCATTGTTGTCAAGCTCTCATTAGTTGAAGTATGTTGATTCTTGGATGAAAGACTTAAGCCCCAAGTGTTGTGTGACGCTCCACCACAAACTTGGCCATGATGCATATCACGTATTGGATTTACACAAAACGTTAAGCATTACAAAGATAAAGGTAGCAAAATTCTCAATTATTTATTAAAGCCAAGTTCAATACATATTAATATGTTACAAAATCGTTAACTTTAAACTAAGTCGGTCCTTCCTTGCACCGTATAGCCCTCGAGATGCACTCTAAACCGGCTCCTTAGTCTTGCTACTAGAGGCATGAAACTTTCTTAATATGCATGCTGCAACGAGTCAGTTAATGCTGACAAATTCTAAGTTTTGATTAATAATTTCAAACGCCAATACAATTCCAACAAAAAGCATTATCCTCTTACTGTGGTTATATTTACCCTTAAATAATCATTAACGCTTATCTCTTACACACACAGACACACTAAACAATCACTCTTTGAACTCGTAAAGGATTTAACAGTTCCGCTTTGTTCATCTTAGGCCGATTAAAAAGGAAAATTATGTGGATTTCACGCCAAGATTGCACCAAAACATTTGTCTACTAAAAAAAATGGTCATTGCGAATTGATTTCAATCCAATTTATCACATCACTGAATTTTTCAAAATGCTCCCAAATAACCAATGTCGTTTTGAAGATTTTTGCCAGTTTTATTCATTTTAATTTCAAGCTTTTTGTCAATTTATCCGGTTACAAACCTAATGAACCATCTAATAGTCGGATATACCACCAACCATTTGGTTGACTAGTAACCTCATGATTTTTTTATAGGGGAGATTGTGAGCGGTAGCAGAATGTTGTTGGTGGCTGGGTTTTACCGCAGTGAGCCTTCGAGTGGCGGGTTTCTCTGGAATTAGTGGTTGGCGGGCTTGGGCTACCCAGTGTTGTCTGTGCTCGTAGGCGTATGGGGTGTCTTTTCGCCATTAGGGTACCCCGGGTAGCCAGTCTTTAATTGGTTGGTCGTTCAAAAAAAATCTAATAGTCAAATATACAACAATTCCAAGACTAAGAATGGATCAAGTACTTTATTTTTCGGGCGGGTCGCAACCAATCTTCGCACATCAATTAACAGTTAGACATTTTTCTATATACGAATTTAGAAATTCTAAAACTTAATCTTCTAAGAACTTCAAAAGGCATAAGATAATTTTTAACACTTGAAACTAACATTTGTGGATAAACTCATCTAGCTATACTTTTTTTTTCTAAAGCCTATCATTTCATTTCGAGCCCATTTCAGTCATACCTAATCTTGACTCGAACAAATTGACATTTTTTTCAAATGGGTTGTTTTGATAAGAAGAATTCTTTTTGAAAATACATTTTGACCCGTTATCATGTCTGATGCGACCCACATGTTTTACCAGATACGCTAAGAACGATTAAAAATTATTGATCTAAGTATTAACAATTATTGTAACTTCTATTCATCCTTTTATATATTTACAATATTTAAAAGAAGTATGGGTAAAACTAAAATTTATAAATTTAAATCATAACTTTGTATATATACAACATAGGACCAAATAAAAAAATTAAACTTTATATATATAATTCGTGAAACAAAATAACTAGAAAGTAAGTTAATCAATATTTTCTCATAATAAAAACTTTGTTTGTTTTATACATATATAATAAATAGTTTAAAACATATCTATAGTTTTACAAACCTATAAAAGATGTGTGTGAGAGAAGCCTAGTTAGTAAGGAGAAAATATGGAGATAAAGAAAAGAGACAAAGGAAAGTGGGAGATTGTGAAAACAAAAGCAATTGGTGTTTTTCATGTTTAAAAGCATTTTATTGGTTTATGTTCAATATTGTAAATTAATTTAGTTAATTAATGTGACACTTTTCATATAT
Organism: Flaveria ramosissima; assembly: GCA_025215565.1. Taxonomy (NCBI): domain Eukaryota; kingdom Viridiplantae; phylum Streptophyta; class Magnoliopsida; order Asterales; family Asteraceae; genus Flaveria; species Flaveria ramosissima. The sequence goes on from CM046046.1 coordinate 60,142,595, forward strand.
ACTTATCTTCACATATATCAAAAATACATTCTTATAACATACCACTAAAAACATGTAATTTGTTTATGAATTCGAAGGTACCAAAACAACCCATTGGCTCTCTCACCCCACACCATCATACCCCATTGTCTTGGTTCTAAACATGAACTCGATCAAAGTGAAGTCCAAAGTGCTAAATCCAAAGTAAGAAAGACAAAAGGAACAACAAACGAAGACCAAGAAGAAGAAACAATGCAATATCGTACTCTATACGTTTGTTTCATATATGTCTAACCTAGTTGATGCAACTTCAACTCACTTTTTAAGTTCGTTTTCTTGGTAAAGTAGATAAAGTGTTATATGTTATTTTAATTATATTAGTTTCTTTTTTATCCGACTAAGAGGTGTAGTTATATTGTTCTCTTCATCCTTTGGTTGAAAACCGGTGATTTGTATTAGCTAAATATAATTACAACGTTTAGATCTAGAGTTGTCGATTTATAACACGACCCTTTAACACTCTAACATGACAAAATTTTGACAAGAGTTAAATGCATATGGGGTAAAGAGTTTAGGTTATAAGAGCATTCACATCCCATTTTTTATTTTTATTTTTATTATTATACTAAAATCACTATTTATTCTCTTTCTTTTCAAATAAATATTTTTTATACATTTTTTATTACAGTTACTCTCTGCTCCACTCACAATCACTTTTAAAAATATTAAAAAAAATTATAAGGTTGAACAGATGAATATTTAAATTAACAGATGAATAGTAACATTTTTTTTTCTATTCTCTACTAATAACCACTTAAAACCATACCATATAATTTAAAGATTCCACTCACACATTTTTAAAACACGGGATGTGAATGCCCTAAACGGGTTGGCAAGTTAGTTACTCGGTTAAAACGCATCTAAACATATTCAACTTGCCTAACCCATTTATGTGATGCATAACAGTTTAAGTAATTGTGTTAAATGGGTTCACACGTCAACATGAGACGTTGATTGTTTAAGATTCATCAATTAAAGATATAGTTTTATAATATATATTATTCTAAGCTTCTAATCGTATACATATATACCTACTAAGGCGTAAATGAGTCAAGATGAGCCCAACCTCGCCTAAGCCTAGCTCGGCTCATTTAACTATAAAGAGCTTGAGCTTGACTCGTTTTAAACTTTATTTTTGAAGCTTGAGGTTTGCTCGTGAGTAGTATTACTAGCTATATATA